>VXBW01005454.1:1427361-1580177 GCA_013400375.1 Thinocorus orbignyianus | reverse complement strand
TTTTCTGCCGGCAGCGGGTGGCGGCCGCTTGGCTGCCGGGGGCGCCGGGGCTGCCCCTCGGGCATCTGCGGGGAAACTTTGGGAGCGGAGTTTCCCCGGGGGCGCGGGTGGGCTGGCTGCCGGGGTCTCCCCAGCCCCCTGCCCCGCCAGCCGCTCGCCTTCTCCCCCTGTCACCCGGTTCCCCTCCTGCCCCAGCAGCGCTTCCAGGCGTGTTCCTGTGTGTGTCTTTGCTAGGCGCTTCGCTAGTGGTTTGGATCGTAGCCTGCTCTTCTTGGGCTAGTGGTACTGAAAACTGGCTGGCAACTTCCTTGGAATGTGCTCCTGTTAAGCTCGGTGATAACTTCAAGAACTCCAGGATGAGCATAAAGTCATTTGCAGTTGGGTGTGTGAACGTCCGCTTCTCGAGAGGTGTAGCTTAATGTATATTGTGTTAAAATCTCAGGTGCTGTGTTCCAGTTAAATGATTTTGGTTTTAATTTTATAATAACAAACTTGTATTTTAAAGACTATTTTGGTTTTTTTTTTTTTTTTTTCCTTCTCGCTTCCTCATGAAAGCTCTGGGAAAAGAGTGAAAATGAGTCTGTGCCAGAACGGTGGCGTCAAATTGATGGTGTCAAATGTGCACAGTAGACAAATCGGAAGAAAGATCTGTCCTTTTCTATGCAGTGAGGTCTTGCGTGTTTCTTCTAATAAGATCTGATGAAACATCTAGTGTTATTTTTAAAAGAAACAGGGTATCTCAGCATAAATGCTGTCAGTGCCTTGTGGTTAGTTTCCTTTGTAACTTTGGTTCCAGATGTTTACAATTATTGAGAACAAATTAAATTTTATGTATTTTTTTTCCTAATTGATCTTTGAAGGTTTAAGAAAAGGAATGTAGAACACTTGAACAGAATTCCTCTAGCAACTCCATGTTGTGGGAGAGGAGGAAGAATCTAGTTGTGTGTTTATCAGACAGATATTTAGTTTTTTTTCTTAGCAGAGCTGAAGTTTGAGGATAGACAGCTTCTTACTGAGGAGCCAACCTTTTTCTCCCTCACTTTAGGTTCTTGGAAAAAAAAAAGTGTTTTACAAAAATATGGCTCTGAATGCTTGCTGTGGCAACTAAGGCTCTGGTACTTCATGGAGTTCAGGGTAGGCAAAGTCCTGCTGTGCAAGGATCCCTTCTAACATCTGTGTGCTGTTTTGCATTGGTGAACAGGACCTGCACAGAGCTTCTTGCAGGATACATGCTGTGTCTTCAGCAGAAATAAAGTCAACTTTAAATTGATAGTATTGGGTGGTTTGTCCCTTTCTGGCTTCATTTTCGTGCTAATTATTAGCAGCGGTGTGGGAGATCCTTATAACTAGAATATGAGGTAACTTTTCTTCAGCTTACTTCCTGTATGGAAGCACTGTGATGGAGCACTTCATTTAATTATCCTACTGCAAAGATATATTAAACATTGACATGGTATTGTTCCTGGGACAACTTGCTGGAAAAACCTCGTGAGCATTGATTGAAACTTGTGAGCACGTGTTCCCCAAAATGGTATCCATCTTCTGAAACTGCATGATCTTAGTGCTCATTTTAAAACCAGAAGAAAAAATAAAATGAGGTGGGAGGTGGGAAATAACAAAATATGAAAAAACCTCTTGGTTTGTGATTTCTAGCTGACAAAAGCATACACTGTAATTTGCAGGGCCTTACGGAACAGTATGGATGGTCCGACATCCATACCAGTGGAACACTGTGCCACAAATAACAAAGATTTGTGCTGTTGTCACCTTCGGGGCATAAGCCAAGCCCTTTTTGTGTTTTCCTGTTTGATGAATGAGCCTATTTAGTTCCTCTGTGAAAAGAGCTTTTCTGACCAGTCTTTTGCACAAGAGCTGCAGTGGATTGGTTTTGACCAGAGTTCCATAGTTCCCTGTGTGCCATGAAAGTGTGGTTGCTCTAGTGGTCAAGGCTTCTCCTGCGTGAAGGAGTTCAGGTAGCCCAGTGAAAATCCCTAAAATAGATAAACTGAGTCCTGGAAGAACCCCTGTCTCAGACTCACTAACCCACTGCCTGACTGCCCATGTATGTGCGCGTGTGTACGTATATGCTCTAATCTTCTAAAAGATTAGAAAAATTATGTAATTATATCTATATACAACATATTTTTCTGTATAACTGTATATAACTATTCTGTTGTGGTTTTTTTTTTGTTTTGTTGGTTCTCCCCCCCCACCCAACTGTTTTGTTAACGTGTCATAATTTTGCAACTAGCCACATGCTTTGTTGCAATTTTAACTCTTGCATTTCTTGCTGATTTTTACCTTATGCTTCCTATAGGTTGTTTGGTTTGTTTTTGTATTTAAAACACACCGTTTTAGTGTCTCATCAACAGAGTCCTCTCTGAAAGTGGGATTTGGGTTTAAATGACTTGAGGTGCAGATTTGATTAGATTCAGTGTACGATCAAATCCCTCTAATTTAAGGATCACTGACCTTGCTCCAGTGTGGCCATCAATGTATCATTCATCCAAGAGAGCAGAAAGGATCGTCTTTTCTGAAGTGTCAAGTAAAGGCTGGCTTGTTTGTGGCTGCAGTTTTGCTCATGACGGCTTAGTGTCACTTACAGAGTTAGGATATTCCTTTGGTCTTAAGTAGACTGCTAATATTTCTTTTTCTAAGATAATAACTGGTTGAACGCATTTGAAAAAATAAGTATATACATTTTGTGCTTGGGGGCCTCCAAAGGCAAAGCATATTAAGAGAATTCATCATTTCTGTAGTAGTGTAAAAAGTATTTTATTTTAATCTCCCTGAAAAAAAAGTATATAAATATATACAGTGTAAGCCTTTAATATAGGGAATGCTTCTAAGTGCAGGCATCTGCCCTTGCTGATCTCACTGCAGCAGCCTGTCCGAAATGTGTTGTTGTAGGGCTGGAGTGAACCACTTTGCCACAGCCCTGTTGTGGGGGAATAATGCAGAGCTGTGCTGCTCTGGAGAAATCATGGCAAGGTACAACGTGGTCTCCTCTGTGCAGGCAGTCAGGCAGGTGTCTGTGTTGTGGGGGAATAAGTGAGAGATAAATATGTGAATGATATCAGTGGCCCTGTGGAGACACCTGCTAGTATTTTTGTTTGAGTGTATGGTTGGGGTGTGCTGATGCTTTAGGGATACTTTGATGACAGAACCCTGTTTTCATATTTCCAGAATTTGCTCATTAGTTCCCAGTGGCTGGTAATCAGGGAAGCCAAATTTGTATGATATCATACCTCACTGT
Source organism: Thinocorus orbignyianus (assembly GCA_013400375.1). NCBI lineage: Eukaryota > Metazoa > Chordata > Aves > Ciconiiformes > Thinocoridae > Thinocorus > Thinocorus orbignyianus. The sequence continues at coordinate 1,576,921 of VXBW01005454.1, read as the reverse complement.
CCCCTCACTGGTTTGTTTTAATATAAAAATGAATAGCATGCTTTCTGTAACTTTGTAGAAACCCCATTCTTTTGATTAGAGACTTTAATGATTAGATTTTCTACAGGTTTTTTAAGTATTCTCATTTACTTTGATGTAATATATGCATATCACTATCTCTGACTGTAATTAATTTTGTTCTTTATATCTATATTTTTTAGGGCCCTTGAAACCAGAAATTACTATTACTTACATTGCTGTTTCAACTATATTCTTTAACAGTGGACTCTCCTTAAAAACTGAGGTACTGTAATTTCTCATTGCTTCATTCTTGTTTTGCTTTGAGAAGTTTTGTGTTGCTTTTGATTAGGTTTAAATGTAATTGGAATATTTAATTACTCTGCTGTTATTGTTGATGCTGAGAGACAAGAGAAGATAAATCTTATCTTCTGGGGAAACTGGGGCTTAGATGAACAGCCTATATTCAACAAAAAAAAAAGTTTCTATAATTAACTGTATCATGTTTGTAGTGATGAAGTTTCAAATGGAGGTGGTGTGTGACTTGATGGCAGCCCTCTCCTGTGTTTGCTGGCAGTTCTGGCACTAGGGTCACTAGTTCTGCTGGGCCACAGTATAAGTGAATAACTTTAGTCAAATCTGTAGTAGCTGTTTACAGACTTGTGGTCTTACGGTGAAGCAGAAAGAACCATGTTGTCTATTTGTCTGGGACAGTAATTAATCCTGATGGAAATAGATTGTGGAGAGGCACTTTCTTCCGTGGAGAAGAGGACCTGAAACACAAAGCCTGAGTAGTACTAATGGAGTGGAGTTTTCTGCTTTCAGGGCTAGGAGTCTTTGCACGGAAAGAAAAAGAATGTAAAACTTCCTTCTCTTTCACTTGTTTGTATCCTTGAAGCTTTATATTTGTAAACCAGCTGTGAGAGTGAAATCAGTAGCATTTCAAAGTCTCAATTAAATTCTCAATGCTAGTGAGCATCTACTTTTTCTAGTTAAGGTGACATGACTAACAGTTTCCTGGGCAATGTGTCATGTCCTACTTTGGACTTGTGTACTTTTTTTCATCTGTAGAGCTGATGTTTGTGTCCAGGATCTCAGATTGTTTTGGAAGCATCAGTTAGGACTGGTGCTAGACATCCAGCTTAATGTTCCATCAAGAAGCTAAATTTTTTCAGAATTTCTGCCATTCTGGGGTAGAAGATAAAAAAAAAGTATTTCACTCATTGTACCTTGTACTATTACTTTCTAAAATGTATGCTAAAAACAGTCCTTAAATGTGTTAGGAGGCGAGGTCATGAAATACTGTGGGACATGTTTTAATTGTTCAAAGCACAACCTGAAGTTGGTATTTTGAGTCAGTTAATATATCTTTTTATTGGATTGCAAAGTAAAGAATTTCTGCTTTTATTAGTTCTAGACCTGCGTGTTGCTTGTTGTACCTTGAATAGTATATTAGCTGGATCAAAACAAGTGTTTGGTATGCTTTATGAAATTGTAGAAAGTTGTGTGTTAATGGAGGCCTTCTGATAAATCTGGCAAAATTAGAAATAGCTGATGCTCTTTTAAGGTTACACTTTTGGCTTTATCTGCTGGGAAAGTGCATACTCAAAAAATTTACTAACATGCAAATGTTTTACAAAATAATTGGCGGCTTTCAGAGAGAGTCTGTCTGTGTGTGGACTTGTTAAGTTTTTTCAAATCTAGAGGTGACCGAGGTCCTCATACATTTATAGAAATAGTCTGTATCCAGGAATGACAAGAACATTTGATTCCACCTTAATATAATGCTCTTTCAGTTTTCAGTGACTGGGTAGCTTGCTCTTTTAAAGCAAATACCTCCTGTAGGGCCCCAGAAATTAAATCACATAACTGAGTTATCCTTTCAATGAGGAATTTGACAAGCTACTGAAAACACTGTTTGCTTTGTGTGGGTATTTGCCCAGAGGAGTCCAGCTATGACCATCTAAGCATGGCTGAATGGCAACAGGGACTCGCACTGACCAGTGAGAGGATAAACTTTCTAGAGGGTCTGAAATACTGGGAAAGAGAAGGTAACCTGTTCTACCTCGTGTGCAGAAACAGAGCTGTGACTATAGGAGCTTGCCATAATTTTTCTGAGATTTCTTCTTTCTTGAGGGCTACAGTGACAGATGTGTTTTGAGGCAAGCCCATTTAGATTGCTTAGGTGAAGGTGAAGAAGGTGAAGGCTGTTTGCCCTGGTGTTTGTTCTATGATGGTACAGTCTAAGGAATAACTATTTTAAAAGAGTTGCTGGAGACATTTTAAGACAGGTGATTTGGATCTGTGAAGACTTCTTCCATTAAGACATTCAACATTCATGCACTGTGTTGACTGTGTTGTAATTGCCTTCCTTGCTCCCTAGAAGCTCTAACCAACCTTTCCCAAGTTTTTGTGTTGGATTTCACTTTTGAAAGTATCACAGTCTTCTTCAAGACATTTTCCAATTGTAAAATTATTAAATTAACAGGGGACTTCTGTGTATGTGGTGTTGCCTAGACTGGGGCTACCTTTACAGGTTGGGCCACTAGGAAATCTAGGCTGGAGTTAACTTAGCAGGAAAGAAGGAGGAATTAATAGCTTTCCTGAAGGAAGTCACTTGCTTTGGTTTTTCTCAATTGTACTATAAAATATTGTATCCTTTTAAAACGTACACTTTTATATAGGTACACCCAGGTATTCCTCCCCTCCCCCCCAAACGATGTGTTTCTACTACCAGATGTATTAATTTTTTTTGCTTTCTTTTTGAGATAAGGTAAAGTAGTACTACAGTGAAGCTATTCATAACACCAAAGGTAGTGTGACAGGTTATGTGTGAAGGTCTGTTTTTTAATGCAGAGTGATACTAGCCTACTTAGAAACTTTCATTATTTTAAAAAATGTTTCATTCAGTTAACCATGCACTGAATATAATGATGCTTTCTTGATAAAACTGCATCAAGATATACATTTTAAGTCATGGGTTGGTTTTTTTTTGTAGCTTTAAGAATAGGCTGTGAATGGATGTGTATTTTTTTTGTGGAAGTTTTTTTTCCCCCTAACTCAAATTTGGGGATAAATTTTAAGAGAAGTAACATAACAAGGACGTGGTGCTAAATTGCTAGTACATCCAAATCAGCGTGTATTTGAATGGTCGAAAATGCAATGTTTGATTCTGTTTCATAAGAGTTCAACTTTGAAGCTGAGAGGGGGTTACATTTGAAGATTGTCTGCTGCATTACTGTACCTAGAAATATACTTCTTTTGTAATGCATTTGGGGTGTCAGCTGGAGAATCCTAGAATCCTAGCAAATTAGGTTTTGAATAAAAGTACCATCAGTTCTTTTACTGTTGACTTGAAAAGAGTGCAAGTTATTTTGAGGGAGAAAAAGGAATTTTTCTTTATCTGTGAGAGTTGAAATGAGCTGAAATGTGTAAGGCTTTTTCCTTGTATTGAGAATCTACACAGGAGATCCTTGGAGTGCCTGAAAAGGCAGAAACAGAGACAACAGAGCTAACTGAAGAGTTAATTTCATGAGGATACATGATCAGCTCTCTGGAGCGCTCTTATGCTATTTAAAATTCTTTTTTCTTTTGTTTTCTCAATCTCTAGTGATGTTTTGCACTTAATTTCTCTGAATTTTACTGGCTTAGCTGTTGTTAGCTTGTTATGGTCTTGGTATTCTTTCTTTCCTATTCTTCATCAGCCTATTTTTTTTCCTATAAATTTACTATCTGTTGATATGATAAATACTCAAAACCTGCTACAGATTACTTTGCTTTTTATGGTTGTTAGCACTTCCTTACAAAAACCCACCGCAAATGATGACTGTTTGTAATGTAAACATCTCTTTTTCACAGTATAAATGAGAATCACAGTTTGTGGCTCTCTTTAGGCTGGAGAAACCTGAAATCATGTGGACGCTACAAATTTCTCTTCTTGATATCAGCAGTCAATAAAGTAAACAGGCCGACAGCATAGTTAACACAGGTTTTGTAGCAGTGACAAAGTGCTACGGCTGCCTGCTGAAAAGCTACTGTTATGAGAGCTACACTGTTATTGAAGTGGTGGACAATTCTTTTGGAAAAATGCCCAGAAGTAGACAGAGCTTTTATGTTGTCTGGATGTACTTCATTATTAAAGAGGAGATCAGATGATCCCTAAAGGTGCCTTTTTGACATGCGCTCTCTTTGAATTATAAAGATGATTCTAGTTTTAAAAGCACAAATGTGATCTTACTTCAGCTGTTATGACTGCAACTTCCTCTCTTCTTTTTTTTTTTTTTTTGCAGGAGCTGACAAGTGCTTTGATGCATGTGAAACTACACCTTTTTGTCCAGATTTTTACACTTGTGTTCTTCCCAACAGCAATATGGCTCTTTCTTCAGCTATTATCAATTACACCTGTAAATGAATGGCTTTTAAAAGGGTATGTTTAAGCATAATGGAGTGAAATATATTTGTAGCTGTCTTCTTAAAGGGCTGCTTAGCCTGCAATGAGTGTTTTAAGATTTGTATTGTGAAGAGATTTTGCTGGTTGTTTTTGTGCTTCAGGACTTTGCTGTTGAGAACACAGTACGTGCACAAGATTATCCTTTCAGGAACTTGGTCTCATTTTTAGAACATCTGGTCAGTTAGTTTCAGATGTAGGGAGCTTGCAAGATGTTAGCTTTCTCTTTCACAAAACGCAGCCGAAGAGCTGTGCTGGATCTCAGGGAGGATGGGGAGGAAAGAAAAGGAATGCCAAAGGAAAACAGAAGTTGGTGAATAAATACTGTTTGCCGGATACTGATGTTCCGTTCCACTTTTAAACAGTTTTGCATGTGTCCAGATTTGGCTTCGGTATCTGCTCCTAGATAAATGATGAGGGGGTGGAAGAGAATAGTTTTTTTAGGAAGAGAACTTTGAGATGAGCAGAAGCTAAGTTACCATGAAAACATTATGTTTTAAATCGTTGGTGTACTCTGCCTGTGTTTGCTTCTAAAGGTGCACTGATGGTGCAGTAATGATAGATGTTTTGAAAAATCAAAAAAATTAAAAGCTTTTTTTTTGAAGTCAAAGGTCAATACCTAGCTCCATACAGCTGTATTGGAATGTTTGAATGCAAAAATCAAATATTTTAGAAAACTACGTAAAGAATCCCCATTGTTTCTTCCTGTTTGGTGAAACATTGTTTGGGGAGCGTTCCTTGTCTTAAAAGTTTAATGATAAAGCTACTCATGCATATGTTTTCACAAGGCCTAAACCTGAAGGAGCATTTTGTTTTGATTTTAAGAGTCTTCACCAGGTGTGAAGTGATTCAAATGATACTAAGGAGGTGAAATTGAGACGATATCATTTAAAATTTAGCACTGTTTTGCTTAAGAGTAGTAGTACATCAAGGAAATAACAAGTTTGATACACAGTATCTGTTTGCATTTGGCTATTCATAGTAACCATTATTCTTTAAAGTAAAATCATTATGAAATTTTCCTCAGGTAGGACAGAGACAGCATTTTCCACAGTGAGCCAAAATTCCCTCCTAATTCATAATTCATGGGGGTCTCCGTTTCTGAGGTGTGAGGTACAAGAGATTTTTGTGGGTTTTGTTCCTTCCAGCACTTCTTATCCCTTCTTTCCTATGGCTCTTTTGACACTGATTCTTAGCATTTAAGGGACATGGTCTATTATGTGCACAAGTAGATATGTATGTGTTATAGACACATGCATCTGTGAAACTGCTTGTAAGACTACATATGTATGTATTTGTTTAAAAAAAAGAAACACTTGTATGTGTACCTCCCTGAATGTGGAACCTAAGCCAGCCTCATTTTTCATGAAGGTATGTCTGTGTTTAACCAGTGAGCTTGTATAATCCTGTATGTTTTGAGCTGCCTTGCAAGCACTTGTTCCTTGAGTATTATTTCTGATTTGGCTGTGTTTTATCTTTTTAGTGCAGTGGCTCTATTGTATTATTGAGACTGCCTTGAAAGAGGGGTCAGATTGAGGGGTTTAATGGAGTTGGCATTTTTAATTTTTTTAATTTTTTTTCCCCCCCTTAATGAGTGCTTTCTTGATAAATACTGCTGTTTAGGATATACTTGGAGCAGCAGCTAATGTGTGACTCTGAAAGCATCCACTACAAAGGGAGCCTGTTAGGAGCTGTACCTTCAGTGTTATGCAGGTACTTACATACTGAGCTCTGTCCTAATTCTAGGACAACACTTCTTAAAGCAAGTGCTTACGTGTCCCTGTATGGGTGTGTGAAAGGAAGGTGAGGAGCAGATGTGAGGTACTGCCCACGTCTTTGTCACTCTTTGTAACTAAAAGTTCATCTTAATGCCCCACAGCCATGGTTTTTATTCCCTAGAAACACTGAAGTACCCTAATGAAACAACGACAGGACAGGCTTTGGGAAAGTTATTCCCTTGTCATGGATGTTCAGTGTATTTGTAGAGGAAACCAGTTGCTAGTCCTCACAAAGGCCTGGAAAAATAGGCATATGCTCCCAAGGACATGCAGCACCCTTTGGCAGGGTGGCTCCTCTGGGTGCTGTAGTTCTCCACTGCTCTCTGAAGGTTATGCCTGAAGTTAATATCCCGCCTTGGTTCAGAATGAATGGTAGATGTCCCCATCCTCTATAATGGTCTGTTTTGTTGTAAATGTTATTTGGGAGGCAGATTCAGGTGGTGCCTGCTTTTTGTCTGTGTTTCTGCAGTTGTGATTGGATGTTGGTTTTTTTATCCCCTCTGTCTAGAATGATGTTAGGAGGTTTGTTGTTTTGCAGTAATTTTGAAATATATAAAATAGAGCAGAAACCATCATAATCCCAAGCATCATTTAAATTAAGTTTTTGTTAGCTGACTCGATTTTACATTGACAGGATCTCTTTTAAATGAGCATGAAGCAACTTATTAATGTTTGCAGAGGTTCAGCTCTTCTGCCACTCTTAATGTATAGCATTTCCAGCACAGGTGGTAAGGCATGAAGTGGAAAGAGTTGGTACAGTATATGACTTGGGTAGTTCCAGATCTAAAATAAGTAACTGCACCCTACTGCTCAATGGTCTGTAATGTATTAGCAGAACAGGTATTATTTATCACCCCTCATCAAGTATTTGGACCCCTGGTTTTCATGTTTATAGCATGGCCTGGGCCAGTAAAGTGTTCCAGTTGATGGCTCTGTATAGTAATCTGCTGGTCATTAGGACAATTTGTTTGTATATTGTTAGTGTTACATGTAGCTGATGCAAAGCAAGGGAAAAAAAGTTAAGTGCATGTTTCAATACACCTGATGAAAAGTATTTTCAATTAGTGTGTACTAGGCTTTTTTTTGTAGATCAGGATTTTTTTTGAGGAATATGTAAAAAACACAGCTTTTTTAAAATTCCAAATGTATTATTTTAACTTTGAGAGCGTTCTCAGAGATTGTGTTACTAAATCTTTCTCTTTTAGTGTGGAAAACCCCTGCCAGCTGAGATGGAAGCCCTTGCACATATTTCATACCTCTCTAGATAACTTTGAACTTAATCTACCCCTCATTAGTGCAGGTGTGAAGTTCAAGGAGCTGACTGCCAAGAGAACACATAGAAGAGAGATAACAGTATCACAGCTGATGTAGGGAATGGATGTCAGAATTGCCATGTGTTTGTCTGCTGTATATTTTCATACATATTTCTGAACTTTTCACACCATTTCTTTTTCCTGTATTTCCTTTCTTTTCAATATGAGTTTATCCTAAGTGCTGAAAACCCTCTGCTTCCATAGCTCCCTTGGCTGTCAGCTAAAGATACCATGTACTTGCAAGGTGGTGCTTAGCGCTCTGTGATTGGATTTATATAATGCTTACATTCTTTTTTCTCTTTCCTTTTCCACAGTGTCTGTAGCTGACAAACTGAATACTGACATTGTTGTTTACCTGTTTCTTCCATTTAACCTTTTTGTGTATTTACAGCCTATCAATTGCACTACAGTATGCTCCCTGTTGTTTGGATTTAATACTTGTGTTTACTATAGCTTTTCGATGCTGCGTTTCTCAGGGATGGACTGTAACAGTTACAAGTACAAAGTAGTTCGCTACTAGCAGTTGATCTAAACTATAATACTATCTCAAACTCCAATACTTGAAAACATATGTGAATTTCATGCTTTGGGGGGGTTTGCAGACTATTTTATTTCATACCTTAGTGTTCCTACTAAATCAACACAGGTTTTTTTCTGAACATCTATTTTACTTAGTCTCAAGTTTAATTGTAATCTGTTGTGGTATGTTCTCGTTGTTTCTAAATACATATTTGATCCAACTAATTTCTGTTTTGACAAGAAAGCTCACCATTTTTTCTTACTTTGCGACACCATTTAGTATATATGTCGATAATTTTGCTGTGCAAACAATGGAAAAAATGCAAGATAATAACGTACTTTAGACTTCTAAAATGCAGGAGAAAAATTTTGGTGTGTTGATTAATGGAAGTCAGGTGATTATACCAAGAAGTGAAAATGTATAAAAATTAAACATTTGATTGCCTTTTAATGTTCAGGAAATTAAAAAAAAATTAAAGTTTTTTTTTTGTTGGTTTGGTTTGTTGTTTTTTTTTTCCAGTAGGGGTTGATGAAAAGCAAACTGTAGTGGGAACCTGAAATAGTGACCATAGTTCTCTTTATTCTTCTACTTAGCAGTGAACGTTTTTATCACTGAACAGTTTTTTCAAGAAAATAGGGGTTTATATCCTTATTTTCTTTCTTTTCCAAATACCTATGGGTATCTCAAAGCACACTACAAACTTCACTACTTCTGGACACATGATGCAGTTATCTTTGTGATAGATGTGTAGATATTCTTGTGAATGGTAGATACAGTACTACAGATGGGAAAATGAGGTCACAGAGAGATTCAGTGTTTGGGTTTTTAAATGGTGACATGACTCTTGGTTGTTGTGGTTGGTAAGAGGTAGCATAGAAATCGTGCCAGATAGTGGAGGGCTCTAACTGTAGCACAAACTGATTGGGTTGCACAGGTGATAGGATGGTTGTTTCTGTTCAGTTATTTGGTATTTTAAAGTTTAGGTTGTGTAGTGTTTGCATCATGTGAGGAAAGTAACATTTCTTTTTGTTGTTTTCAGCTTGCAGACAGTAGGCTGCATGCCACCTCCTGTGTCTTCTGCAGTGATTTTAACCAAAGCTGTTGGTGGAAATGAGGTGAGTTTTTGTTTTGTTTTTAAACTTTTTTGTTGTTTTTTTTTTTTTTTTTTTTTTTTTTTTTTTTAAAAAAAATTCAAACAAATGTCTATTTATTATGAGCTTTGCACTGACTGCAATGTGATGCTATTGTGGTTTGTAAAGACTTTTAGAGTTAAAGCTCAGGTATTGTGTAGGTGTCAAGAAAGGGTTTATCTGCTGGTATTGTTCAAACTGAAAGAAACTCAGTTTTCTGAGGTGATAGAAAGGTTTCTGATAGTAATTGGAGTTAGGAGGCTTCTGCTTGTTGCTGCACTGTAATTCCTAACGATATAACGTTCATATGCTTTGTATTGGTTATTTCATAGACTATTAGCTTTGTAGTGAAGAACCACCCTTGCAGTGGTTGTTTGGATGGTGTTTAGTATTAACAGACCCTAGAGCAGGCAATCCTCAAGCTCGAAGCTGCACAAGTAGCAAGTGATGATGGAGACACAAAAATATGTTTAAATCTTATATCGTTATTTGTGACTGCATGAAACTCTGGCAATATGGAATTCTCTGATGATACGATGTGAAGTTCTCAACAGGTAGGAAATATAAGAATTGAACTTGTTTGTGCAAACTGTTTGGTCGTGTTATATTTCTGCCTTAAAATGGCATGTGCTGATGTCATTTCAGAAGCTATCCATAAAACGCTGTTTTCAGGAAGCCCAGTTAGCATTTAGGAAACTAGTCCAGGTGTGCTAATTAATGAGGTTATTTCCTTTAGGTCTGTTTTCTCGTAGCTGCTGAAGGTGGGTGAGACTTAGTAGGTGAGTGAGGTGAGAATAACACGAAAAGAGGTTGATTTTAAAGCTAGGGATGCTGGGATGCTGTTCTAGAGGGTTAAGGCCAAATCTTAATTCAGCCATAGAAGAAGAATTCTGTGTGAAGCTGGGCGAGTCACTTCAACCATGTTTTTTAAATATGGCCGTTAGTTGTGTACTTTTCATTTTCTGAGTTGAGACTCTTGGGACCGATTAATGTCAGCTTTGAAAACACATGATAGCACTGAAATAGATTGAAGTTGTACTTTGTACTGACAAAGTGCTGTTTAATTGCTCTATCCTCTGAAGAGAGACCCAAAGCATCTCAAGTCAAGCATCTCTAATTACAGGCAATCCTGGTGCATATCACTGTCTCCCAGTTTGTTACCTGAAAACAAGAATCATAAAATTGTCTGATGGAGGTGCTGTGGAGTAATTAGTGTAAGGAAATAATTAAGGCTCATGGTAGTAATCAACAGAGAAAAGTTTTCTAGTTATGACTCTAGATGAAGGTGCTGTAAATTATACAAAGATGCCATGTGGTGAACAGTGAGGATGAAACAAAGATTTGAATGAGTGCTTGTTCATTCTGTGCTAGCACTGTCTGTCCTATCCTTAGAACAAGGAGAAGATCCTCTGGAAAAAAATAAGGTGTGATTGGTTAGTTGAAGATGATAGCATACAGCATTTGTGCAAAGGGGTGAGGGAGGTACTTTAGTTTCTTGACCATTAGAGTTCACCTTTTCATGGTAGTATTCTTTTGAGATGATGAGTGTGTGTGTGTGTGTATTTTATACTAGCTGAAAACCAGAAACTTTCTGTCATGTAAGACATGTAACTGTATAAATCACTGACAGAGTAAGCTTGAACCTCTAATTCTTCTGTACCAAGCTGGTGTTGGAGGAATGTAAAAATTAATACCTTGTTAGTGATTTTTGCAGATTGTTGCTGACAGCAGAGACAGAGTGAATCAAGAGTTAGGTCTTTGGAATTGAGAGTTCTCTGTCAGGCTCTAGGAAGGTGTGCAAAAGAGAAACCCTTTAAATGTGCTCAGTGTAGATAAAGTATTTATTGCTAAACTTGAGCAAGTTTCCGATGCAAATGTGCTTTTGGGATTTGATGCTTCTCTGTTATTCAGACTATTACTAATCTTTATTCTAAAGAACAGCAAATCACATCTCTCATTCTAGGGGAGAAGACCTTCTTACATCTCTCCTTGCCAAATTTCACCTAAGCTGTTATTGATATGTTTCTCTTTCTGACATGAGCAGAACAGTGCATTTACCCCCCTCATTTCAAGTGAAATGCATTCTGATACATGAAGAATTTAAACCTGGGAATCAGCTTGAAATATAAGTGACTGTATTGTGAGAGCCTTTGTTTGTAATAATGTTTTTTAAACTGCTTTTGCCTTGTCAAGTATGTATCCTTTACCTAGAGAAATTGATTTGTCTGAAGGTCTATCTAAACTGCATAATGTAATGTGAAGATAAATGAGCTTGCTCAGGAGCAATATAGCGAGGAAGCTCCATATGAGCTAATTAGTCTGAGAAGTGTCCTGCTGCTGCAGAGTACAGGCACACCCTCAGTAAGTGCTCTGAAGACCTTTCTGGATTTCATGAAACACAGCACATGAGAGCTGTGGTAGCTGAATATTGTGGCAGTATAGAGGGGTTTATGTTTTCTTTATCTAAGTAGAATTGACTGTTGAATGTCAGTTTGGACTCGGGTTAGTCTCAAAGAAAGATTAGGCACTATGGCATGGCAGAAGTAGTGCTCACCTGGGGCTGAGGAAACGTGGTAGAATATTTTTAGCTCTGTCATTAACCTGTTGGGTAGAACAGAGTGGAGTATCGTATCTCTGGGGTTAACAGTAATGGATAATGGCAACATTGTGAAGTGTTTGAAGATCAGTACTGAAAAGCCTTATGTAAGCTATATTTTATTGTTCTGGGTCAGGGTGATACAGTATGCAGTCAAGTGCCTAGAATGAGAGTCTACAGCATAAGAAGTTGCTTGGGTGGGGGTTTTCCTGTGTATCAATTGGAAAATCTGTTAGTGAGATGATAAAAAGAAGACATTTTTGTTAATCTAGTGAGGATCTTTTTTTTTTTTTTTTTTTTTTTTTTTTTTAATTGATACATGCCTGAGGGCACAAAACAAAATGTTCTGCTTTTGTTGGCTGAGGAAGATATATGATCACCAAAACTGATACTGAGAATTCTGATAGAATCTCTGAACATTAACTTTTTCAACAATTAACAGAGTTTAAAGTACAAGCTCAGGTAAGCTAAAAATCCTTATTATTTAACTGTCACTATTTAATAGCAACTATAGAATCTACCAGTATTTTCCTGATGGTTCAAACACATGGTATATAAAAAAAACAATACATGCGTCTAAGTTTTAAGTCCTCTTGATCTGTGCATAAGAATACAACAGCTGAACAGTTACTCAAGAGTGCAAGTGTAAAATTATCAAAAGGGAAAATAAATTGACCTTCTTCCTATACGTTGTTTGATCACCAGCCTTGTGATCTATGTGGCTTTCAAATTTTTCATCTCAGCAGCTGTTAGTTATGCCTTCCAAACTCTACCATGTTAACCATTTCTATTGCTTTGCAGTATGCCTGGTAGATGAGCAGGCAGGGGCTGCTTTTTCGTGGTTGGGAGATTCCAGAGGAAATAAATCTTTATCAAAAGCCCTTTGTCAGCAGTAACCTTCCATTAGTAAGGGAAGACAAACAAATCACTTAGCACCTTTGCTTGCTGTAGCTGTGGCATTATGGTGGGGAGAAGCATTGTATTTGAAAGCCAGAAGGCTTCGAATTGTTTTGGTGTGAAAACTGACATCTTCATTTACCTCTGATGTGTGAGTGGTTTGGTAAGCCAGGGGACTGGAAAGTGCCTTACTCATAAGTCATAGGGATTATAGGGGGGGAAAGATCTCTGTGGCTTTCTAAGAAAGAAATGGAAAGACAGCAAAAAGATAACCAGACTGAAAAACAGTAGCAGGTTTTGTAGGTGTATTGACTATTTTTTGCTGTAATCAATGGAGGAGACATCCAGTGTTGGCACTAGCAGAGTAGAAGAACAGTAGATTCTAGCTGCAAAGAAAATAATGGAGTGACTAGTTTGCTTTTGGTACTGCTTGTTACATAAGACTTAAGGCAGACTTTTCAAATCTCATTTCCTTACATATTGTCATTGATGGCAGTGGCAGCAGCAGACCTGTTAAGCTGTTCAAGACAATGTTCCTGTATTACTTCAGAATAACTTGTGTACTAATCGTGATATAGGTACCATGTTTTGAAAACACCTGATATGTGGTATTTTAATATATTTACCTGTGGTTGTTAGAAAAAGATATGGTGGGGGTTAAAATTTCTGTCCAGAGCTTCCCTTATGTGATTCAGAGTAGCTAGGAACTAGCACTGCTCTGTCCAGAGAGGTGCTGGCAAAAGAGCGATGTCAGTGGTGGGGAATGAGACTTTCTGTGCTCTCTGAAAATCTCAGCTTTTGAAGTAGAGAAAAATTACTTATGTTTATTATATCTTTTGTTTTGGAGGAAGGAGTTGTTCTTAACATGATGAACAGAAATATAACTTGTCTAGTAGGGCTACAGATTGACACCTATTGACTCTGTGACGCATTCTTAGGTTTCTTCAGCTCCTCTCCTTAGTCTGTGTATAATGTGTGGTTTGTTCTCTCAACTCTTTCAACTCTTTAGTCTGTTTCTCCCTCTTCACCCTGATTTTCTTTCATTCTTCTTGTGATCTCTTCCTGTGTCATGGTGCTTTCATTAACCCTGTAAAGAATTATCTCAGTCTATTCCGAAGTCTTGTTGCAAATGCATTTAGTTCATTAGCAAAATGAGTTTCAAGTACTGAATTTAATTTTATGCTTATGAAGCTCTATATGACCAAAAATAATGTTCATATGTACACTGGCAAAAAAATGAGACCGTGATAAATTAAAATATAAAATTTAATTTGGTAGTATTTTCTCAAATACTTAGTTGTTTCTGTCATCAGTAATGCTTGAGAAGTCTCTTGATTTGTGAAGAGGACAGACCATATAGTTAAAATGCAGGCCTCATTTCTGTTTTTCACTCTTCTTGATCTGTGAAGGGTCAGGACTTTAATGACATTATAGCATCTCACAGCACAGAAGGCTTTTTTTTGTGTAATTTTTTCTTTTCTAAAAAGTCTTGTCTTGTAGTTTCTAAATGAAAATGCAAACCTCATTTCTTTAAAAGACTGCTTCTAACTATCCATTTCTGCAAGACAGAGGCAAATATGTCAGCGTTTCAAGGTGCTGTAATGACAAACCTGTTAAAAGCTCAGAAATCCTCAGACAGAAATGCTGCACAGATGCCAGATACTACTACAAAGTATTCAGAAAGCAAATGTCATACTCTCCTTAAGAATCAAAGTGATGAAGAAAAGAAATTGAAAATTAGATCTATGTCTATTATCAGTTTGGGAGAAAAAAACAATTTGCGATTACTTTTATGGCAGCTTAATGACATATTTTTGAAATGTGTACCATAACAGGCAAGAGCTGTGATGGAATTGTACAGATAAATCGTGGCAGACAGTTCATTCTATTGAATAATACTTTGACTTTTTCTTCATTTAAGCTATAACTTGTACAAAATGTGTTAATCAAAGCGCTGTTTTATTTTTTTGCAACTTTCATGTGGATCTGCTACATCTTTTGTAAAACAAGGTGTTGCATATGCAAGACAAGATTTTGAAATACAAAATAGACTATAATGAAGAAAGCCAGAAAGAGTTTTATGGAATAAGACGTAAAGTAAAGAAAGAGTTTTAGTATTGATTTTTGGATTTGTTTTTTAAAGCAGATGTAGAACATAAAACTGAATATAAACTTGCAAGGTCCACGGCTAGCCTTTCTGGTAAAGAATCAGAGGAGAGTAGTAACATTTTGCTAAGAAATTATATGCAAAATTTTTAGCAGCTATTTTAAAGTAAAGAGCGTATGAGTACTCACTGAGAAATAAACACTGGAAATTTCCTGTTTGTGAGTTTTGCTTTTTTTTAAGTGAAGACAAAAAAGTGAATCCTAACACTACTGTAAAGTCACAGGATAGATATTGATTTCTCTAAAAATATCTGAAGTTCTTTGAACTGTGTATACATGTACATTAACCTTTTAAAAAACAAAGTAAAACGAATAAAAAGAAGCACAAACTTTAATGGTTTTGGATTCATACACCGATGCATCAGTGTACCCAGGGTATTTACCTTTGGAAGGTAACGCGTGCACATTATGAAACAAAATTGTTTAAGATCTTCAAATAAACTGTATCGTAATGTTTAGTTTTCTTCTATGATGTAGTTTTTTCTTTGAATATAAGTCAAAATTTGCAGTAGGTGGTCTAAACTTTAATTTCCACATTGTGCTTCAGATATGCATATTTTAATGTTTTATTTGTGAAAGGGTAAGTAATTTCATCCTATTGTTTTTAAATTTGATACTGTAAAAGGAAAAAACCCTATAATGATTTTAAAAATTTATTTCTTATCTAATACATTTTGACTGCCCACACAGATTAAATAGTTCTAAATGAAAATGTAGCCAATTCTACTATTAGATACTACACAGAAGTCTCTGGGAAATGTATGTGGGTGTCAGGACAAATTTAGGGAAGATGTCTGTGCTTCATATGTGCAGATATAAAGAATTAACTGTGCCAACTTAAGCCTTCTATGTACATAGGAACTGTTGTGCTATTAAATTCATCCACTCTATTCTAGTAATACAGTCTAATTTTTTATGTATCCTAAGAGTTTACTTTTCTTCTATCACTACTGTACTTTGAGCAGATGGTTTTTATTGAACTATTTATTGACACTTAGGGGTTTTTCCTTCCCTGAGCGGTGAGTGCATTTTATATCCATCAATGCATAGGAGTAGCCCAAATTATTACTTACAATATGAATTTCATCACTATAATGTGTCCCAGTCATGCAGCTACATTAGATATCTCTAGAGTTCCTCATCGTCTTCTCAAATCTTCTGTAACACAAAGCAATTGTGGAATCATCTGGGTTTTTTTCCCCTCTATCTCTGTTCTCCTTTCACTTATCACTAGTACTTCTAATACAGATCCACTATTAAAACCGTTCAGAAAGGAAGGAATTTTCAAAGACATTCAACTCTGCTCTTAATTCCGTGGAAGCAAATTCAGGCTAACAGGGAGACTATACTTTCTGTATTTGAGCACTTCAGCCCCAAACTTCTTAGTTCAGTTTGTACAAAGTTTCAGATTCTCCTGATACCCTTGTAAAGCAGTTGGTTTACTATCCTAAGGTATCAGTGGTTGACTTAGACTTGTGATAAAAGGCTTAGTTTTGTCCCTGGTTACCAGTACCCCTAACTCAGGGTCTTACATATGGTTCATAAGGTGTCCAGTGGAAAAAAACCCGTCTCCTACTCTTCTGGGAGTGTAAGAGATTAGGGAAGTGCAAGAAAAAAATATATTACATGTCTTAACTGTGCAACTTTATTGTGCTGTTTAATGTATGACAGAACCTGAAGCCTTTTGTTCAGCCTTTCCAAGTCTGGGGTGCTTGTAGCAACTGGGCCATAATCTAGAAAGTTGTAAAATTGTCTTTAATTTGTGCTAAACTGCTTGGGCTGTGGTTGCAATCTACCTGGAATGATCACAGCTTTGTGTTCTTACATCTGTGTTTGCCCAACCGTCCTAGATCTGACTTTTACAATAGTGTTTTCAGAGGCTCTGCTGTTGCTGTTCTACAGTGCTAAGGCCCTGGGGAGGCTGATTTTTTTTGTTGTTTTTGTTTTTTTGTTTGTCTGCTGTGGGACATTCAGTGACCCTGAAGGCTGTTTGTGGCATAAAGAAGCCAGGACAGAAGAAGAATCTTGCTCGCATGCTTGACAAAAATGGCCTTTTAAAGCAAGGTGATTTTGTATTTGGCTTGGTCTGCGGGTTAATTCAGTGTAAAATTAGAGTGTGTGAGGGCTTCCTTTATTTAGCAGGGAGTGCTGTGTGAAATGTATTGGCTATGCAAAGCAAGCATTTTTAACTGTTTGAATGAATCAGTAATACTTCTGTTAAAATATTTGCAGAGAGTGGAGTTTGCTGGCCCCTAAAATTCAACTTCTGAACTTCCTGGTGTTTGATCTTCATGGCTGTTTGAAAGACTGCAGGTATTTTACAGTGAGGGAAACGCACTACCTGCTCCCCTTTCTTCAGCCTTTGAAAAGAAATGCTCTTTCGGAGAGTGATGAAGACTGGAAATAATATTCTGAAGATGACAGCTTCAAAAATTTACAAGTGATTTGTTTTCAGTGAATTGTTTTATGTAGTTTTTTAATTCCATTGAATGCCAGCATACACTGTGCAAGGGTCATAGTCTAATGGCTTTCTTTTGGCAGAGCAGTGCAGATGTTTACTGGCACTGAAATCCAGTGACACGCTTCTCTTCTGCTGTCCCTCACCTGTTGGTTTATAAAGCAAACTCTAATTTCGTGTTAGTTTTAATAGTAGATGAAGTATTAAATCATTGCATACGTTAGGACTGGTGTTAAATCACTGATACAGCAGAACAGAAACTACTTGGCTTTGTTGCCTGTAGGTGGCTTATTTCCTACCATGAACAATAAAGGTGGTTTGTTTGACGTCAGTTCATGTGTTCACCCATCTCTGTAGACTTGGACCCCCTTGCATGAAGGATTACTGCTGCAAATGGCTTCGCACAACTGTTGGTGGCAACAGTATTGATTGTCAAAAATTGAATTAGTTCAGTGTTTCTTTCCAAAAAGAACATTTTGAATGGTAACATGTAAAGCATTGCTAACGTTTTGAAATCTGAAAAGTACCTGCTACGTATGACTGTTTGCAACTCACTGCAGATAAACCAAAATTAAGCATGTCTGTTGCGAAGACAAAATGCCCTTTAGGAATATCGTCAGTGGATTTAGTCAAGGATAGCAGTACTACTCTTGAAACCTGCAAGTTTTGAACACTGGCTTGTAAAGAGATGTTACATGGTTTCTCCTTTTTTAAATTTGTCCTTTGTGTGTTAAAATCAAAGCTTCAGAGTATTTCACTTGGGGAAGTTTTTTTTATTTTATCCAAGCATGCTTTTATCTGGTGTGAATATGTTATTTAGTGGTTAATAATAATATGTAGGAAAGAAAGCAATCATGCTTGCAAATTCAATCTTTCTATAATGTGTTTTTCTTTTTAGCTCTCTTTTTGGGTGTGCAATACCAAGTCCTGATTTATGGAAATCGTAGATGTAAAACATGAAGCAGGATTTTCAATTAAAATTACTATTATCTTTAAATTCCATTCTTTTTCAAGGAAATTAAATTGATTTTATTATCTTTTTTTCATCCTTACGATTATGAGAGAATATCATGAAGTTTTTTGTCTTCCAAATTGTTTGTCAAATGGCTGTATTCAATACAGGTTAAGAAAAATTGTCTTGCGTTCTGTGAGGAAAACCTCATCTGTGTGATGAGACAGAACAAATTTCTAGTTTCTTTTATTTATATAAGAATAAACAAGCCCAAATTTATTTAAAATTTTTTTTTAGAACTCTCATGAGAAGAATAGGATATTTTAAAAATGTTTTTAGTTCGTATTTTTCTGTTAAACTGACTTTTTGTGCATTTGACAAATAAATATGGAGAGCAGCAGAGCAGCAAATTTTCTCTGATTTCAAAGCATTATTAGGCTCCAGTTTCTGGAAAATATTGGCCCTATTACGAAGTCTGAACAAGCTGCTGGTAAATGTTTCTGGACACGCTGAAGAAAAGCCACATGCCTCCCGGGAACCCTTTTTCAGACATGCTGTCCCCACAGCTGGGTGCTGTACCACTCAGCTGGGATTTTTGCGGGTGTTTCCATGTGCATATGGCCTTTTCTGTCTGAAATCCACTACTGCTGCTGCCACTGGTAAATTAATGAGGATGGAGGGGAAACAAGGCCACTCAGAGTAGCTGTAGCACAGGCTACACGTGTACTCGCGTGGGAAGTCCCTATGAGAAGATGGTAGTGTTTAGGAAATTTTTAGGGGCAGGTGACTGGCAAAGGAATATTAATGCGTTCACTGTACTACAGGTGCCCTGAAAGTACAACAACCCCAGATTATTTGTCTGTGTGACAGGAGAGAAGTTTTACCATCACATATAATCTTTCCTAACCCATTCAGTACCTCCTCATATATATCCCACCACAAGCTGCCCTTCCAGAATGTTTGCTTCTCTGGCATTTTGGATCCCCTCTCCACCCTCAGCCTGACCTCTCTCTAGGTCTCCTTTGTCTGTCTGCAAATCCTGCCCTGCCTCAGGCCCTCATACACATCCCCAGGGACTTGGCACCGGCTGCCTGGCCCCTCTGCAAGACAGTGTGAGGCAGAGGCCAAGTGGGACCCGCTCGGAGCCACCCTTGAGCTTGGCAGCTTGTTATTATTCACTGGTGTGCATTTAACACTGTGAGGCAATCACTATGTTCTTTTTGTCTAGGGCTGCAAGCCAGTGCTTGAATTTGGGGTAAAGAACATTTCTGAAGAAATTTTCCCGAAGATTCAGAGGAACAAAAAACTGGTGTTATGTTGAGGTGGATACAGTAGTTCTGTATTTGTTTTATTAAACCTATTTAATGTTGATAATAAAGGGATGTTTAGTAAGAAATGCACGAACAAACAAGGAAGCTAGTGCACTGCTTGTCAGCACAGAAGTTTGCAGCCAAACTGCTGACTTCTAAACTAAAGAGAATATTACTGTGCTTGAACTGAATTTGAGCTGGTTACTGTGTTTGAGCTGGTAAGTCCAGAGGAAATGTGTATTTCCTGAATTAGTTTCCCAATTCACATACATTACTTCTTCTGTGGAATTTTGAAACTCCCTGTTCTGGCAGGTATTGTGGATTTTTGAAGCAAGATGCCCAAAACGTTGAAATTCTAGTGTGTGGATGACTTTCCTTAGCTACACTTTTTTTGTTGCTATATTTTGTAATGAATTAAATCAATTTTGTTTGTAGTTACTGTTGCAAAATGTCTGTAATGTATACAAGGATGTATACTTTGATACATACTGTGTAAGTGTTTCAGCTCCAGCTGCATATCCAAAACCTTTTAAAAGGAAATCTCAATGAGCCCCATGGGATGAAGTAAATTATTACATGTGGTGAACTCTTAAGTCATAGACCAAGGTCATGGCAGTGGGAATGTATTTCAAAAAGGTTTTATCTGTGCTTGGAAAGCAAATGAAACCTCTCATCATTAACTTTAGAATTATAGTTATAAGAGGATTTTCGCGAGAGGTGAAAGATCAAGTTCATGGCGGACATAATGGAGTCGGAAAAGTTCTTTCTCAGACATAATACTGGGGCATGAAACATTTGCTGAGGTTTTCACGTTATCGATGGGGAGTTTACAGCCTCTAATCCGGATTCTGAAGATCAGAATCATTGTAATTATAGCTATCTGTTGGGGCTTTTTTTTTTCAACCTTTTTAGATGAAACAAAACCCCCTCTTGTTTTGTAATTCTGTGAAGACTTCTAGAAAAATTTCCTAGCTTTTCAGTTGTGTCAGTCTGTCATAGCATTCAGGCATACCGTTATTAACTACGGAAGGTAATCTTTCTATAGGAAATGTAATTTGGTAAACTTGAATGATCTTCGGGCCCTAACAAAATAAAGCACAGGTGCATGCAGTGATACGGTATCTCTGTCCTTATTAGTTGATAGTTCATGGAAACCTGAAAGAACAAATGGTGAAAGGAAACAGGGTAGAAAAGCATAAGTAGAACTAAGGTTTTTAGTGACTTAGATTATTATCCTGTCAGTGGAAATGGATATTAATTTGTCTGTTTATTTAACAAGCTTTTACATTTTCTAGGTTTTTTGTGTGTGCATACATGCATTTCAGTGGCACCAATGAGCAATAAAAATCTGCTCAGTAGCAGAGAGTCTGAACTCTGTACCTGCATCTTGGGAATGGTTTTGCAAATATCCCTGCCAATAACAGCACTCACTTGTTCAGAGTTTACAGTGCTCAATCTGTTTGCTTGTAGAAGTGTTGAAATTTGCTAGTGATGTGCTGTGTTTAAAAGCAGATTATTAAATAACCGTAGGCAAAAATATATGCCTTCATATTTGTGCTTTCACTGTCATGAAGGTTATTACTTCTACAGGAGTTTCAGCTGTTGCGATTTTATTTGGAAGAGTCTGTTTAGTCCTGTTTTCATACTATTTCACTTTTAGGTAAAATTTATGGTTTCAGCATTTTATTTTCTTAAATCCTTCCATCTGCTTTAAGAAGTATTTATTCAAATGTGTATTTATTCCCCAAGTTACAACTACAAGTAACAAGTATATATATATATATTTGGCAAGTGGTACTTTAATTTATTTGAAAATACGAAAAAGGAGATTTTATAGCTGGAACTAGAGAAAGGCAGCTCTAAGAGTGGGTATTATATTTTATTCTACTTAGGCAAAGTACTTTGTTTCAAAATGAATGTGTTTTTAGTGAAACTTTTCCTGTATTCAGTATATGTGATTTTTTAAAAGTCCTGTGAGAAGAGGATGCATAACCTGGATCGATAAGTTACCTGTAATTCAAGAAATGACAACACTGAAGTTGGATATAAAATCTCAGTACTATAGATGGATGTGTTTTATGCTTCTGTTTTAAAATGACATGTGATATGCAATTTAGAAAATATATCCTATAAGATTTTTTCTGTAATGTTAATGTCATATGTATTATCTCAAAAATACTTACTGTACTTTCATTATCCAAATGGTCTAGAATATCTGTATTGAGTGAGACTTTCCATATAGGTTATATTCTCTGAGGTGTACGTTTTTAATAATTTAGTCAATGGCCTCTTAGACGTTTTCAACCAGCAATGCAACCTCTTTTGTAGAGTTGTGAGGCATTTCCCTTTCTAAGCATAGTCACAAACGTCTGTGACCTATTGATACCAGGATGTTTTTGCTATTTGTACCACCCATGTCTGTGGCTTCTGCATGGCTTGATTCTCTGCAGTTTATGATCTCAGAAACTCAGAACAATAGCAGTTATTTGTAAGTATGGAATACCGAGAAAAATACGCAGTATTGTAAAGTGCTGTCCTCAAATCCCTTCTGGAACCGAGTCACTCTGAATTCTCTCTACTTCATAAGGGGTCTGATGTCGTGACCTCTTCAGTAACAACTGAAGTTTTTTGAACCTTCCTGGTACTCCCAGCAGGTAAAACTGAGAGTAGTCATCTTATGCAAGTAACAACATACATACCTTGTAAACTTGGCATCTTTGTTTTAGCTGATGACTCATCATTTTCTTTTGTCGTTTCCTTTAAATTCAGGGTATTAAATTGAAATTAGTTCAGTTTTTTAGGTAACAATTTACTCTTTCTTTTAGATATGTACATTCAAAGTAGTAGTCTCTGCACTAGCTCTGATTTACTTTGTTTTATGTAAGTATGAAATCTTAGGACGTAATGACATTTTATAACGCAGATACTTTGTAAGTCTGACAGCTGAGCTGCTTGAGTTGTTAACAGGGTTCAGATGTGCATTTTTGTCTTTAGAATGTATAAAATTTCTTTCTCTTTGTCTTAGCAGTATGCTTACCACCCTCCTAATTCTTCCCCTCTCTGGTGTTTTTGCATGATATAAATCAGTGGAAGCATCATGTCATGTCTCTAAGCAATCACACTGGTTCTAATTTCCCTCCTCTTTCAAATCACCAGCCAGTTCCAGCATGTTGTTTGTTGTCTTTGTTACTAATACAAAATCATGATCTGCAGTGGTGTTGTGTTTCCCAGACTGCCTGGTCTTAGTGGCAGTCAGTGCTTCTAACTTTCAATAAATTCTTTTACTCAGGCAAATCACTTGTTACACTGATTTATCATCCAGTATCTTCTGAGATAGCCTGCTGGAAATGTTGCTAAATGAACCATCTATGTTGGTGGTTTCCTTATCAGCTGTTGTGGGATTTTTTGTTTTGTTTTGCGAGTGGTAGAAGGCAAGTGTATCTTTTCATACTCTCTAACAATTTTTTGCAATCTAATGCAGATCTGCCATACAAGCAGATTTTAAGGAGTTTTCCTGTCTTTCAGGCTTCAATTTTCTCCTAAATTGCGTGATGCATGAAAATGGAAAATTTCATTTTGTCAGGTTATTTCTTCCTGCAGAGCGTATTGTAATATGCTGAGGCTTTATTCTGAGCCATCTCTCTTTTTAGTTGTTTTTACAGAACTAGAAATAGTAGAATTTGGTTCTCCTGCTAATTAGCATGTGCCAGCTGCTACTAGCAGAAGAACACCTGTGCTGCTAGTGAGGATACCTGGAAACTTGGGTGTGATTCTTCTCCTTTATCCTGGTGTAAATCAGATATTCTTCTCTTGAAATCAGAGTACTGGACTGGGTGAGTGAAGGTAACAGTTACAAATTAAAATTGGCCCTGTTGTATTCCAGAAACAGTAATTGGTCTTGTGCAAAAGTGTGTAGTTGGCGTAAAATGCTAAGTAGATACATAAGTATGTACAGGACTGCATTTTTGTCCACTGTATTCTCAGACGTTAATTACTGTCTTTTTGAGAATATGAAACTGCCTGTAAATTTAAAATAGAACAGTGAAGACAAGTATCAATATTTTTCATGCTGTAAATGCTTCTGAAGACAGAGCTTTATTTGTGTGTTAAGTGTATATCATTATCTTGAAGCTAGCATAATCATACTTCTCTTTCTTTAGGAAGTGTGTTCATTAGGAAACATCACTAAGCTTTCCCTCTACTATCTCCTTATACAGATATTAGAGGAATATAAAGTCATTTGATTAACTGACGAACTGTTTAATTGCAAGTTAAGAAACAGCTTTGCTCAGTGGAGGAAATGTGGAGTTCTTCTGTCTGCATTTAGAAGTACATTCAGAAACTCGTTTCCTTCAGTCTTCACTGCAGGTAAAGTCAGCCTCCAAAACCTGGGAGAATGAAGAACTGCATATTATACATATAGTCAGCACTGAACTATAGAGCTATATTATTAAATGTCTTATATTAAGAAAGAAGGTGTAATAGTTGTATATGCAGCCTTTCACATGTATTGAAATTAGGAGTTCTAGTTAGAAATTAGTGCTGGAGTAGGATTAATGGTTTTGCAGTGAGATCAATGCTTGAACTATATGTCATTTAAAATACTGTTCATGAAGTCTTTTTGGTACAGACTGACTGGGTTCTTGGAGGAATTGAAAATGTTGTTCAAGGTGTTGTTACTGATGTCTGAAAAGGTTTTTCTTTTTCTGTTCCACTGTAACGAGGGATAAATAGGAGCTATTCTGTTCCATTTCCAAATTAGGAGAAGTGTTAACAAGATTTTTGTTTGAAGACCTTTTTTCTCTGGAGGTGTTTGTTATGGCTTTTTTTTTTTTTTTTTTTTTTCTTTTTCATTTTTCATTTGCCTTTGTATGGATATGTTGGGATATGTTGACATTCCTGTCATGCTACAGTGCTTGTTTCTTCCAGCTGTTGGGTGTTTTTTTTTTTTTGTTTTTTGTTTTTAAATGTCTGTAGGGGGTTGTATTTACTGTGAGAAAACCTTACTGAATAGCTGTAATTTTGTATTAGTGCAAGGCAGCATTAGCTACCAATGTTTGGATACCCATAGAACGTAAATCAATACTTAGAGTAAACAAAGGAGTATTTATGTTCTGAAGCATTTGCTTGTTTGCTTTTGGAGTCCTGGTGATGGCATATGGCCTTGAAAATAAGTCTGTAATATGTATGCCCAATCTGTAATTGTAGTATTTAAGACAATCCTACAAAAATGTGATTTTAAGCACTGCGAGAAATGTTTGTTAGAACTGATATCTACATCTTCTATATTTTGTTATCTTTAATATATAGAATTAGTGTGGGGCTTGCTTCCTTTATTGACTGTTTATTTCCTGTGTGAAATAGATCTTACACATTTATATATGTGGTATTGTTGTTGATTTAAAAGGAATAGGGGCAAAGATAAGTGTTTGGGATGCTCTGTTCTCATTCTATGGCAAGTGAAGACAGAGAGCATATAATTAAGCATCTACAGTGCATAAAATACCAAAATTAAAATTCCATCTGGTCTTCACTTTATTTTTTGTTTTGTTACTTATATTAATGCCATCTCCACTGGTAAAATCAAATGCTATTTCTTGAAGGCATTAGTTTTACCTTACAGTGCTTTTCTTATTACACTGTAGTCAGGCCTGTTCTGCAGTAGACGATGTATTAATAAATGTAATATAGGTTATTAGTGTGGTGGTATGGAATATTCTGTGACTTCTCCTTACTTGTTTCTGTAGTGTAAAGCTTCATAGCTATTTGCAAGCTGCAGCAGTCACAGAAGTCATCAGTTAAACTGTAACAGACTCATAGCAGAGCTTTTAAGAGAAACGTTTGAGCACGTATTGTACATAGAGGCATACAGAACAGTGTATCTTGTCCTTGTGCTGCTGGTATTTTAAAATTTAATTATTTGGACTAATCCACACTCACTCTGACAACATGCTTGGTGGGAAAGGAGAATTTGCTTGCATTTGTATTCAGAAAAAAAATTGCTTAGCATCTGTCCAAATATCTCAGAAGCTAAGTTGTTCAGGTGGTTTTTTTTACTGTTGATATGATGTTACTAAAGCTAGTGAAGCACAGGTTCTGGTCTTCTTGATCCAGCTGTTACAGTGTATTAGGAAGCTGTTAAAATACATTGGTGTAACTTTTTAGCATCGTTTCTCCCACTGAGAGGGTAGTGTTGTGACTAGAAGTAAGTAGGATAGTTGTGATGTGAGAAATATGAAAAAAAGGAGGTAGGATGCTCTGTAATGGCATGATCCCTAGGAAAGTTTAGCACATCATTTTCAAACTGCTTCTGTTTGTAGCGCTTTTTGAAGTTTTTGGGAGGGATTTGTTTTCTTTGGGAGCTGGTGTGGTATGGCAGGTTGTTCAGAAGTTTCTCCGAAGCACTGTTCTGAATATTTTACAGATATCCTGAAATGAGGTAAAGTTAAATCATACGGGCCTGCTCTTAGAAGAACATTAGAATCTGAATTTATTTAGTGTCTAGTTTTTTGACTTGCTCTTGTCAATGGAAGAAAAGTTGTGGTTGATTTAAAACAAAAAGGACATGCACACAGAAGCGATCTCTTCCTTATTGCTACTGTTATGTGCCACTCCTAATTTTTAAAAATCCTACTGCTTGGCAGTATGTGGCGGGGATAATGTTAATAGTATGGGTGTACTTACTTCCTTCAGAAAAGTAAATGTGAGATTTTTATTTCTTCCAGGTCTAAGTATCCTGGTTCTCTCTGTTGCTGAGTGCGGACAGTTGAGTGTGCGCTGGGAACACCTAGAACGTAAGAGCACTGTTGTAGGGAGGACATAGGAGCATTGGAAAAAGACCTTCTGTGGGGCTGTCTGCAATAGTTCTTGTCCAGCTGCCAGTGTCACCTCTGGTGTAACCTATAGTGGTTTGGGGAGGATGGGAGTCTGACAGACCATCGTTTGTGGCAAAACCCAGGTAGCCTCTGATGGTAGTAGAGCCTGGCCTTAGAATTAAATCATCCATTCTCTGTGTTTGCAGCCTGTTTTACCCCTGTGGACTCAGTGTATTGTGAGCTGCCCTGCTTCTAAGCCTGGCGCTTGGCTGAATCTCTTGCAGTTGTCAGAGGGTCATACTTCAGGGGTAACGCTGCTGGCAGCTAAAATCTAAGAATTAGTAAAAAATAGTGTGTTTGGATATTGGGGTATTTTTTTGTAGGCTTTGAAAAACGTTTGATCATGCGGTGTGTGACCTTTGAATAAAATCTTCATTAAATCCACCCTTTCCTTGCAGTATTTTTACTTCTGTTTGCCTTTGTCACAAGTTCTTTCTGGGATTATCATTCATTAGCTTCTCCAAAGAGATTAACAGTTCCTTAAACAGGATCGTGTGCATTCTGGTGTTCTGTGTGAAAGCGGAGCTGGAGAGCAGAGAAGCCACAGGATCCCTATAGAAATTTGAAGACAATTTTGATACTCTAGTCCACTCAAAAATCTGCTGATACTGTAATGTTTTTTCCCTTGCCAGGACCCTCCTTGCCTGGTGTCATTTCTTGAGCTCTCCTGGGATGAGATTAGTCTAAAACAACAAAGTAGCCAGATGTCTGGTTCTGAGAGAGTCCCAGAGGCCAGGGTCTGGTAGGCAACAGTAATCGCTTGGGGCTGAAGATCAAAGATACCTGAGAATTACTTATGGGCACATACTATGTGTTGTTCCCATTATTAACAGTCTGAGAAAATTTGTATCCCTAATTAACCCTTTTGTTGGTTAAATTTTCTTGCCAGTACAGTTGTGTTCATAATAACTATTTGTTCTTTTTGGTACTGTTTCATAAGTACATGTCAGTTTAAAAAAAGAAAATTGAAATGCAGTACTCTCATAGTAGGAAATTAATGTAACCCATCCAGATCCTTTTTATTGTGCTTGGTTGTAAATATCAGAAGTTAGCACGATTTCTTTTTGTTTACTGTGCTATCCTCAGGGCTGGTGTTGTTCCTATATCCAGAACGGTGTCTACAAGAATAGTTAACTTGTCAGGGTAGTGGTTTGAGTTCATTGCTTCCTAATCTAAAATGAATTAGAAACTAATCCCAGAGGCAGGATGTCTGCACATCACTGCTTTTCCCCATATTGATATTTCTAATGAAATGCTAATTAATATTTTTAGTGATCAACACTTGTTTGTATTATATACTCTGAAATAACAAACTATGATCATAAGTGCTGTCTCTGAATTCTTGTAGTGCTTTCAGAATGAGTGGCTTCTGAAGAGAGAGAAAAACCTAATTGCAGACTTCTGTGCTTTTTTTAATCCTCCAGGTGAAAATATCAAGGTTGTGAGTGGAATGCCTATTTTACTAAACGATAACATTGTCTGCCATTGTAGAATTCCAGACTGAGAACAATTTTTCATAGCTTTTGAATGATAAACTGTTTTTATCAGAGATACTTGTTTTTTGTTATAACTGCTGCATTTTCACTTTCTTTAACAAGATGTAACAATAGATGTGTGGTCAGTACTGCATGTGGATGTTTGAGTGGGAGGGTGTGAGTTTCTGGTCACGCTGAATGTGTTTGCAGTTTATTGCCTATATTACATGCATTTAAAAATTCTGAGAGACAGTTTTGAGTGAGTAGTGAGTGAGGAAAAGATCTCTGGAGTGATTTAAAGGACTGAATTGATTTATCTGTCTCAGTCTTGACAGTCTCCCTTCAAAACATGTTATTTGAGCAAGAAACTCCAAAAGCTGACCTGCCTGAAAGCGCATTGTGGTTTTTTCGTTTTCACTTTTGACACAGGTATGCCTGCTGTCTGCATCTTTCAACACAGCCATGACTGCTGCTCTGTTGTCCCCGCTCCTGTTCAGTTACATGCCTCATCAGTCTTGCTCAACATCCAAAGTGGTGTTTAAAAAAAAATCAGCCAGTAAAGAAATGCGAGGGTAAAGTTTTCTGGTGATGCAGGGTTATTTAACCTTTCAGGCCCTATCACTGTCAGTAGGTGTAGCTGATCCATCTTATTAGTATATATTGAGCACCTTTCCTATGAAGACAGGCTGAGGGAGCTGGAGTTGTTCAGCCTGGAGAGAGCTGGAGACCTTATCGCAGCCTTCCAATACCTGAAGGGAGCCTGCAGGAGAGCTGAGGAGGGACTCTGTCAGGAAGTGTAGTGACAGGACAAGGGGTAATAGTTTTAAATTGGAAGAGGGGAGATTTAGATTAGATATTAGGAAGAAATTCTTTCCTGTGAGGGTGGTGAGGCACTGGAACAGGTTGCCCCAAGAAGTTGTGGCTGCCCCATCCCTGGAACTGTTCAAGGCCAGGCTGGATGGGGCTTTGAGCAACGTGGTCTAGTGGGAGGTGTCCCTGCCCATGGCAGGGGGGTTGGATCTTGATGATCTTTGAAGTCCCTTCTAACTCTAACCATTCTATGAACCTCATTAAAATTTTCATAGGATGGAGACTGGTACCGTGCTTCTCAGAAATGCAAGGGAAGGGGAAGCTGTGGGAGCAGTTCACCGGCAGGAAATAGCTGTGTCTGTATGGATATTGGCATTCTGGATTATTTGTTGCCATTAATGTGCCATAATCCAGGTACAGGGGGCCTCACTGTGACTGCTTGGGAACCATGTGCTGCTCAAAAGATTCTGTCAGGCTGTCCTAACATAAAGAAATCAACTTTTTGTAAGATTTGGATTCTGTTTTGTGGGACCCTTGTGGTTTTGGTGCTTNTCCTCTGGGAGACGTTGCAGCAGTTTTGATTGTCTCTTGTGCTCTGAAGTTCACAGTCAGAACTGGAATAGGTAAAATCAAATTGTCCGTGAAGTTGTGTCTGCAGCAGCCAGTACGACCTTCTTTGGAGTTACCTCACGCAGGCAGCAAGGCGCTTCCCATGAAGGTGTTGAATCTGTGACTGAGGTTTTGGGAGGACGCTACTAGGTGGATTTGCAACATACCTGAGATAGAAATGCCTTTCACTTCATTCTCTTTTGTTATCTGTGTGGAGCTCTTGAAAATCATGCCACAGCTGCTGCTGGCAAGCAAGAATGTGATGTAGTCAGCAAATACAACATTAGTATAGAAGTACTATGATCTCCCTCTTTGTTTTTAGGCTGGAAAAACTCCTCTGTAAATTTTGATCATTGGTACCACTTCTTCAGTTTAAATAATAAAAATGTCACCACATTTGAGGTGGTGCAGGAGCAGAGAAAAGCACTGCAGATCTACTTCTCCCTGTAGATGCCAACTGCTTTTTATGTTGAGGGATGAAGTTATGATATGCTAGGGGTTATTAAACTAGTAATTGGAGCTTGGAACTGGTGCAATTATTGGCATCTTCTGCAACTAGATTGTCCTCCAGTTTCTTGTTCATGTGTTACATTTCTGTACCACAAAATGTCTTAGAGACCTATGAAACAATTCTTTATTTAGACTTGGGGAAAAACAGACTTTACAGCAATTCAGGTGCTTGAGTAGAGTCAGAAATAAGTGTAAATTCCTAATACAAACTGAATAAATTAGAGTATATTAAGGTGTTATATTGCATATTAATGAATATGGATTAATTCTGGGTACTTCCATTGCAAGAGAAGCTTTATGAATTTAAAATAACTTTTGCAAAGCAAAAACCGTAGAAACTAAGGAGACTGCTAAAGAGTCTACAAATCTGTGGGAGCAGTATTCTCTAGTTAAGGCTGATGGGCATCTAGGGGTTACAGGGTCATAATCCATTCTTCTGACACAGCTGTGTACAGAAGAAAACAGTTGTCTGTTGCACTAGGGTACTCCTGGCTGGTATTTAAGAATAAAACTGTAGGAACTGTGCTATCAAAGAACAAGGACTGTACGAGTGGTCAGGAAGAGTGAGTCTTGCAAAAGAAAATAAAATCATGGTTGAACTGAGGGATAAATTATGAAGGAAATTAAAATACATCATCAGTGGAGACCTAATAGTTTGTTTCTTCAAGGAAATATGGTGGATATTTTTATAGTGAAGTAGTCACATGAATTATATTTTAAACAACACGTGTATATTTTCCTCCATACTGCAACTTTTATATTTAGTAATTTCGTGAGTGTTCACTGTTTCATGTGGCCCATCGCAACCCAAGCACATCCTGTATCAGAAGCTTAAGCCACAGCTTCCCTTTTAGTTATCTGAGCCATCACGATGTTCTGACCTTGAGCTGTGTAAAATTAAGTTAAAAAAATCTCCTATTGACTTAATTGAGATACGGATCTGATCTAAAGATCGTGCCATGAAATAAATAGGAAAGTCCCTATTTCCATTCACAGGTTTATTTCTGTTCACATTCCTTTCACAACATTTAAATTCATAAGAAAAATGATGAATATAACTAACATAGCATCATTCTGTTGTTGTCTGTGGCAACATATCTGTGAGCACCACTAACACCAAAAGCTACTTGATAACTTGATTATACTCAGTTTCCTGATAAAGAGTTCTTGCTGTTGAATTTCTGGTTTTCCAGCATGTCTGGTATGTCTTAACATTACTTTGTGGAGTTTTTGACCTGTATTTTGGAGAAGGAAAGAAATTAATTAGAACAAACCTCTAGAAAGCTGTGAGTGTTCAAGGGTTTTTTCTTCTAATCTCTTGTGATTAAGAATGTCAGCGCCTTTTTCTGGTTTGTGGATAACCAAAGATTTAGAGGTGTTGAAGGAGAAGAGCTGTAGTTACTGTTCCTAGTGCTATTCAGTTCTTTGTCACCAATGTGTCGGTGGTTGCTTTGTGGTTGGTGGTTGGAAGGATCACAAGATAGTTCACAAAGGTCTTCCTCTCTAAATAGCAGGTCCTAAAATTCTAAGTCAAGTCACAGTAGATATGACCTTGTGGCTGTATAAGAAGACTCTTGACTGTATTAAAATATTATGCAAACCCCTAGATTATTCTAGTGTTTTATTGGTGACCCTGTGACCTAGAATAAATTCAACGTGAAGGGCTATTTTAACTGTGTCCCCTTCCCAGTTCAGAGGGGCATGCTCCTAACATGTTGTTATGACTGCTGGCACAGGAGAATGTCTACATTGTGACAACTAATTGCTTGTAAGCACGTTTTTTAAAATGTGTCATGATTTTCATAATATATACTTTTTGTTACTGTTATGTAGTCAAGGAATAGTAATAGGCAGAACTTCCATAATGGTTCCTTTCTGAAATATTTAAATTATATAGCAGGCATAATTCTACATGGTCTTTCTCTGACAGACTATTGTGACATGGATTGCTATGTGTTAACACTTCTTTGTACTGATAATGTAACAACCAAGCATTTAAAATAAAATATGAAATTGCTTCTGAATATTTCCTTCTTTGAGAGGGCTAGATAAATGAAAATTAATGAGGTTAGGGAAATTTTGCTTCACAAGCGATCAAGTAAATGTGGCTTTGCACAGTCTGCAAAACATTATTTTAATAAGACTGTATTACATTTCTGTTGTGCTTCCATTGTTAAGGGGAATTAGGAAATATGTATTTTTTAATGAAGTTAAAAGTTATATTAGAACCAAAGGCTTTTTTCCTAGTAGTCTTGAGATTGTCTTGTATGATATGAAAAAAATAATATCTTTTACTTGCAAGTGTGTTTCTTCCTCTTTCTTATTGAGTACCCAAGCTTGTACAAGCAGCATATATACTGTAAATAAAAGGGTTTGTAAGAGAACTACATTGAAATACGCTGCATAATAAATTTAAACTATTTTTGTTTAAAGGACTCAATAGAGGGGACACCCAAATTAGTATTCAGAGTTGTAGTTTGCTACCCAAAGCATTTGAAATGCAAGAATATTTCTTAGACATTAAGAAATGTTAGTTGGAATGATAAGCCTTCTTTAAATTGCGTGGTTTCATGGGTCTCACATCCAAAATCAGTATTATATGGTGATTCTTGGAAATTTCCTATATGTGTGTTTGTGTGGCTGAAACCTTGTCATAGGCTGTATTCCTTAATCAGCAGCCGTGTCCTGTGTGGAGGCAGGCGCTGTACCAAAGATGTTGAAACAGCTCTGCTGCTGAAAATCCTCCGGTGTTGCAAAGCCCAGAAAGAATAAGTGAACCAGCCCTGAGTTGGCTCCTTTGAATGGCGCAGCACAGAAATAACAAAGGCCTTTTTGTTTCTTTCCTGCTCTTTCAGGGCAGAATCCAGAGGACGGGTAGGTCTGAAAGTTGCTTCTGGAGAGCAGTGCTTTGTGTTTTAGAAATTTGGCTTCAAGGTCCGCGTCCTGCTGGCAGCAGCAGTTGGTCCTGTTAAAAACCCTTGACTTTCCAAAAGTGAAAAGGCAGTGAGCGTGTCGGCTGGAAATGACGCAGCGAGGTACGCTCAGATCGTATTTTGGACGCTGGTTCAAAATCCTTATTTTGGACATGCAGCAGGTACCTTTTTCCGAGCAGATGTGGAAAAAATGGATGGTGTGTGTTTCGTGGGAAGGTAATTGGGCACCGGGGCTTGGTGGGGGCCACTGCCACAGGTTGATGGGCAGGTGATCTGGCGGCTTCCACCCAGGCAGCGCAGGAGGCCTACCTAATATGCTGTCTGCCCTAAGGGCCTGGGGGAACGCGGTTGGATTATTATGTTAATGCCTGAGCCTGCTGCCCTCTTCCTATCCCAGCTGGGCTCCCCGTTGTTAGGAACTGCTTTGCTCTGACAGTGGAGTAATATACTTCATGATTGAAAGGGCAAAGGGGCTCGCAAGAAAAAAGAGCAGGCTTGCACAGATATGTAAATGAAGGGGGGAAGGCTGTAGGAGGGTTTGCGCCTAGGTGTGGATAGAAAATTTATTAGGAAATGAGTAATATAAATCTGCTAATTGAATTGTTATTTACAGGTCCCCTTTCCTGATTTGTTTCTTTGTGCATTACCCCCCCTAATGCTGATGTACAGTGAATTCGAAGTGCTTACCAAAGCAGGCACTTAGGTTGATTTATTTTAAACCGAGGTGCCATAATACACTGGTACCAGTGTACAATGCTGACAGTGGTGTATTTTTCAGGACTTTGATTACTGTTTCATGCTCTGCCACTATATTGCTACACTGCGGCTTATAGCAGTAATATGATTCTTTTATATGTTGTAGATAAGTCTATCAGTCTGAATTTTGTTGGTGCTTCCACAAGAGAAGGAGATAGATACAGATTACAGAAATATATTTGTTACGGCGTTAGAGAAAATTGAACTTTGATTCGAGATGCTGACTATACTGTGATATTTTTCTGAGGTCTTTTCTGCAATAGAATTGACTAAATGGTGACTCAGTTTTAGAATGAATGTATGTGAGAGACAAACATCTGTTCTGTATACAGTTGATTTTAAATTTTTTCCCCCCATGACGATGATGATATGGTCTGGTATACAGGATCTTTCTCTCCTTTTTATCAAGCTTCTCTCAGTGGCAAAATTTGACTCAAAATACCATCCAGATGTGATTTCTAACATTCTCATTGGTCTGGTTTACCCCCAAACTGCTGTTCGCAGGCTACTCCAAGAAATAGCTGTTAACCTAAATTAAACTTTTTCAAGTGAAGGCTGCTTTTATGAAATGCAGCTACTGTGTCAGATATAAAGTTGTTTGATAAGTGAGGTGTCTTTTTGTACATTTAGCTGGTACTTGGTGTTTGTGTAAGATGTGATTTCTCATTGCTTCTAGTGTAGATGGTGACTTTTTTACTCTTCATACATTTATTTACACATCCCAATTCTGTTCCTTAGTTTTGTGTTCATGTGTGTTGCTGTTTAGAAGGCGTGTCTCTCTTGGCATGGGGATCTCCTGCTGTGCAGGGAAGTTGGCAGCTCTCACACTTTTAACTTGGCAATCGTGAAGGTACTTACGCAGTCTTGTCCTCTTACGTATCTTAGGACATCTTATGTTAGTGAAGTGGAAGAGAATTCTGGATCTAGATTGCTTCTGCAAACTTTATTTGGCCTGACTGTGTAGGAACAGGATGTTCTGGACTTAAAGGGCATGACAGACTATAATTTTGCTTCCACGCCTCTTGCCTCTGTTGGGTGCCCATGATGAGTAACTGTTACAGAACAGGCAGTAACAGTATGTGTTTTCTGCTGGGGCCTGTGTACTTAACACAAAATTATTGATTTCTTTGTTGAGTTCTTCTTGGAGTTCTTTGTGGGCAAATCAGAATGTGTTGGCCTTGGCTGTACAGTTTATCATTAAGGTGAGAAGATAGTTTTAACCACAAAATGCTGGAAAATAGACACATTCTTATAGCAGAAGTGTTTTCCAGTTTGAAAGAGTTTTTTCTGGTAACTACATTTTTATTTCTCTTTCATATTGTGCATGCACCTTGGTTTTTAGTATCTGCTTTAGAAATATGGAACCTGGGCGACAAACCATGTTGAGTTGGGAACTTTTCCATTCTTTTTTTTTTTTTTCTTCCCCCTGTGTATACAATTTAGACTTTGTAGAATGTTTTGACTTTCTTTCAGAAAAATCTGTATGTAAATATTTTGATTCAGGGTCAAGTTAACCTGGGTCGATTTAGCAAACAAATAATTTTGAAATTATCCGTGGTTTTCAGTGTAACTTAGGTGCTCCATGCTTTCATTTTTCTTGATAAACTGATCTTCCTGGCTGTTTCTCTCAGTGTATCATAAGAATTTAATAACAGTGCTGGATTGTGGACCAGCTGAAAAGCTTTGTGCAGTGATAAATGCAGGCAGAGGCCATCTTCCATCAGGCATGAGAGCAATTCAACTGAAAGCAGCAAAATTCTAGAAGGAAATGGTTAAAAAAGAAAATTTCAATCATTGTATGAGAAGTGCTGACTCTAGAGGTGGGAGGAAACTTAGGTTTAAAGCAAATATTTAAATACTGGAATATCCCTTATGCTGGATGTTCTGGTTTTCAGCCAGCTCTGGATGTAAATGCAAACTGTAAAATCTCAGTGAATGCTACCACAAAGAGCGTGTTCACACAGATGGTAAGTTTGTGACTTTTTGCAGTAAAACAAACTTGTTCATTTCTTAGGCTCGCACACAGCACAACTCTTGGTGAGGCTCTGCTCTCCGTAGAACATGTGTGGAATTATGTGCATGAAATGCATAGATTTTCGTGCTTTCTCTCCACCTTTTCTTCAGAGAGGTAGTGGTTATATAGTATTCTATCCCATTAGAGAATAAATTAGTTCAAGGAAGTAATAAAAATATCTTTAATTTAGTTAAGTTGCCTACCCCACCCCCTTTGGATTAGCTGGCATAGCATTCCTCTTGGAAAATGGGGGTAAATAATGAACTAGAATTTAAAGATGTTTTGGGCGTGTTTCAAAAGAAGGGTGATGGTAAATACCAATGTTGTAGTTAATTTGTTTTCAGAGAAAACCAGCTTGAGGCTTCAGTTGTTACTGATCCACTCCTGAACTCCTTGGGCAAATTTTGAGGATATGTAATATGTAAAGATACACATTTATGCACTTTCTCACTCTGCATATGTGTAAATTCTAGTTATACTTGTATGAATTGCTAATTCAGATGATAGAAGTATCTGAGCAGCATTTGGAAGAACGTGGTTGCATACTATAAAGAAGAGACCAGCTCTATAGTCAATGCCTGAAGGTAATAAAGATATTTCCTTTATTACCTTCAGGCATTGACTATAGAGCTGGTCTCTTCTTTATAGTATGCTACTTTTCTTTCCCTTCTCCTTAAGCCTCTGCCATGATAGTGCAGCATGCGGAGCTTGGGCTGGGCTTATATAAAGGGAATTTCCAATACTATACAGTACTGACTTACAGTAAAGCCTACCTTTTGGCCTAGGTTAAAATAAAAACTAAAAAAGATTGTACTTCTTTGAGATATGAACAGACGTTTGTTGATGATATGAAAATCTTATATTTTAACTGTGACCTGTGCCACATTTTTGACATGAGCCCCAGAGATTGGGGTTCATGGATCTGTGCATTGGTCACTTTATTTTTTATTTTGCAAAGCTAGTACTTCAGCCAGCCTCTCCATGCTGTGGCCTTCCTTGCCGCAATAGTGTTTTATTTCCCATTTCCTGACATTGCACAACTAATAGTGAAGCTGTTCCCAGTGGCAGTAGTGACAGGGACTTTAATAACAATGCCATTCTGAGCTGGTTTGGATGGCATAGCAGTTGAAATGTTCAGTTCTGCTACTAACTGCCCAGAAAGCAATATGACAGTGGGATATTTATAGAAAAATACTGGTCCAGGCACAGCCTTACAGTAAATGCAAAGGGCACCTTTTAAAAAGTGGCCTTGTGCTTTCATTTCACTTCAGCAGGGAAGTAATACTCTTTGGAGTTGTGGGATGCATTGTTTAACTAGACCTCTAATCATGTTATGGATGATGTGTCTCCAGGAGAATCAGGGGACAAGACCTTTAAGTGTTTTTATCACAGCTTAAGATCTCAGAAAATGTGAACTTAAATAAAAGTATGTTTGGGAGGTTGTTATTGCTCTGTATCCTTTTGAGGATACCTTCTACAGTAATTTTTTTTTTTTTTTTTTGAGAGAAAGTCACTTACAGTTATGAAGTGTTTGACCATAAGAGAGAATCAGGTTGGCAGAGTTACTTGTATAGAGCTGTTCAGCTGAGCCTCCTTTATTAAATCATTGTTCAGCAGTCTGTGTGTTCTGGTGTGAGAGCTAGTGTCTTCCCTGCTAAGGTAATAAGCCTTGAGTCACTAACAAATGCATGATGTACATAAGGTTTATGGGTAGTTTTCATACCGAAGTCTCAGTGACTGGTTAGGTTCTTTCCTTTTTGCCCTCTAATTGTGTAGTGTGGTCTGTTTCACAGGTCTGATGTGTGACTGCAAAGGCTTATACTGTACAGTATGTCGTCAGAAGGGGGAAGTTACTTTCTGTTTCCCCTTGTCTAGGAGAATTATGGAAATGGACTTTCCATTTAGGGAAAAATACATACAAAAAACTTGGCTCTTTGCCTTCCCGGGAACCTAAAGCTTTCTGGCTTGGCAGAGCAATATGAAGTTTGTGGAGGAGTAGGTCAGGTGCTAGAGCATGGAGTTTCAGATCGTTACGCACGTATGTACTCAGTATAAGAAAGTGTCTGTTGTTACAAATCTGTCAGCTTTAAATCACTGCTTGTTTGAATGTTTACACTGGCACTGGGCAGTAATCTTAGTATTTACATTTACGAGTTTTAAGTAGAGGAGAGAAAAAGAAACTGTCTCAGTTTATTCATGTTAGTATTCAGAAGTCCACTGTAGATGTTCAGGTTACTGCCTCTTTGGGGTGTGTGATGTAGGAACCAACATGGGAAAGCACTGTCTGATGAGAGTGATTCTGTGTTTTGTATTGCAGCTGATGGGGGGACAGGAAGGTTAAGCTACACCTTCAGGGTACTGCTGGGTTTTGGGTAGGACTGGTCAAGGACTGTGTGAGAGTATTGGTGTCTCTGCTTACAGCCCTCCTTGTTGTTGAAAGAAAACAGACCGTGGCTGTTAAGAGGAAATCTCTCTTCACCTTGACATCCTGGAGGGAATAGATGTGAGGTTGCAAAAGGTGTGTTGCCTACGTTTGTATTTCTGGATAGGGCCTAGATAGGCTTTTTCCCTGATGAGCATTGTAAGCATCACACCAGTTTTATATCCTACACAGTCACGTAAGCATCTGGTGTGGGTGGATTTGTGGCATTTAGGATAAAGCAAAGAAACTACGAACAAAGTGACAGCATTGTGCAGCTGGTAGCCTGGGCTAGTTAGGCACTGTGCACTGTCTCTTGAAGCATCTGTCTTCTGCACCTGGTCTAAGTCTTGGTTCTTTCCATGTGGAGATGGATATTTCAGCTCCTAAAAAAGGTTCTTTCCTCCTGGATTCCTTCAGGTAATCTTGCTGATACTAATGACAAAGGCTTTTGTTTTTGTTCTGCTGACTTGTGCAAGTAATCTCAAGTAAAATGGTCTGGCCATCCAGGACAGTGTTGCTTTCCAACCTTTGCTCAACATGGATTTCCTGTTGTTAATCTATATATTCATATTGGTGGAAATTTGCAGACTGACACACAAACTTTCCTGAGATCTGAATGTTTAAAGTTTGCCATTTGAATTGTTAACAAATGTTTACATTCTGGTTTTACTCTCTGGAAAAAAAAAATAAATCTTTAATGTGTATCCTCTCCTGATTTTCAGTCTCCATCTCCTACTGCCTGTGACAGAGAGATACCGTGCTGACTCTTCATAACTCCCTTGAGCCATGCCGGTTCCTCACAGCAGAGAGAAGTTACTATTTCTGATGAAAAGAAAGAAAGCAGGATAGTTTTATTCTGTCTCAGTATTGCTGAAAGTATTGGTGAAACACAAATGCTCTCCTTCAATGGAGAGCACCACGTACACTAAATAAGTGTGTCTAAAAAGCCTGCTTTTTGACATCTTTATGATGGATGGTTTTGTATTTGTAAACATTATTACCAACAGGCGGTGGTGGTTATGACGAACTACAAAAATGGGGGAGTTGAAAGACTGATTTTTCAACATAAGACACTTGGCTAGCAAGAGGTAGGAGGCAATAACTCTCTGCCAGCAGAGCCCCCAGCTTGTTTCTGTGCACTGCTTGTGGCAGAATGCTGAGCTTGGCTGAAGCAGCACAAACTTCTACTCAGGTGATGGCAACCTCTGCCAGTCCGAAACAAATCTGTACTGTGTGCAGCTTTGGATCCATGGCTCAAAGAGGTGTTTTAGAGGACATCATTCTCTAGATGACGTTCCCCTGCTGAAATATGAACAAACAGCATATTAGTTATTCTGTTTCCATTTTCTGGTGCTTTTTCAGCATCATTTCCAGAAAACTGAACATTATTGAACATGGTTGAAATAAACAAAAGTTTTCATATTGTCAACACAGCTCTAGAGGCAGGTTGGGGGTGATACCTTTTTTGCAGTCAACAAATTCTGTTGGACCACAGAGAACACAACAGTAGATAAAACCATAATTCCCTCTGTATCTTGGAGGTTTTTTCTCTTAGTGGTCTGGGGTTTCCTTGGTTGGTGGGTGTAGGGGTTTTGTGTGTGAGTGGTGCACGTTTTTTTGTTGGTGGTGGTTTTGTACAGTTCCAAAACTGTACAAAAGATAGAGTAATTCAGTGGCTTTTATTTAAAGAGACTTTTTGAATATAATTTCACACTTCTATAAGATTTCTTTGGAATAAAAACTTAGTTGTTATCAAAGTTGGGTTTTGTGCAGGCTTTTGACTTTATTGGTTTAGGTTTTTTTTTTTGCTTTTTTTTTTTTTGGATGTGTGTGTAGGTTTGTGGTGGTTTTGGTGGTTTTTTTTTTTGTTTGTTTGTTTTTGTTTTTTGTTTTTTTTAGATGAAAAACACTGGTAAGGTGCCCTGCCGTGTATTCAATACATGGGGCCAAATTGATGTGTAAGATGTATATTACAACTTCTGTTGAATTCAATATGGAGTCTATATACATCTCCAAGAGTCAAATCTAGGCCCTATTTGTTTTTCAAAGATGATGCTGGAGTGTTAAATAGGCATGTGCTTTGCCTTTGAGGGGGTAACTGCACAGCTAGTGATTTTGTTGAGCAGTTGATGCTATCTCTCTTATTTTTGCCATGCTGTAGCAGGGTTTTTATATGCATTTTAACAGTTATTTAAGGGTCCCCATATGCTTAGAAAAGAATCTGAATATATGTGCCTTTTTTAAAGCTGCATCATAACTAGGTTATTCCATCAATACACTTGAATGACTGGAAGCTGCAGTTGGAACAATATGTAAAAATACAGCTTGTAAAAGATTTCCTTTATTAACTGTCATCATCCACAGAATATATGTTCAAATAAACGTTGTGTAATAACTAAATTTGAGATTAATAGGCCCCTTAAGAAACAGCGAAGTCATTCAGGATAGTCAGTGAAAAATAGCCTCTAAGACTGTAACATGCACATATTGTCCTGCTTACATGCTCTCTCTGGTGTCATTCCCATTTATCAATGTCGGCAGGCTCTGTTCTCATTAAAACACTCTTGCACAAAAGCAACTTAATTTTCTTAAGAGAAGAGGACACCTGATTCAATTTGGTGCTCAAA
Organism: Thinocorus orbignyianus; assembly: GCA_013400375.1. Classification (NCBI taxonomy): domain Eukaryota; kingdom Metazoa; phylum Chordata; class Aves; order Ciconiiformes; family Thinocoridae; genus Thinocorus; species Thinocorus orbignyianus. The sequence goes on along the minus strand of VXBW01005454.1, from coordinate 1,536,326 downwards.
ACCAGGAACTTGAATATATATATATTTTTTCCCCGTCTGAACTCAGATGAATAGTTATGAACAGCAGCACAGATTAAACCTTATTAGGTATATTTATATTCTGTTTGCAGTAACAGCACTGTGGCAAATAGCTTTCTACAGAGCTGTAACATCTTATTAATGGGAACAGCAGTTAAGACACAAGCTGCAGTAACACTCACATGAGATTTTATTTTTAAATAGGAGATTGAAGGAGTGGTTTAAAGGGACTCCGCCAACTCATTCAAGCTACTTCTGATATCCTGCCTTCTTCCTCCACCTTCTCGAGCTACAGTGATCTCTTTGGGAAGATAAAATTTCCTTTTCTGACCTGTTTGGTCAAACCATTTCCATCACTTTCTTGGGTCTTTTTTTTTTTTTTTTCTTTTTCTCTTTTCCCTGTTGAATAGGAGACATTGATCTATTAAATTTGGCGTCAATAACACAGACACAAAAATATTACATTACCACATTGTGTTCTCTGCCCTCTATTGCATAATTCTGCAGTAGTACTGCTAGTCATGGAATCATAGAATGGTTTGGGTAGGAAGGGACCTTCAGGATCATGTAGTTCCAAGCCCCCTACCGTGGGCAGAGGCATCTCCCACTAGACTAGGTTGCTCAAAGCCCCATCCAGCCTGGGCTTGAAGACATCCTGGGATGGGGCATCCACAGCTTTGCTGGGCAGCAGATGTTCCAGTGTCTCACCGCCCTCACAGTAAAGAATATTGTCTGCATATGATGTAGATATTCCGTGTCTTTCTCTAATTCTTTTCTACTCGGGGTTTTTCTTTCTTCTTCATTGTTCCATGTGTGTTAAACATAATATTCAGTCTTATGCCTGGCACTTGAGCAGTATATCCCGCCTAGTGTGTGTCTGAGAATGACAAGGTTTTAACCACAGGTAACTGTGGGCATATACAGAGCAGTTTTGTATGATGCCCAGGCTGCTTCTTTCTGAGACCTTTTAGTTTCATTACTCTGCGTCTTGTGGCCTTGGCCTTGGAATGTCCTTTCCACAGAGCAGGGGCAGCTCGGGGCCTGACCAGGTCCTAGTGTGTGTAGTGTGTGTCTTCTCAGTTGTAGGGTGCCTGGGGCTAAGTGTAGGGTTAAGTACAGTTAGGAAGATTACCTCCCTAAAGGCTGGCGAATGACACTCAAGAATCAAACGTTTTAGTGTTAACAAAATGTATGCATGTTGGTGAAAAAGACTTAGTTATATGTGGACCATATTAAAAAGTATGAGGCATCACTGTTTCCCTGTGACACTGCAGTAAAAGAAATTGTAGTTCCTGTTGAGTTGTGTGTAACAATTTCACTCAGATCCTGTTGATGATGATAAAATGTTCAGTTTTGATCCAGGTGTTCCAAATCTTGCCAGTGTATCTTTTCCTCTTCTTTAATGTAGTCTTCTACATTATTATTGAAAGCTTATTAAATGTATTGAATTCTAAGAGAGTTTAGTTTGATACCAAAATAAAAGGAAATGGAGCAGAGTTCAGGATGTGTTCTGTATTTAATGCCATCGAAACCTTGGTGTGCAGCTTTAACTTGCTGCCCAGTCACACGTGCCTGAATTCTCCCTGTACTTGCTGCTGCATTTGGGTACCTACCCGTGAGGAAGGGCTCAGCCCCATGGTTTGGCTTTACCTCTTTCTTCTGTCTTTTACTAGCCTTTGTTGCTGTGAGGATTGTCTTGGATCTTTTTGCTGTCAGTGTTACAAATCTTAGTGTTTTCCATACATATATTCCAGGATAGGGTGGGAGATGAAGTCCTGAAGCTTTGCGCTAGGCTCAGGTATGGGAAGGGGGAAGTTCCTGCCAAGCACTGCTGGACAGGTTTCCTTCAGAGGTGGGTTGGTTGTTTCTCACTTCAGAGTGCTCCAGGCCAGCCAATCTTCCTTGGAAATGCAGACCAGAGAGAGAGATCCCTCAAGCCCTGTGCCATACAGAGTTGACTGAAATTGTACATGCTTAATATTAAATACATTTGTTGTTTAGTGGAGCTAGCATGTGCTGATTTAAACTCAAGTGAAGATGTATGTGCTCTTCTGTACTAGTACTGTTAAGAGTACTGGCAGTGACTTTCAGTCTTGTCTCTGAGTTGATATAAGCTTGAATAATTGGTCTGGTTGTTACTACTTCTGCTTTTGAATGTGGTCTGACCTTGCATTTCAATAACGTTGCTATGCATTTACCTTTTGAGAGGATCTTACTGTTGATTTTTTGGCGAACTCTCCCCTCGCATTAACGGTAAAGGTGACGAACGGTTTGCAAACACATGCGAATCTGAACTTGGAGTATTATAAGGACATCTAAATGTTTTCATGTTTTATTGTTTCATTTAAGCTGACTGCAGATAGTCTGATATCTGTTGAAGCACAAAAGGCACAAACACTAAAAAAAGTTATATAATAATAGTGACTAATAGATGTTTCAAATAAAAAATGAAGAGCTTAGCTGTATCATGTGTCAGCACTAATGTTTATTTGTATCATTCCTCTAAGGATCTTGGAGTGTTTCTTAAGCAGTGAATTAATTTTTACAATGCCCTGTGAGGTATGTAGGCAATATTATCCCTCTGGCTGAAAGGGAGTTGGAAGCACAAAGTGTTTAAATTCTACAGGGTCATGCTACTAGGTATGTTTAATTACAAATTGGAGCAGTTCATTCTGTTTAGTACCAGATTGTTTAAGCTGAACCAGAATCGCAAATATAAACCCCAAGATTTTATTTCTAAGTTTATTTTTCAGGAGAAATGTTTGTAAAGAAAGCTGTAAATAAATTAACGTGTAAGTCCTCCCTCACTGAGGTGGATTGTCTAAATGATTATAGCTTCATTTGTGGTCTTCCCAATACTATTTTTTTCCTTCTTTTACCTGTACTGAGTGTTTAATCATCTGCTATGGATGTTTTCTGTCATTTTGGAGAAAGGGAATTAAAAATTGCAAGCTACTTTACCCTTGAAACATTTGTGAATTATGACTTTTGCACATGACTGGCTGAATACCTGAAGCATAAAATTTGTCTGAGATTGTTGTCTTAGTACCTGTTACGTGCTTGAGAATATTAAAAAAAAACAGAAATCTTGTTGTGGATGGGGAAGGAATGAAGAAAAGAAGTTTATGGTCAAAAATATCACCATCTAGTATTGCCACCATAGAATCATCTAGAATCTCTCTGTGACAGCATGGACAGAATTTCTCCTGGAAGTGGATTTGCAGTGTATTTTAAGTAAAAAAAAAAAAAAAAATCATGTCTCTAGGTGACATCAGATCAGGATTGGTAGCACTGATGTGGGTAAAAACAGATGCACAGTGTCCTTCTAAGTGTCTTGGTTCTTGCCAGCTACTGCTTTGGTCTTTGTGCATTGCTGAAGTGACCAGGAGAACAGCTGAGGCTTTCTAGCACTGGAGTTACTTCTCTTGCATTGGTGGAGGTGGTCTGGCAGACTTACTCGTGGAGCCTGGCCTAAGCACAGGCTCTAGTAGGTGCTGATATCTTTGAGACTGGAGGTAAGTTTAGTTAGGGAGGAAAGGGATACTTTTTATGCTCTCTATCCATTTTATGTGGACTTCACCATCTCTCATGAAGAGGGTGAGTGTTAGAGTTCTTTGTAGCAGACAGAAATGATGTGCTTGGCACACAAAATCTGCATGGGGAGGAGGAGACCATTAAGTTTCCTCCCAGCCTTCTGGTACAGAAGTGGAGCCCAGATGCTTCTGTCTTTCAGATTGTAACAGCCGGTTTATGCTGTTTTATATAGCAAAGACTGTTCTGCATGGAAGAGATCTTCAAGTGTGCTTAAAAACGGAAGTCTAGACCCTCCTTGGATTCAGAGGCAGGATGTAATAAAAGGGATCTTTCTGCATCTCTATCAGATTGAAGTGGTCAAATACAATCAGTCCATGTAAAAGAAGGACACACGTCTAACAAATACCAAAGAGGCTTGATAAACCTGATGGTGGCTTTTTTTTTTTAGTTATAATGATAATAGGAGCTATCTGTGTTAACTATAAATAACTATATTGACAGAAGACACCGGCAAGGACATTTCCTGTACTGAAACTGACCCCTTGTAGTAGGTTTGTGTGCATGGGTGTAATGTGTGTGTCTCTTGCCATACGAAAGTATCAGCTACACTGCTTCAAATACAAGTAGAAAATCCTGATTTAATTCACACTTGTTGAAGAATTGTTTTAAGTAGTACTCACTCTTGCTTTCAGCTGTGATCTCTGGCAATGGGAGCTGTTTGGACTTGTGCCTCCTTTTTTATGTTCAAAAAAGGAATGCTGATGAGGAAGAGGTGTTAAAATATGTTACTGTAGTTTACAACTGTCAACTATAATGTTTTATTTAGCTGTATCTATTCAGATGCTCCCTCCGCAGCTTGGAGTGCCATATGCCATTGTCCCTGTTAGTAAGCAAGTCAGCGAAGGTTTCCCAGTCTGCATTTGTTTTTGTATTTGGGCCGCTGAGGAGCTGCGGTCCAGTGCCATCTTTTATTGATAGGGCCAGCAGAGGAGGAATCTAATGAAATTATCAAAGCTTTGAATTAATTATGAACTTGAATAAGAAAGCTAAGCTCTCTAGAGCCAAGGATCTCATTACCCATTCATTTTCATTGCGTCCTCTTATGGAGCAGAAGGCAGGTTCAGCTACAGCTCCTACCCAGATTTTGGACTTTATTCAAACTTGCTAAACTCGCTAGCATCCACTTATTATTAATCTGTGGCTGGAAGTGTCCAGGGTGATTAATTTGACTCTGCTCTAAATCTTCATGTAAATGGTAGATTTCACTCCTCTCTCTCCTCTTACCTTTGCCGTGTGGCTTTTCATCATCAGACTGGCTGCCATACAAGAGTTTCTGTTCTTTCTTGGTAATTGGGGAAAGCTGTTCAAGACTCAAGTTTTAACCTTCTGGAATTTAATGAGTTAATGTTAAGAAATAATACTGCTACCTTATATTTCCTGGATATTTAGGTAAGCACAAACACTTCTAAAGTCGTTATAAAAAAAAATGTTTATTTTCTTATTTTAAAGGAATATGGAGTAAAAAGTAACTGTAAGACGTTTTGGCCTTAGAAGCATGAGGGGTTTTGTTGTTTTCTTTTGTTGTTCCTATTTTGAAGTTTTTGTTCAAACTACAGAAATTTCTGAATTTTTCAATGCTTTGTTATGATGAACAGTTAAATTAGTTTGCTTGCCCGATTCATATTCCATTAAAATTGTTAAAAGCCTGTGAAAATGCAGTTTTAGTTAAATCAGATTATATTTAGTTTTAATTAATAGGTCAATATGTAAAAATGTTTCTGGCAAATTAGAGCAAAAGCAGTGAGACTAAGCTTCTGTGTAATATTCCTAGTTCTTGTGGATATTTCTCTTTAGTCTACCGGCAAGGATTTTCTTCTCGTTCTGCTTTTGTCCATTTCAACACATTATTTATGAATGCATAAACTAGAACCTATCAGTCTTCATAAGTTACAGGCCACTGGCAATTTTTTAAGCAGTGGCTAACCACCTAATGGTCTCTGTGTATGTGTGCATTTGGAGAATCTAATAGCTTGTTGGATGGGGGAATAACGTTTTGTTCTTGTGCTATAGCTGTTCTACCATTGGTGATATTTATCTTTTTCTCTCTTTAGGCAGCTGCTATATTTAATTCTGCTTTTGGAAGTTTTTTGGTAAGTAATGCAGTATTTATAGCAAGTGCTTTGATAGTCTTATTTTAACAGTACCATTGGCATGTTTGTATTTTTCATGCTAGTGTTGGTGGAATTGTGCTGTTTGGCTGGCAAAAATTTGAATAATCTTTCAATGTATGTCACCATGCCATTAAATACAGATATTACAATTTCTCTTCTTTTTGCTAAACTCCTGAGAAAAGTAGTGAATAAATTGCCTCTGCTCATGGTAAATTAATAATGTGTAAACACATCTTAATTTTCTCCTCAATGGGTTAACAGAATCTATTATTATGTAGATGTTTCAGACGTGGGCATCAATATATTGATTTTTCTAATAAGGCCCATCAAATACTCATTATTTTCTATCAAGAGGCCATGGATTTTGAAAAGAAAACATGACCCAGCTGATCAGAGAGTAGATGCTAATTTACTCAGTGACATGTCATTTGTTTAGCATATTTCACTGTCAGGGAAGCCACTCAATGTCTCTGAGGAACGCACTAAAATAGCTGCATATGGGAAAGCAATCAATCCATCTGGAAATAAAACCGTTTCTGTGAAAAGCAAACCCAGTATTTGTGGACCTGACCGTCTAGAAAGATTCAGAAAGGACATTGTAAAGAACAATAAATGAATTATATTTATGAAGCAAGGAAGAAATGTGTTTCTTTTATTGATATGTTGTTTAGAGACACATTAATGAATATTAAATACAATTTATTTTATATGTAGGCAAGCTACTGGTTGTTTTAAATTAAATAAAAAATTGTTGTATTTATTTAGGTAGCTAAAATTGAATTTGTTCTGTTTTACTAAAATTTGTGCATATTTAGCAGTGTGTGTTTGTGATTCCAATCTTGTGTTTCGAGGAGGAGGGCTATGATGTCTAAAATGAATGAATGAGAAAAGATTTCAAATTAGGAAATTCAAAATCAAAACTGAAAGTACAAAATAACTCACTTAAACTTCACCTTTTTATGAAACAAATTATGCATAAAGTAAGTAAAGCTGTACTGACAGGAGAGAAAGTTGTTTGGCATTTTGAAGTTGCGCATTGTGCTGCTGCTTTTTTGAGGCACTGGGTTAGATGGGTTTTTGTGGGCACAGGTGACCATTCATATTTTTAAAGTATCAGTTCCCAAATACTTGTTCCCTTTTGTCACCTAACCTGTCCTCCTCCGAGGGGAAGAAGGTACTTTCTGCCTCTGTGTCAGAGCAACTCTTAAGTCTGTGGGTATGTGTGGCGTTTGCTCTTGTTGCTTGGCACAAGCTGCAGTTTCTCTGCTGTCCCTGGCTTTCAGTTCAGGAGGTTTCCTCCAATACCCAAAGGCCTCAGTTGAGCTGCTGTGGAGAATGTCTTTTGACTTCAGATAAGAATTTAGGCCCCAGAGCATCTGCAATGCTACAATGGCAGCTCACAGTAAAGCAACATAAACATATTTTAATTTCTGGAACCTGTTTGTAGCTCTTTGAAGAAATCTCAGTTAGAGAAGCTGAGCTAGTTTGTGTGTTCATGTAATACTCCTGATTTTGGTTTTGATCTCAGTTCCATGAACTAATCATTGGAAAGTTCCATTTACCATTCCGTTATATGGAATGTTCCATTATATGATTACCTCATTTTGCCTTTTATTAACTTGAGATTTTTCTTTTTAAAATTTGGAGCAGCATTAGCAGCATTGCAGTAAAAATTCTTGTTCAAAAAAAAAAAAAATCCCAGGAAAGACTTTTCAAAAATATTAAAAATCAGCTAGAATGATTTAAATTTTTGTAAAAATAAAATTTTAAAGGAAGTGACCACTAGTAAGGCACAAATACATACACACATTGTTGTGGTATCCTAGCTATGTAGGGAATATATGTGGGTGACAAAATAAATCACAAATGTGGTTACTGAAAGCTTTGCTCTTCCAATCTTTGTCGGTTATGTAGCTGATAGGATGAAACTTATGACTGAAAATGCAATAGGGTGATGGTGGGCCACGGTCTGTAATAAGTAGCCAGAATTGTTTACCGGTTTCACGGTGCTGTAGTTCTACATGGCCTTTAATTGAATGGCTCCTGAACGTCATTAGCAAATGGTCGCTCACTCTAAGTTTTCTGTGAACGGCTGGCAGAATGTTGAAGATATATATACACACATACTTGTTTGAAGTCAAATCTGTTCTATAAAATATGAAAATAATTGGCCTGTTCCTGAGAAGATAATGGAAGGTTCTGGTGATGATTTTGGAAATCCATCAATTCATATTGGTGCCTAACTTATGGGCTTGTCTATAGGTGGAGATCCTACTTACTATGCCTTTAATTTGTGATGAATCTAAATCACATTTGCATTTTCCTTATCGGCGTCTGATGATGTGCTATCTGTGGATAGGTTTAGATGTAGTTATATGCTTTTGTGACCATAACGATATGTGTATCCTGGAGGTAATTCAGAAGGATCTGACTATTGGCAAAGCTGCAATTTTTCTGATGTTCCCTGTCTTAAAATGTGTAGCACGTGGGCAGGCTGCTGCACTCGCATGTAGCCCTGACAAAGCCAGGAGTATGTTGTCTGTTCTCAGACTGTGCCCCGTGGGCTAGTGCCTGTGTATGAGAGTGTGACGCAAGCTGATTTAAAAGGGCTGAAAGGTGGGCTATGCTTTTAACTCTACTTTTTTCCCCCTTTTTTCTTCTTTTTTTTTTTTTAAGATTAGGAAGTGGTCCTTGAGAAGTTGAGTTAAAGTAAACTGTGGAACAAAATGTCTGCAGGAAAAAGCTCAGTGTAATGTTAGAGTGATACTGAGATGAGCTTATTCAGATGAAAAGGAGCACATTGTGAAACACAAACTGCAGAAATGCCAAATATGACCTGATGAGCAGAAATACACTTAAGCTAAGCATCTGGAGGTGTTTTCACTGGTAAGGAGATTTACAAAAACTATCAAGCATCCACAGAGTAATTTCTTTTATACTCCACCAAAGCCCATATTCCTATAAATATGCAGGAAAACAATGCAGGGAATGATACTGTACATATTTACACTTAGTTTAATAATGTCCCAGGTCTAATTAAAACACAGTGTTTTAAAGAACTAATTGTTACAGAAAAGTGTTTTTATGTAGCTAGATTAGTAATAACTAACGATAGATGAATTCAATTTACATAAATTTCAGCCAAGAGAATATTTAAAATCATACCACAGAGAATTGCTTTGCGTTGGGTAGTTAATGTCATTATCTCCTCCCCTCGTTCAAACAGTTTGGTTTACAATAATTGTGGAACATAAGTGATGGGGTTTTGATAAAATCTGTTAGCATTTTACTAATATTGGGTGGTCGGTTATCATCAAAGTTGCTACTGTAAAGCATGCAAATGCATGCTAAGATCTGCTGAGATAAAAAGCTCCGAGGTAGCTGTTTCCACTTTTAGGAGAGGATACTTTTACACCCAAAGGCTGAAGAAATTGCCTGGGGTGTTGAGTATGGTTCCACTGAGATTTTTAATATTGTAATGCATTATCGTGCTTCCTAAACATTTCCATTCTGCTTCTGAAAGTTGTGCTGCAACAGAAGAATAATGCTTGTTAGTGTCCAAAGTGCAGAGCAGTAGGCAGGATTCTGCAAAACATGCTGTGCTGGTGTTTGTTCCATGGTGCTTGCTTGTGTGGCTCAGCTCCTTTGACTTTAAGTTCACCAAGGCATAGAGTGTCATTGAGGCTGTTCTTGCACTGAAGTGGAAACACGTGCTTGGTTGAGAGCGAGACTTGATTTGCAGTGACAATATAATGCCATGTGCATGGAAAGAGGAGAGAGCCTAAGTCTAGAAGAGGATGTCCTCACAAAAAGCTCTGCAGTGCTAGACTAGAAACAGGATTGTCTGATCTCTTTCTGCCTCTCATTAGTCTCCTTTCTGCTTGAGACAGAGGGCTTGGAAACCCATTAGAGTATCCAGCTTGTGATATGAGTCAGTGGTGTCCGATTCTTTGGTGCCTTCGGGGTTATGAACAGTAAGTGTGAAAGAAACAGCCATTGGTTTCACCTTAAACAAAGAACTAGAACCAAGATCTGAAGGTCTGTGGTGATAGGAAATCAAGAAGAGAAGAGAGGATTCAAAGGACTCTGCTCTGGTGACCATTGCATTCCTGAGAAAACAGAGCAAAGGACAGCCGAAAAATGAAGCTGTTGGTTGAGACTTCTTCTGATGCTGTCTTGGATTAGCTTTGCTTCCTCTCTTGAAACCTATGAGATCAAATAAGGCATGTGTCTAGGCTACATAAGGTTGGTCTAAAGGAAAGAAGGAACCTGTTCCAGGTGTCCATCATTTCATTAATCTCTTTTTTCCAAATTAAGTAGATATGATTTTGTTGTTTTATCTGACCGTCTTTTGAAGGAGACAGAAATGATTCATATTCTTAAAAAACTCAAATAGTTTTTGGAGCAGCCACTTGGCTAATCAAATCAAGGCTAGTGTTTTTATTTATGTTGTCTTCCAAATGAAAGCTAAAGCTAGCAGGTAAAGTGAAAGTTAGCTTCTCACATATATACACAAAGCCTAGTTGGTTAATGAAAATGTATGGAATTCTTATCTACTCTGCTTTAGCAGGCATAATGATTTACACAGCCTGACAGCACTAGTGCAGCAAGTAAATGCATTAGTCATAGTGTCCATTTTTCTTGCAAATTTGTGACACAGATTTAATTATGGGAATGACCAGCAACTGACAAATCTAATTTTGGTAGGCTGAGACAACTTTTTTATTTTAATAACAATGGATTTTTTAGCAATGATTTCATTACTATTTAAAGAAATCCACCCGTATGGAAATAACCAATTGGCTGAATTTATTTACTTTATTTTACCTTAATGGATGTTGAATGGTCTAGGTTTATTTTGATTTTTTATTTTTTTATTATTAGCATAACTTTTTTATCTTAGTTATTTCTAGGATGAATATCCTTATCTGGCTTAATTATTGCTAGCACAAACATTTCGAACATTTTTCTAAAAGCAAGCAAATGTTTGTATACCCCTTTGTTCCCTCTTAATTGTGTCTTTGCAATTTGAAAAGGGGCAGAACAGTCATCTGGGATTCCCTTTTTACTGTGCTAGCTGTTTACAGAAAATCTTGCCAGGAAGTCTGTTCACAACAGGTGCTGAATTCTAGATTTGGTAATTTCAAAGTGGAGCTGCTTAGTGGTGTGGCACTGCACTCTTAGAAGTGGTCTCCTCTTCCTCTGTGAAGCAGTACAGTGGTGCTGCTGGTCTGTGCTCTAAGTTTGATTTGAGTAGTTCTCATAACCCTGAGCAAGTTCTCCCCGTTAATCAGCCACTTGGGAAGCCACCTCAGCCTTGAAGGATGGGGTTTTTGCATGAGTGGAAGGGGATGGCAGATCTCAGCAGCAGCGAGTCTTTGGACCAGGTATTATGTACCTGGCAGGAAGAGTTTGGATTCTGTGGAATTGAAATCATCTTGGGAGCCACTTACGTTGCCTTACTGTAACTTTCTCTTATTTTGTGGCTGGTGTTTGGTTCTCTCATTGTTATTTAACATCCTTGTTTTGGTTTCTGCTAGCTTGATCTCAAATCTCAATGCAAATTTGGGCATCATCAGCTGTTTCCAGATCTACCAAGCAGCGCTTTAAAATCTGCAGGCCTTCATTCTTACAGTGTGTTTGGGCTTCCAATGTATAGCATGCTCAGTTTGTTACCTAAGTTTGAGTTAATTTGTATTATTTTGGTACAAGCAAGGCAGAGTAACAAAGCTCGTTGTGACAGAGACTTGTTGTGCGAGCTTAAGAAAAGAGTCCTCGATACAGATGACTATTTTAAGGGATGGCTAGGCATGGGCACCCATCCCAGTATATTTATTTACTCTTTATCTGAATCAGCTTGTCTATGAGTAATGCTGAACTCCTTTAAAATAAAGAAGGGGATAAGTATAAGGTATGATAATCAGAAAGTTAAGAAGAAGTAAATGAGATCTTGCTCCCAAGGACCTGAGAGAAATCAGGTAGGGGCATAACTGGAAATCTGAGTATTATAACACCTACTGTGTGGTCTACCTGATAACACAATTGCTTTGAAGTGATGAATGAAGCCCGTGATTTACGCAGCCAGCCAGTGCAGTTTTTCTGAGAAAGAGTTAACCAACAGCAGGGCTGTTATTTGTTATCTTTGCAACCTTAGGGAGAAGAAGGGTAGGTAACAATAAACAAGAGAAATGAAAATGTGCTGTTAAGCTCTCGGAAAAGAGTATCCTCTAGAAAGCCAATGGTACCTGGTTTTGGTTTTCTTTCTTTTTCAATGGCTAAGAGTAAAATAACAATAAAAAAAAATCAAACTATTAGCTGTCAAATGTTTATAAATAATGTGGGCTGTAGCTGGTATCAGTGCTTTCTTAGTTTCCCCATTAGTTTTTTGCTACTGAGAATTTCATTCACCTCCTTTGGTCTTATGGGACTCTAGCAGCCAGTTCTTCCAAAAATAGTTTATTTAAAGGTAACAATTAGTAGGCCACTAAATGTATCTCTATTTTCTTTGCATCCCCCAAATAATTAAATACTGTATTTTTAAAGATAAATGTATTTGGGTATTCTGCTTTTTTCACTTTCTCATATGACAGCTAACAGTAGTTAAGACTTTTTTCTTGCACCTACTTTTTTTGGTCAGCAACCCCATCTAGTGCTCCTGCTTGGCGTGGTAATTGGTGACTGTTTTTGAGACAGTACATTGAATCCCTCACCACTATCATTATTGTTTTTATGGACTAACAGGCTCTCGGGGAAAGAAATAGCTGAGGATATATATATGCAGTAGCACTTCCTGAGTTAGTAAAACAAGCAGCAAAAGTGGAAGTTGCTGGAGAAAATTCAGAGGCAGAATTCAGCATTTGTTGCAAATTGGAAAGAAAGCATGAGAGTTCAAGCACCTTCATTCTTCCAGTCCAATTTTCATCTATGAATTGCAAAGTAGAAGGGAGTGAAGTTTCAGGAGCTAAAACTGTGCATTCAAAGTACCTTAAATTTTATGATCTGGCGTATTTCTTCTGATCACATAGTATGGGGAAACTGGAAATGAAAATGCTCTCAGGCTGACTGTGGTACAGTTGTCTCTCCTATTAATGGAAACTGAATACTGGAAATTTATAAAAAGTTTGATTCCATTTTAAATGACTGTTAATGAGTAAAAGAGTCAAAAGTCTGTGTCTTTGGTAACTGTAATTTGGAGAACATCTAGAGGAGGCAATGTATGTGTTTAATATTATATAATCAGGCATTTTCTTAGGTTAGCATGCAAGTCACATCTGTGCTAATACACAATTTTAGCGTAAAATCAGTTTGTTGTCTAAGATTACTTTTGTCATAATTTGTAAAATTTATCATTGTGCTCTTTCCTGTGAAAATACAGTGTTTTTGTCAAGAGTATTTGGTTTGAACTCTTTTTTCCTGGATCTGCTTACGTTTTATTTATGGTCAGGACTTGAAATAAAACAGTTGCACTAGGGCAGAACTTGTGTGTAGATCTTAGTGTTGAAAAGGTCTTGGTACTAGTTGGCGACGTTTTCTTGTCTTCTATTTTGCAACAGTTTCCTGTCTTTTTACTCCAAGACAAAGAAAGTAAAATTAACAGCAAGAAATATCACTAGTTCTGTTAGAAAGTAAGATCGAGATGTCCTGCTTCTGGTTAAGTCACTGCAGTTTATATTATGGCACACCGTCATATCACTTATTTCAATTAGTTTTTAAAAATGGTTGCATCAAGAAGCTCTGAGAAATATTTGCATGCTTTGTTTAAAAAGGTGAAAACTTACACTTCAAAACTTTGAACAACTTATTTGCAAAACAAGAGATTTAAAATTCTTGCAAATAATTATTTGTGTTTATAGGAACCAAATGTTTGAATTTAGTGGTTCTTCACATTAGGAAAGTTGCTGCATGAAGGAGAAAATTGAGAAGGGAGGCACTATGAAAGACAATTTAGTTTTTATTTTGCCCTCTCTATAGTATCTTTTAATACTAGAAGAAGCAAAACTACATTCCTCTAGGGCTGTAGCTGTACACAAACATGTAGTCATTTGGCCTGATTTAAGGGTAAATGTTCCCTGCAGAAAGATTTGGAAATGCACAAAATATATAATTTTCTTCCTCTCTTTTAAAAAATTCATCAAAAGGAAATGAAAATGTTTTTACAATCTACTGTTAATGTTTTTCCCCAAAGTTTTAGCTTCTGATTGAAATGGAGCAATGATCTTTCCTCTGCCCTGCAGCTTTTAGTCACCTACGTGAGAAAAGTGTGTGTTGAGGCAAGGGGGAGTGGAGAGAAATCATCTCGTCATTTGGAGCAGGGGTATTTAAACCCCTGCCTTCTGCCTCATTAGCACTTTGAACTAGTGCTGCTGCAAGGAGGAGTTGTTTCACCTGGCTTCTGTGTTTACTATAAAATACAGGCTGGTGTTCTGAGGAGGGCCCCACATGGATGCACTAATCCATAATGGAGCATGGAGTTCGCTCTTCTTCTGTCTCCACCAAATGTGATTCAGCAGCTAGTGAGAGTTCAATTCCAGAAAGCAGTATGCATGTTCTGTCACATGCCTTTACAAACAGCTATACGATGCTGTATTCATCTATGCAAACCTTCTTTTACTTTCAGTTGACACTTTGGGAGAGAAAAACCATCCCAAACACATTAATTTATTAAGTTTCTTGATTTTTTTGGCCCAGAAGAGGCTAAAGCTCTGCCTGGCCTTGAATTTTTTTTTTTTCTGTGGTTCTTCTCTGTCCGACCTAGCAGTGCCTGTTCAAAACTCAGCAGTCTGTGAATTGGCAGTCCTCAGTCTCTTGGGGTAAAAACAAGAGGGACGTCATTATTACTGTAAGTTGAGTGGCTGGAAACCATTCTCCTTGCTGTCAGGGTGACAAATACTGTCTTAATGGAAGTGCCAGAGGTTAGGTCAAAAGCTTTTGCAACTCAGCTAGCAAGGAAGGCGCAGTTATCATAAAACTGGAGCGTCCTTTTGAAATTTCTGTTTGTTTATTACTTGTTGACCTTTAAAGGCAGGTTTAGGAAGCCATCGTGACCCTTTGGTGTGAGACAGCAATAGTTCATGAATTGTTTTTTTGGTTTTTTTTGAATGACTGTACCTCTATTGTTGCTGAGAGCCCCCCTTCATTATTACTTTGCCTTAAATTCTTTCAAAGTATCAAAACAACGCTCAGCTTTCATTCTTAGAGATACATACTTGGAAATACTGGTTGTTGTGAAAGAGAGAGAGAAATATTTTAATTAACAGTCTGTCATTACCTGGCTTCTGATAACACTGTTCTGTTAATGGAATAGATTTTTAATTTTGACTTTATGAAAAAACAACAAAAAGACCCCAACCAACCAACCAAAAAGCCCCCAGAAACCACCCTGGCAAACCCAGAGCTATCTTGGAGATAAACCCTTCCTCTGCCTTGAAGCTCAGGCTTTGTTACACAGTTCATGACCTTTCTGGAATGACACATGAGCAAGTGCACCTCCCAGCATCTTCTTTCATCCTCCTTCATTCCAGTCCTCCACCCACATATCCCTGGTCACTTTCCTGCAGTGATAAGCAAATTGCTTATTTTTTCTTCTACTTTTTAGAGAAGCTTGTATCGCCAAATTAATTTTCTAAAATATTTTCTGAAGGTACCTTCTTGGTCAACTCCAGTGCAAGTCTTGTTGCAAGAATGGTTATGTGATATTCTTTCCCTGTTAGTTGGTGGGAGGTCAGACTAGATGATCATCTGACTTTGTACAACACACCAAGTCCTTTTTATAGATGAAGTTGGGTTGTACCCTGAAAAGATTGTATGTGAGCTCTGCCAGGATGAAGCATTTGAAAATTTGCTATTTTTTGCTTCCCAATAAAAATAATTATTTTTAGTTGTATCCAAATATGCTTACCCATTCCATAGTGAGTAGAAAATTTTGTATGTTATTATATGAAGATGGGATGATGTTTCTATATTTATAAACCATGCTTCTTATAATCTTCTGGTTTTCAACCAGTGTCTTGGAAGCTCAACACTGGACACTTACTGGATACCTTTATTGTCCTAGTGTTTGACTTGGCTGAGAATCACGTGTGATGAGGAACAGCTTTTTTTGTCTGACATGAGCTCACTGGATGAAAGC
The DNA here is from genome assembly GCA_013400375.1 of Thinocorus orbignyianus. Lineage (NCBI taxonomy): Eukaryota > Metazoa > Chordata > Aves > Ciconiiformes > Thinocoridae > Thinocorus > Thinocorus orbignyianus. The sequence goes on along the minus strand of VXBW01005454.1, from coordinate 1,520,474 downwards.
TGTGTGTGGTTTCACACCCTCTGCATACTGTTTATATATCACTTTGTACTGTGGTATGATACAGGTACTAGCCCACCTGAATGGAAAAGTCATTCTAGCTTCTTCCTCCCGGTGTATTTGAGGTATGTGCTGATAGCCTGAAAATGCACACCTTGTCATGCCTCGTTGCTTAATTGTGGTCTAGTTGCTTTCCCACATTTTTACTACTGTATGGAAAGTGAATGTTAACTATTTGAAGGAGAAGTATATTACATAGGATTAGATAAAGTGAATAATGTGAAAGCCAGAGATTTTTTTTTTTAACTCAAACCTTTTAATAAAATGGAATGTCAAATATATGAGTGTGTCTTTCAAGAAATGATCAAAAAACATGTGAAAAGTTTCATATCCTTTTAAAAATCAAATAATTATCCCCCATCATATTTTTTTTTGTTAGACGGACAGTACAAAGATCAAAGAAAATTTTATAGATAACATTGCACTTCACAGCTGAGTGAAGCAGGTGTTAGAAATGCAGATTAAGTATACTGACTAAAGACTATATAAATTTGAAGTGAAAATGCCACTGCTCTACTTGCGGTGCCGTGCACATGTGAAGTTTGAGATAGTTAAATTATTGATTTTATTGTGTGATATAGTGCAGCAGTTAGGGAGGAGGCCCTTGTGCATTTGTGATGTTTTCTTTTTCCCCTGGTAATCTTTTTAACAGTACACGATGAGCAGCTAACAGAATTTGTTTCTTTGTGTAAGTTTTGCTGTGGAAAGAGAGTACATCATTTGGCTATATATATCCATAATAGGAGTTTATTTGCCGATGAGATGTTTTACAGGAGTATACAGTACAAACAAAGTTGTGGGTAAATACAATTTCTATAGCTGAATGGGACTGAAGGTTAATAGTGTTGCTATACAAATCCACAGACATTTGGGAAATTTGTGGATGATCCTTCAGCACAGTCCTGAGGAAGTACTATAAGGTGTTAATTTACAGGTCATTCTTTTCTAGACTTCATAGGCTTTGTATGGACATAATGCTTCATAATAAAGGTGCCTTACTGGTATGGACGGTGTGAAGCTTGCTAGGGTTTTGGTGGGAGTGCTTTGGGAGAGGGGTGAGGGTATTTTCTTCCAGCAACTCAGTAACCTGCTAATAAACTGTACTAGCCTGTAAATTTAATTTTGTCATGACTTATCAGGTGCCTGAAGCTAGTAATCAATCTGTAGGAGGTCTAATTCTTGGATAAATTAGAATTGGGAGTGGATTGGGAAATAGAACCTCTTGAAGAAAGTGAGGAGTAGTACCGAGGCCCTTGCTGAGCACGAGGGACAATCAGTTTTCTACTCACATTGGAGTGCTCTGAGAAGAGGGTGGTAGGATCCCCACAAGAGCATAACATCGGGCTAGCAGGGGAGGCAATAACAGGGACATGGTGCTGTCCTCCATCACCTTCAAGAGAAGGACAGCCTTTGCAGGATTTTTTTCCTCAGAAAGTAGTCCATGGATCTGCTAGTTCTAAAAGTATGTTGTCATGAAAGACTTTTCTTTTTTTTTCTTTTCTTTTTTTTCTTTTTTTCTTTTTTCTTTTTTTTTTAAGTAGTTGATGTTGTTTTGTCCATCAGCTCATGAGGTGTGGTGTTTGCATTGGCAGCAGTTCTGCTCTGACTGGAGGAGCTAGGCCATGGTCGGTAAATATCCTGTATATGATTGAGAAAGCTTGGTTATAATGAGGGGGTCGGATATTCAGGTGTCTGTCCAATGCTTCCTGGAAGACAGACAGCATGCGACTGACAAACCAGTCATTTGAAAAGGCTATAATTAGTTGTGTTTTGTATGTGCCTACATAAGAACAAACGAATTCCTGATGTTTCACTGTTTTCCATGTGCCTCTACCCATAGGCACCTAGACTTAGACTTAGTTTCTCTCTCATTTATGACAACTGATGCCTAAAGACATGTGTCTTTGTTCCTTCAGTGACAGTCATTGTATCTTTCCCTGTGCTACAGAACTGAATTCCCTACAGTGGGTACAAAATGATGGGAAGTTGTATAAAGTCCCCAGAAAGACCACTTGGTGCATTCATGATACAGATAATGTGCTATAATGAAGTAGTTAGCAAAATAACAACATAAATTTTACTCTAGCCTTACCTTGTGTATAGCATTCTGGTAAGATTTTTTTTGTCATTGTCTTTGAGAAACAGCTACTATCCATTTTCCTTATTTTGCAAGCCAATTAAAGCAGAGCAAAAGACTACAGAGAGTTCATTTTACAGACTGTGTAGTGTCCCACACAAAGAACCGTTACATGAATTCATGTGTAAAATGTATTTATTACTATTGCTTTCTTTATTTTTAGTAGGTAGTTAAAATACAAGCTAAGAGCATCACTGTACCACAAACAGCTTGTAAAATAATAAAATCTAGATGAAACATAATATTTATAGAGTACTGCCTTACTGCTTAATTTAGTTGCTCAGTTACTAAAAGTATGAGTGTGGTTTTGCTGTGCTTTTTTCTTCTTCGCTTTTTAAAAATTTTTTTATTTATTTTTTTCTTTTTTATTTCTTCCCTTTTCTTTCTTTTTCTCTTTTCCTTTTTTTTTTGGTTTCTTTTTTTTTTTTATTTCTTTATTTTCTTCCTTCGTTCTTTCTCCTTTCTTTTCTTTTTCTTTTTTCTTTTCTTCTTTTTTTTTCTTCCCATCCTTATTACATTGAAGGCTTCCCAGCAGCTTTTTGTCTTCCAGTTCCAAAATCTCACCAATGTGTGTACGTATTCAAGGCAGAGAACTACAACACAATTTCATCAGTACTATCTCAGTTTGCTTACCCTGAAGCAGAGTTAGTGGGGGACCTGTTCTCCCCTTGTTCATAAAGGTCTGTCAAAATAGGATATGTTGCTCCAAAGACATTTGGAAAAATACATTGTCAGTTTCGTACTGCATCAGACTGTGGCATTATTATGGCACCATAAATGCTTGCAAAGCATTATGCTGATTCCTTTTTTATTTTTAAATCTGATTTCTCCTAACTTTTGGGACTAAAATTGATATGCTAATTCAGATAATAGCACAGTCCAGTGCTGGCTGAACTTCTTTGGAGAACATCTTGAGCCGATGTTACCAAATAATGTACAGAAAATTGTTGTCTGTAATATATGAGAGGGAGTATAATTTGTTTTATTTGCTGTTGGAATTATTTTAAAGGCTATTAAAAACCCTTTACACCTCTTCTAGATAACTGTTATACTTTCTTTTGGGGGCAGAAGAGGCCATCACGGATAGAACACTATGATTTAATCAGTGTGTTTCGTAAAGCTCTTCAGACACCCTAGATTAGTATGGTATAGGGTAAATCTTCTAGGCATATGTTTTGCCGCAGTCGTAGTCACTGTCTCTCAACTGTCTAGATAAATTTTTGGTTCTATACTTGGTGCATGGATTTCTTAAAGCCCTGTCAAAGTACAAAGGAGTTTTTTCCTCTTTGGAGAACTAGTAAGTGGGAGACCGAGTTTAGTCAAGCACTGACATGTCTAAGCAGATTAAAAAGAGGTTTGTGATGGAGAAGGTTTTTGGGACAGGAGACCCCTGGAGAGTGGGAGATCTATATTAAGATAATGGAGAAGCATGAGGGAAGGATGATTGGCAGATCTCTGGGGAGAGCTGGGATCCTGCTGGCTTTGGTGCAGAAGAGCAAGTTCTGGGTCAGGCCAGACAAGGGTTACCCTGAGGCAGCCCTTGCCTGGGAGCAGCTCCTCTTTCAGGACGAGGGTGCACATACCACAGTCCCTCTGCATGATAGCCACACATCCTCTCCCTCTCGCTTCTCGCTCCTGTGGTTTCTTCTTGTCATCAGAAGTACAGGATGCCTCGTCCATGTAATCATTTGAGAGACAACACTAATGTAACGTGTTTAAGCTGAGATGGGAACATAACTCTTCAGGGTGTTAACGCTAAACAAAAGCTGTTATAGTGATAAACTTTTGAATTAGATTTTCTAGACTGATTCTGTTGCAAATACCCCAGTAGAAAAATAATTGGTTTTTGACATTATATGATAAAGTTTTTGAGCTGAACTCATAGGGAATTCATTTTTTGTGGATAATCAGGCAGTAATCTTGTAGGACACTATCGTCCAGGTTTTACAGGCAATATCTTAAATGATGGTGAACAGCTAATCAGCAGGAGTAAGATGGCATGCCTTGAGCTGTTAGGATTCTCTTTCTGATAACTTATAAATTCATTGACTGAAATATTATTTCAATAGCTATTTAGCGATGGAAAAAAATATTTTGAGGTACTTAATCCAGTACTTATAAAGTCAGGTTAGCTTCTCTAATGCCTGGGTATCAGTCCTTGGGAACTGTGGTGCACATGGAGTTGTGCATGCCTAGCACAGTGAAGCTGCAATACGTATGTATTAAAAGCATGTGGTCAGAAATGTTAAGCTTTTTCAGAAAATTACATTCTAAGAATTAATGCTTGGTTATGAAAGGAAGATTTTTCTCGCCTAATTGCTTTGAACTCTATTTGAGCTTACTTCCATTCTAGAACACAAGTATGGAAAATAGTTATGCTAAATTAGAACACAGATACACTTTTTACAGCATGAATATGCCCACAAATAGAGTTACGCTAGATCAGCTATTGTACAAATGCCTGAATTCAATCTGTATTAAACAAATGTCAGAAGCATCTCAAAGGAATGTGTACTTTCTGTGCTTACCATTGGCATGTGAAAAAGAGTATTTTTGCACTGCAATCTAGTAGTTGTGCACATAGCTGACTTTTTTTTTACACACAGAGCTGTTAGATTTACACTTAAGAGTTTATATATTTAAGTCAAGCGTACAGCTTTATCTGCTTAGGCCATGATCTCATTCAGAACCTGTGCTTACAGTAGCATCTTGCATAGACAACACTACTATCAGGAGCTGGATTGCTGACTTCTCATCCTATTTTATAAAGTGTTGAACACCACTGTACATGCATGAGTAATAGAGCTGGGGAGAGAAGAAACCTTTTCAGTGTCATTCTTATGATAATATCTTTTTAGAACCTGGGATTTTTTATTAGAAATACTCAGAGGTTTTATTGTGTAAACTACAGAAGAAACATTCCTGAAGTCCTTAAGAAAGAACCATTATTTTCCTCTGCATCATGATAAATGTAGCAATTGTGTGTGTATACTAGAATAGATCATATTGAACATCCCCTGAGCTCCGTTTGCAGACAAGTCCTATCTGCACCATGACAAAATTCCCCTAAGAGTTTAAATTATTAATGCCCTGGAATCTGCGGGGTTCAGCAGATATGTTCAGTGTTATTGATGGCAAACTTTATCCCTTTATTCCTGAGACACATAATGAAATAGGGAGTCCCTCAAATAACTGCATTTGGTGTTTAGGCTAATTTTGTAGAGGCTAGTGGGCTTTGCCTTAATGTGTGTAAATACAATTTTTCTCTTTTACAGCAGATTGTGTGGTAGATGGGAATGAGACTGATTTGGCACTAATTTATGAATCCTTCTAGCATTCTCTGTGTGCTGCACCCTGTGCGGGCAAGATGCTCTAATTACACTTACTCTATATAATGAGAGCTTTTAATGACAATTACTGATTGTAGTTACGGATGTTTAGGGACCATTTTTTTCTAGCTTAAGATGATGTATTGACTTTTACAAGAGGAGACTTTTATTTTCACTTTATGCAATGTCTTTCCTTTCTCCCTCCCTCCAGCATTCACAACTGATACGCTGACTAGTGAAGCTGCTAAAGTGTAGCCACAGAGAATTATTTTTCAGTTAATTTAACATTTTTTCACTGTTTTTTATTTCTGAATTCAGATCTGCACATTCACATGTTCTTTTTCATAGCAATTTAGTATTTGGAGTGATGTTATACAACTTGCATTTGTTTTATATAACAAGATAAAACTATTTCACACTGAATATGTCACTGCCACATTAAACAAAAACATTTTAAAAAGCTTCATTTTTCTCTTAATGCACTGGTATAAATGGCACTTTGGTATGAAGCTGTCAGTTTTAAATAGGAGTAGATTTAATCTTTGTTTCAGTTTTCAATTAGATTAATTAATAGTGGCAAACAGCAAGCCCACTCACAGTCCCAGATTACAAGGTTCCTTTACATAGGGCTTGCTCACTTCTTTTTTTAGTAAGGCTGTGAGTGTACTTCTCATTGACTGCTGCCTTTAAATATAAATACAGATTTGGACAGCTTCCAGTTTAGTGGTCACTTGAGAAAGTGAGCTATCAATAATTGAAAGATCAGTTTAACACTTGTGAGGAAGAGACAGTTTAAAATATATACACAGCCTGCCCCTTCACTTACATTTACTGGGGGCTTTAGGGATATCTTCCTTTGCTTTGGTTCCTGCTGCTAACAGTCTTGTATTGATATGGGAAGTGAAGCCTTCTTATAATTCTAGGGAAGCAGAAGAGGACAACAGTAGAATTGCTTGCTCTCCTTAGCAGTGCTTATGGCTGTTCATTCCCACATATCCCCTGCAGCTTGCCATGTTTTCCATTGTCCTAATGCAACTAGCAGTGGGACTGAGCTGGAAGACAGATGTGGTCTGAGTATTAAAAAAAGCAAACCCTTTCAGTATTTGTTGTGGCTTTCTTGTGCAGAAGAACTTATTTACGTTGAGGGTGATAGAGCACTGCAAGAGGCTGCCCAGAGAGGCTCTGGAGTCGCCTTCTCTGGAGACATTCAAACCCCACCTGGATGTGTTCTTGTCCAGCCTGATCTAGGAGAAGCTGCTTTGGCAGGGGGGTTGGTTTGGATGATCTCCAGAGGTCCCTTCCAACCCCTACAATTCTGTGATTTGATGTATTTTCAGTCCTGACTGTGACAGTAGTGTGGTTTATCATACAGCTGTCTGAAGTGACAAGATGGTATTCTAGGATGTGGGAACAGAAGAGGTTGGATGGAAAAGAGAATGGCAGCTTTTGGAACTTGGTTGTAGCTGAAGACAATGCTTGGGTAATCAGACTGTAAGAAAGGTTGTCTGTATACTACTATATTTTTGTGATTTGCAAACCCTGAGGCCTAAAGTCTGATTTCAGTATCTTACTAATAACATAAGACTAATTTATATGTACTTAACACTCATTTGCTAATTCGGCTAATGTGGCCTTCCAAGCCTTTCATGAAGTCAGTTCAAGTCTCCAGTAGAAGGAGCCAATTCTTCTACTGTGTGGTGCAGTTTTTGGAAGGAGTTTGTGAAATTAGAGACTTAATTTGTTACTCCGGTAGCCTGGTGTGTCATTGTCTCCTCAAAGTATTGAGTTTATGCAGATACTTTATGACTGAAGCATTGCGGAAGCTGATTGACGTCTGTTATTTGAGTTCATACGTTTGAACCTACTTGGACAATCCAATTGTGCAGATAATAGCTGATACAAACAGCCTGGTTAAATCTAAAACAACCATATCTCCTAGGACCAGTAATAGAAAGCAAGAATGTACCTTCTCCATGTTCCGGCTTTGGTTTGTAAACACTTGTGTGACTGGCACAGGACGCGTGTTGTGTTTCACTGTATAGGCAGTTTAAACTCTGCCTGTGACTAACTTATAACCAATCTGGGTTGTAATCAGCACAGGCAAACACCAACCTGCCATGATTGGATCCCACCTCTGAATACCAGACTGTGATTAGCAGAGGACTTCTCAGTTACATATCAGGTTATGCTTGTTCTTCTTGAGTAGAGGAAACCCAGCCCATCGGCTATGGAGCCCGTAGAACTGAGATCTCTGGATCTTAGTCCAGAGGTCAAGAATATGCAACACAGGTGCTAAAGAAGATGGTAAAGAAGAATGTGAGTGGCACACACAAGGTCGAGTGCTGGGAGGCACATCATCTTAAGAGCTGTCTGTGAAAATTCACAGCTCCCAGTAAAACTTGCAATTAGTAGAAATAACAAGAACCTCACACAAAAACAGGATTATCATCAGCATCTTGCTCTTGGAAAGGAGTAGATCTGGGTTGCTGAGTTTCTGAATAGATTTGCATCTCTGTGAGCAGGCTAGCTTCTGACTTCAAAAGTGGAAGTGCAGTCTGACAGAAGACTCCTACAAGGCTTTTGGCCCAGGCTTAGCCAACTTTTTCTCTGCACTGGTTATTTTTATTCTATCTCACATACATGCTCCACTTCCCTAGTGATGAGTTGAGGCTTTAAGTTTCTAATTACCCTTAGCAGGAACCACTTGTTGGGAAAGCAAAGAATCATGGACTTCAGAAAGTTAATTTCTTATTCACAAGTTTTATGCAACAGGAGAGTTACCCCTGAACAACCAGAGATTCCAGTTCCCTTCTGTCCCAGCTGCTGGGAGTCTTGCATATTTGCCAAGGAATTTTTACTGCCTTCTTAGGTCAGTGGGGATATTTTTTGGCATTGTTCAACTTGTATTGCTTACAAAAGAACCAGCCCTGTCAAAACTGACCGGTCCTGAAAATTGGGTGCTACTTTCAGCTTGCAGCCCATGTCTTCATTTGCTGTCTTCTCAAGCCTTCCACCTCTATGTAATTCAAAGTAAGTCCATGCCACAATTAGTGGACAATACGCTGTTGTACTGGAGAGGGTTCCTCCTGCACTGGTGTGTCCTGTTTGATCCGTGGCCAGACCACCCGTTTGATGTCAGGTTCCTGTAGCACAGGGACGTGAACTCTGGTTGTGTTACCCAAGGTGGCAGTGGTCAGCATAAGGGTGGTAGGACTGTGGATCATGAATTGAAGCTCCCTTTATGATCATCCCTATTGCATAGGCAAAGAAGTATATCACAAGGATGACAAAACCACCAAGTGAGTTATTGTGTGTATGACACCATAATATCTGGAAGAANACCAGAATGACTTTACCGTGGATTTGGGATTGTTAGAAATGCATCGACTTCAATAGGTTGTTTAGGTGAATAGAACTAGAGAAGTAAAAGAACATCAAATAGGCCAAAAAATACACTTGGCCTTTTAAAAAGAAATGTTATGATTTGGAAACTGATCTTATTTGGGAGAAACTAATCTTATTTGGGAGAAAACTTGGTGTAGGAAGATCGGTTCCAAAGTGGCTCAAAATGGGCATTGGGTGGTTTTGTGTGTTTAAGTGATGACATCCCAGCTGTTCAGTTTGTTGTTGATGCCTGACGGTGTTGAAGAACATGAAACTTCTTGCTTGCTCTGCTGCTTTGATAAAGCAAGTAGTGTGCTTCAAATGTTGCAGTCGTGGGGTTATACTACGTTTCTCAAATAAGGGATAGCTTTTGCTATATGTGTTTACTCGTTCACTTGAAATTACTCTGTTTTTTAAGGGCTCTTTTGGTAGAGGCGGGGTGCACAGAATGACAAATGTTCCTGTCCAGTGAATGTCAGGGTGTTTTTACAGCCACTTCCCCCCCCACCTCTCCCCAGCACTTTCGAAAGGAAAGTGAGATCCAGCAAAATGGGATTTTTTTTTTTTAATTTTTTTTAATCTGAGTTGCAATTCCTCACTGACTTCTCTGACGAGGAAGCCAGTTTAAGAGGTGACAACCCTGCTTTCCGCTCCTCTCATGCTGCAAAAAAAGATGCCAACGCATTGGTTTCTTGGGCTGTGTTTTAGACCAGTAGAGTGAAATAGGCTGAGTTTAAAAGCAAAAAGCTGGGGTTTATTTCCCCCACTTGGATCATGTCTGTGATCCCTTTTAGGAGTAGTCTTGTGTGTGTACCTGAAGAAGAGAAGATTGTTAAATGTGGCTAAAAGGAGACAAGGGTAAGGATAACAATTCATCAGACAGCTTTACTAGAGAAGACTGAAGTGCAGCTATGCCTTGTGTAAACTTAGAGGTAGAATTCTGCCCCCATGAAAATCAATGGAAAAGACTCTTCTGGTGCCAAAGTGCAAAGTTTCTTTTAATATTTTTTTTAAATTAAATTTTAATTAAATAAAATTTAAGTTTTGCTACCAAACTTTAGAGTAAGTTGCTTTTTGATGGAGTTTTTTTGAGGATTTTGCTTTGGGGTTCGGTTGGGATTTTTTGGTTGGTTTTTTGTTTTTTGTTTTTTTTTTTTTTTTAGAATATTTTGAAGTTTTTCTTGTCAAGCATTGAAGTGCTCTAAGCTATAGTTATGAAAAACAAACAAGCATGCTTCATACTGCTCTCTTATCACTCTCATTGACCTCTATCTTTATCTTACAACTTTATTGCTCTACTATCTGAAAGGAGGTTGTAGCGAGGTGGTTGTTGGTCTCTTTCCCAAGTGATAGGACAAGAGGAGATGACCTCAAGTTATGCCAGGGGATGTTTGGACTGGATATTAGGAGAAATACCTTCACTGAAAGGGCTATTNAAACTTAGAGGTAGAATTCTGCCCCCATGAAAATCAATGGAAAAGACTCTTCTGGTGCCAAAGTGCAAAGTTTCTTTTAATATTNGGAATAGGCTGCCCAGGGAAGTGGTTGAGTTGCCATCCCTGGAGGTATTTAAAATACATGTAGATGGGGCAATTAAGGACATGGTTTAGTGGTGGACTTGACAGTGTTAGGTTTACAGTTGGACTCAATGATCTTAAAGGTCTTCTCCAACCTAAATGATTCTGTGGTGCTTCATTCCAGTCCGAAGACTTGAGCGTGGTTGGAAAAGTGAAAATACTATAAGCTCATACGTTTCCTCTTATACGGTCTTTCTGATAATGTCCTTCTCCTGGCTCTGCTGGATTCCCTCCCTGGACCACATGACAAATCATGTACACAATATTCTGTCTTTCCATAACTAGGATGACTGTCTACCCAGCTGGAGAAATGTTATTGCTTTCAAATCCCTTTTGCTTCAGTGGAACATCTGCAAATATTTTTAACAATAGGTTACATGAAGTCACTTAACTTTAGCATTTGAAAACTAAGAGTTGAGTTACAAAGTAGTTCCAAATGGGGATATAAATATAAGTAACACTGTTAATATGTTGTCGATGTTGCATTTTATTTTTATTTGGTTTTAGTTACGTAAGATCTTCCAGTTGCATTTTTGGGTATCTATGAGGTATGTCACAAAGTTTGTTAGCGAAGTTAAGACTTGGAAGTGCTTCTGATGGGCATGGGTATTACAGGAAAGGATACAGAAAAAAGCCTGCTAGAGTACTCAAATCAGATGAAACCTGAACTTTTCCAGCTTTTTTCAAGGAATCAGGGGAGAAATTCCCTTTGTGAGTAATAGTGTTGTACCAGTGGAGTGTTGGCTGCATTGCTCCAGTGGTGGTATCTTCTCTGTCTGTTGCTTGATGAGGCAAAGAGAGGGAATCTTCAGTCCTCATTTATGGACAGATCTCCTTATCCCCTAAAAGGTGAATAAAGAAAACTTTTTCTGTATTATTCATTGTTAATACTAACTGTGATATGCACCTGACACAGGTCAGAACACAGTGTGTTCTTTGTTTCTCCTAGTGATCAGCCCGTTGTCAAATGCCAGTTCTTACCTTCTTAGTACTCAGGCAATGGTAGTCAGCACAAAAATAATGCGTATTTAACACTTCTTTCTTTAACACATCCTCTTCACCAGTCTGTTACAAACAATTCCATGTTAAATGCTTTAAATGCTCTGTGTGTGCATTTTGCAAAGCCGTCTTGTGCAACATCTCAGTGCCTTGTATTTGAACTCACTATATAAATATCTACTGAATCCCATCTGTTCTGGACCACGTGAGCAGATAGGTGTGCTTGTTCCCTTCATGCCATTGCTGTTAACTTCCGTGAGTCTTTAGGGATTTCTGTTAAAAGTCTGGTTAAAAAAAAAAAAAAGAGGGAACCAAGCCAGACAAAACCCCCTCATATATCTGTCTGTCTCTTGGCTTTCTTTTCTGTCCTCTGGGATTTTTTTAATGTATGTCTCATAAGCCAGGTTATGGACTTTTGGAGGAAGAGGCTTCCAGATAAATACATACAATTTGCTTCGTGTTGGGTTGTCTAACCATTTAGTGCTACTGTAAAACAAATAATGCAAATCACTCTGTTCTAGTGCTGAGACTCCCCTGTTAATTTGTTGGTAAGCATTTATATCTTCCTTTTTATGCTTTTGTTTCTCCAGTATGTGTGTATGAAGGTTGCATACAGATGAAATAAGAGACTGATTAACTGGCAGTATAGAAAAATCAGTGAAACCAACTACTCTCGCTGTTTTAACAACCATTTGCATACTAGACTGAACAAAAAGGAAAGGTGCTCTTTAGTCTTTTTCAGTCACAGCAGTCTAATGAATTGTCCATAGCTATGTAAGTTATTAAGCATAATTTGTGCTTGAGGTTTTTTTAAAGAGCTCATTGTCTTACCTTTAAATATAATCTGTCGATACTTTGGTACAAAAAGGAGGATTTATGCTTTCACTGTACTATTACATAATTTGAGGTTGTGCCATTTCTTTTTAACCTACTTGGATAGCATTCCTTTCTGGCATTTTGTTACACAGATAATATTTGAGGTGAGAGAGTGTGTGTTAAAATTGTGTACAAGAAGAGCATTTAAGAAACCTATTCATTCATTTAATTAACATTTAGCTGCCTGTGTTCTCTCTATATGCAATCAAGGCAACACTTAAGAAAATACCATGTTCAAATATGCCATTTCATAGAGGAAAGACAAAGGGAATGTGCCAGGGCAAAGGGCAAGGTCATCAATTAGTATTCACCGAATGTGACATATATTGCATGAAGAGGATTTGATCAAACCTTTTTAATGTACTTTGTTCAAGAGGTTGAAAGGAATACTGCTGTAATTGTCTACACTGTATTGGCGTAAGAAGGACAGATGGCAACTAGAGAGCTCTTCACAGGTTTTCCTTTCAAATGATTGCAAGTATATGATAAGTGAAATCCTGTTTGTAGATGGGATTGCATTGATGTCAGCAAGACAAACTCACAAACATTTATCTGCAGAATTTCCCTTGGTCCAGATGCACTAATACGGAACTCGTTGATGCTGTAATTAATGTGCTGGGATTTTTGTTGGTTGGGTTGGTTTATTTTTTCTTAAACAAGTTATTACTGCCCTTAATTTTGAGAATGAGGATGTCAAAATAAAATATACAGATGGCTGTGTTCTACGTATCTTGTTGACCATGGATGGTCATACAGTTTCAATAAAGTAATCCACTTTTTATCATGTCTGATTCACAATGCCATTTTTGAAAACTGTGACTGTGTTTTTTGCCTTGTATATCCCTGCTATCTGGATAGGTAACTTTTCAGGTGGAGTCAGCAATGGAACAAGATTTTATGTTTATATTAATTAATTTTATTTTTCTGAGTTTTCCACACTTCTGTGTCTGTGAATGCACGTGCATTTACTGTGCGTGTGTCCTGGTCATCCAAGGTTCTGTAGTATTTTACTGTGCCTGAAAACCTTTCCCTGTTGAATACCTTATTATTCCATTGGGTATCAGATTTTGTTCAACAATTTATTTTTATCTGTCCTCTTTGTCCAAAAGAATAAATATCATGTTGGAGGAAAATCTGATACATTTTGCTAGCAGATCTGTAATACTGAAGTGCATAATTTGGCAAGAGCTTGGGGCTATTCTCCTAGCTGTTGGACATTTTACATCCCTCAGCCACCAGCAATACATCTTGATTCATTAGAAAGCAGTGAATGGGTAGGCTTTGTTTCCTCTGTAGCCTGGAAATGCTCACTCAGAAAGAGAGCAGTGTCCATTACGGTGTCTTAGCTGTCTGTGTAAGAAGCTGATACGCTGCACTGAGGCAGCGGATCAGCAGAAAGCGTCTAATTGCTAACAGAGAATGACATCTTTCAAATGATATTCAGACTGACCAAGCAGTCTTGGAGGCTGTAGACATGTTCACCAAGGCTTCTACTGTGAAGTTACTTAACTCAGGCACAGAATCTAGAATTACTCAGAAGGTAACTTCAGAGGGACTGGAGCTTTTATGCCATTTTGGCCATTTAGCCTATTTCTTGAACTCGCTGTTCTTTCGTAGCTCTATCTGCAGATTATTAGGGAGCTTTCTGTTGGATCCATTATTCTTCAAAGACTTAATTAAATTGTACAGTGTAATTAATCCTCTTTTTTTTTTTTTAATTTCTAAAATTCTCCTAGTGTGCAGGTAATAAAACATCAGAGAGATTCTGTGGCTGCTCAGTTGCATTATGTGTCTGGATGGAAACAAAGAATGTGTTCTTTTGAAAAGAGTAAATACATGGGTGCCTGAGACTGTATTGCAGCAACATAAAATCTGCTGTACTGGAACTAACCATGTGTCCTTTCTCTGTCAGTGGCCAAGAGCAGATATTTGAGGAACACTGTTCCACTGTTCAGGGAATTAGAATCATAGAATGGTTAGAGTTGGAAGGGGCATACGTGGGAATTCATACATGACACTTTCCCCTAAAGTTCTCACGCTTTCACAGCTCTGTATTTCCCAAGCCTAATTATAATTTCTTTGTATGTAATAAATTCCAACAGGTTTATTTTCTGTGAATTAGTCCTATTTTCTCTTCAACCCATGCACATGCATCTGGTTGTAAAAGATAGATGAAAGAGTGTTCTTCTGTTAGATTTAACCTTTTGGCTATTTTATTGAAACACTAGGGCATTGGTATCTCGGTGGTTTGTACACCAGATGGAAACCAGGTCTCTTTGAATGCAAGTCTTCAAAAATAAAAAATGCAACCTGCAGGAATGAGGCACAGCTTTAATACCTGGTCTGAGGTGGACATCAGAAAAACTTGCATTTGTTTGCTGCTTGGTTAGGACTGTCATTCATGGAGAAGACTTTGGGGGACTGATCCAAAGTTTTTTACTTTTGGGATAAGGAACAGACTGGAACTGTTTGGAGAGGCTTATTTATGTAACCTGGCCTTCATTCCTCTGCTTTTTCCTTTTGTTCCTTTGAATAAATCACTTCTGATAACTTTAGTTGTGTATCTTGGTTTTGCAAACAAAACTTCTGAGCAAAACAGTATCTTTCAATAGTCAAAAGCATGTGATTTCAATTATACCTTAAAAAAAAAAAGAAAGTCACAAGATGCCTGTGTGCGCTTACAGAAATGCCTGTGTGCACTATTTGTCAAGTTTATCTTCTAAGGTAAAAATTATGCAGGGTTTTCTTTTGTTATTTAATGTAGCTATTGATAGAAAAGGGGAATACAGACGTAACAAAGAATAGCTAAACCGGCTTTTTGAATCTCACTTCATAACAAACATAAAAGAAAAATGTACTGTTAACACGGTAAGAAAGGTTAGCAAGTGTGCATTGTTCTCTACTAAATGATTTTACTCTCTTAAATCGAAGTTAACTAGTTCAGAGATGGTTTTGTTTCAATGATGGATGCTCTTTTAATTGCATTATTTCCGACATTCTTCTTATTGTTATTGGGATGGGATGTGCCTTTCAGTTTAATTCTCATTTAGTCTTTCTGGGGCATCATAAGCAAGCTGAGATAATAGTGTTTGGACTTTTTTTCTTAGTCCAGCAGTCACAAAAAAAAAAAAAAAAAAAANAAAAAAAAAAAAAAAAAAGAGAAATAATTAAGCACAGTGCTTATTAATAATCACTGCTGATCCTTCAGTGCATATTCACTATTTTGAGCATGCATAAATATATCTTGCGTGATCTGCAGAGGAGGAAAAAAAGGATGACTTACATGAAATGCCTCACGCGTCTGCACATTCTTTAGTTCAAATACAACTACAACTGTTCTTATTATATTTCCCCTGTTGTGTCGATGTATTGACAGTTCAATTTTCATAACATTACGTTAGATAGATCTTCAAAGCCTGAATGTAAGCAAATGTATGATACAGTCCTACACTGAGGAAGGAAGCTTTTCAGCTGTTTGCTGAAAACAAACTGCTGTTGGTTGGCTCAGAATACTTGTATGTAATCCTGAGCTATTTGCACGTTAAGGGAAGAGTGGTACTGGTAGGTAGTGCCAGATTCAGGAAATATGGGTAAACCCCAAAGTATGATCTCAGTGCAGCATTTTGATCCAGAAGAGTAGGTAACTATTTCATATGCAGTCAGGTTAAGGACTGAGATGAAAGGACACCTGAGCATCATGGCAGACCTGTAGCTTCCGAGGCCCAAGGTTCAGCATAGGAGGAGCCTCATTTTCGGAAGACTGGGCAAGACTAGAAGTCCTGCTGACTCACTCAAATGTCTGAACATGTAGGCTAGAGATACTGTGTATTTCAGGGGCCTATGAAAGCCCAGAATAAGCTGTTCATCTTGCACGGGTCAAACATAAATGAAAGTGAACTCTACATGTGAAACACTGGTATTTTGTTCCATTTCCATTCCTCTGAACAAAGCAAGGTTCCATCAGTTTACCTATCATAGGATTTTCTAGGTTGGAAGGGACCTCTAAGATCATCTAATCCAACCATCAACCTAACTCTCATAAAAAAAACATCACTGAACCATGTCACTTGAGCACTATGTCAACGTATCTTTTAAATCCCTCCAGGGCTGCTGCCTCAGCCACCTCTCTGGGCAGCCCATTCCAATGCTTAATAAGCCTTTCAGTGTAAAAGTTTTTCCTAATATCCAATCTGAACCTCTCCTGGTACAACTTGATGGTATTTCCTCTTGTCCTATCACCTGTGACTTGGGAGAAGAAGTAAGGCTTTTATCCTTACTTTCACTATCCGTGTGAAATGGAATGCGTTTGTAAAGCACACTGTGATAAAGATAAGCTCCTTTCTCCCTTCCTGCACCTGAAGTCCAGGTGGGTAAATCTTTAATGCAAACGTGAACTGCAGAAGCTGAGGAACCAGCTGCTTGTCCCAAGCAGAATGTCTAAAGCTAAGCTGTTAAGTTAAATAAACTTGAGCTTCCTTCTCTGGCTACACTTGACAGCACAGAAGAGAAAGCAAAGTTTGGCATTGAAGCATGTGAAGAAAATACAGTTTCTGCTTAAAAATTTCAATGACTTCATACTTGAGAGGGTATATTTTCTTTGTAGGATAAAGAAAAAACTTAATTACTAGTATTTATACTGTGTCTACAAAGTCTAGCATTGTTTTCTTCCTTGTCACTATATAATTTTAATTTTGCGGCATAGCAAGTTGAATCCTGATTTGATCTTATGCTCCTCCCTGTTCAGCTCAGTGATTCCCCTGTAGAAACAGAAACTGACACTGCCTCACTTGAAGTTTTTTCAATCAATATGTGTGGCACAATACAAATTATACAGCGCACTGTTCAGAGAACTGTTTCATCTCACAGTGATAAGACCCAATTATATCAAGGAATGGTATGCAGACAGGCCCTTGTTTATCCTTATTGCTGGAACAACCAAGGTCAGGTAATTTTGTTATTCTACCTGTTGGAGGGTCGGAAGCGGAAGCGTCGAAGGGTCCCACCTGCAAGGAGAAGCGGACAGAAAGATTGACCCAAAAACTGACCAACAAACAGTATTAGAGAAAAGCTTACATATTGATACAAATGGCTAGAGAAACAGATTTTTGTCTGAAAGCTTTCAAAGTATTCTTTCTAAATGAAATGGGAACCTGTAGAATGAATTGTGTATTTTGTTATTCAGCTGGGTTTAGCAGTGTAGAATTCCTCTGTATAAAAGTTTGTAAAGTAAAGGACTGCTACTGTACATCTAAAATGTAGCTGCATAAAAAAAATTATGCATGTATTTCTGTAACTTTTAGAACAAACCCTCAGAGGTTATGCATTGTTCAAGTGCAAGTCTACAGCAGCAAAGCTGTTAATTTGCCTGACTAGAAATATTAACCATACTATATCAAATAACTGCCAGGAACAATTCCCCACCATTCCCTGTGACTTCATTTTAATTGATTTTTTTTTTAAACTTCCAGCTTCTGAGATTTCGTTTACTCTGACAGAATGTTTATTAAATGTGTAAAAAGAAAATTGTTTTGTAAATTGTTTCCGAGAGTGTTTTTATCTTCCATAAATTGGTGGCTCGTTTAACATTTTCCATCTACCTTTGTTTTCCACCCTGTGCTCTGCCTCATTTGTTTCCTTATTGGATTTGATGATTAAATACTGATCAGCTGCTGGTCTGATCAGCTGTGCATATTGCTTTCTTTTAAACATTGTTCATATACACCCTGAGGACAGGGTTACTTACACAGTTATAAACAGAGTGGGAGGGGGTGTTTAGTGGTACCGTTTGGTCTGGTTTACAGATGGTGGTGAGCTCGACAATGAACATTTGTAAAACTGATCATTGAAATAGACCTTTGTTACAGTAGAAATAAATGACACACGTCAGTCCAAAAGGGCTTTTGGTTGGTTGCTTTACACTGCAGAGCTGCAGTTTGTGTTCCAGCCTCTGATACTAAACAGAATATTGATAATGCTTACATAAGGATTTTTTCTCTGTCTTGTTTTCTTTCTCTCTCTTTTTTTTTTTTTTTGTTAAGATATTATATATTTGATCATAAATGCTGTGCAGTCTGTTATGTATTGCTGTGAAGATTCATGAAGGAACATGAAATTTACATATAAATTTAAATGATCACTTTCTCGTTGAAAAGCAGAGATAACTTGTGCAAGTATAATACTACTGTTAAGTGACATCTATGAATGATTTGAATAAATCAGGGTAGTAAAGGAAATCCTCTGAGGATTTAGTCTGTACTTCAATTGTAATACCAGTCTGTTTGCTGGGAGATACTGCAAAATCTTGTTTCTCCTTGAAACAATTATTTCTGAGTAGCCAAATTCTATGAAATCCCTGGAAGTTTAACAGGAACGAGAGACATCTTAAGAACTGGTGTTGTGTACAATCCTGATTATGGGAACCATGGTGAATTCGTAACTTTTGGTGGCCTGTTATAGTTGGTGACAGGACTAACTACAGCACTCCAGGATTCAAATTCAATCCTATTCTAAATCCATTGGAATCGGCATGTTTTCAGTGCTGTAAAGGTGGAATGTCACAACAGTGAAACATACATTTTCATTTATTTGCCCATAACTATGTATAAATTGTGCCTACTGACTCCAGTGAGAACCTCAGATAGTAATTCCAAGGCTGAATTTACCTTTTAATTGTTCACCTCTGTTTCTGAAGTATGTTCAAAATGAACTGAACAGTTAAATAATTCTGTAAAGCATCGGTTCTTCCAAGGACAATTTAAATCTCTTTGTTGTTGGCTTGGGGATAGCAATGCTGGTGTGAAAGCGGTAAGTTCTTTTGCTGTCAAGATTTCAAGTGTGCTTCTTGACATACCGAGACTTTTTGCAGATGTTTACAGCATGTGAGATAATGAATGTTAGTTCAAGAATACAGTTGTCATTTTAAGTTTGCATTAGTAGCTTTCTGTATGCTCTGCAAAATCACAGTAGGTTAAACTTTCCAAAGTACCTAATTTGATTTCAAGATGTGTTTCACTCCTAAAATTATTTTTTTAATTTTTTCAAATATTTCTAGGCACCTCTCTTTGTCCTTAGTGAACGAAGTAGCTTCAGAAAATCCAGTCAGTGGGACTTAAGCATCTGAGACACTTGATCTTGATAATCTAAGGAGCTAGGTGTGGTCATGATGATTATCATTTCACTTCAAAATGAAGTGCTTGCATCTGTGGCAGGTGTTCAAAGGCATTCCCTGGCTCTTGCTTCCAACTGCTGATGAATTTTTTTTTTTTTTTTTCCAATTGGTTCTGCAGTGTAAAAACAGAACACGATATCTATCCTTTGGTAGATGACTTGATGAGACGTGTGTCCATCACTATGTGTAGAAAGTAAACACAGAGATGCTCTTCTCAGTCAAGATGGCAGCAGCTGTGGGCGTGATGAGTAGAGGTATATTAGGCACCTCTGTCATTTTACTGGCATGTTATTTGGCAGCTACAGACTTGCTCACACTTGGAGAGATTATGAGATTTTATCAAATGCAACTTCAAATTAAGGAAACTCAATTCTACGCTGGTAGCACTGTAGTCACTTGAACGGCGGTTATACCTCTTCCCTTTGATCATCTTTGGTAATTTTATTCTTTCTCTATTCTTTTTCTTATTCTTTTTTCCTTAGACTTTGCTCATGGTGTGATGCTTAGAAAATGCACAAGTGCTAGGCAGTTAGGCCATATTTGTCTGAAAATCTATGTGTGCATGTACACTGCATCGTGCTACCCGGGAGGCAATCTAGCACACAAACTTCCTAGCCAGCTCGGCTCCTCAGTGCTGTTACTGCATGCCCTAAGTGTGTCGCACTAGCTGGGCTCACCTTGCCTGGTGTCCTAGCTGGCTGTTGGTTCTGATCCAGGTAAAACAGGTGGATACAAACTAGGACTGAAAGCTCTGTAGCTTCAACTTTACAGGTGAACTTGATAATCTTAAAGGTCTTTTCCAAATAATTCTATGATAACAGAGGTTTTCTGTATAATGTGAAGAGAAGCATTTGCACCACCAAACTTCAGTACCCAAGTTAGATTTCTGATGGAATTTAAATACAAAGGCCTCCTAACCCATATATTTAAGTTATGTGTCTTAATGTAAAGGGGTCAAATAGCCATCCCCACCAACACACTGTGTTTAGTAGAGTAGATTCTACCATAATATAAATTGATAATAATTTATCTTGCATATAGATTATTAGATTTGTAGAAGTAAGAGTCAGATTAATTTGTATTTTTTTTTATAGTTTGAGCAGCTTTTCAGATTTTTCTGCGTTCCTGATTTCTCAGCATAGTTATGTTTCATAGTTGTTTCCTGAAAATTATTTCCCTCTTTTTGTTTGACTGGATAAAAAAAAAAGCCATCGTAACCAGAATAAACCTATTTGTATAGCAAATGATAAAACTTCTATGGAGTGGGGCTTGCGTCATTAGCTGTCAGGGCTGCAGAAGACGAGTAGTTAACTGAGCAAGTAATGCGTAACATTATCATTGACGGAACATTTTTTACCATTAAGCCTTCAAACTCTTACTCAGCTGTCAACACATGGGCACTTTCTGGAGCCAAATTCTCTCATGCTGTGCACTGCCTGCAGCTCGCCTGAAGCTCAACTTTGACTGAAAGTGTTGATTTCGCTTCTTTTAGCCTTGTTCTCATTTAGCGTTAAAACCTGCTTAGAGTCTGCCTTTTATTCTGTAAAGTACACATGCATGTGTCATCCCTCGCACACTTCTGATGTGAAGTTAAGGCGCTCAAAAGATATGCTAGTAATCTTAATGAATAATTGATTAGAAAGGAGTCTGGCAGTGTTAATTGTGAGGTGCAGCTGAGTGAATGCCAAAACAAAAGCTCTTCTAAATGTTTCCGAAAACCTTGTAAAGTCTTTAGCATTGAGCAACAGGGTCAGTGCACTGAAGTGGAATATAAAGGAGGTTCTTGAATGTAATGGATTTTGACTTCCCTTTGTCATGTGCCTCAGTGCATCATTGATTGAGCACTCATTTGTTAAATCAGCTGTATTTTATGCCATTTGTCAGAGCACGGACGGACACTTACTGCAGCCTTTTCCCCTTTAAACACGAGTTCCTTGTCTTAATAAATTGCAAGCGTAGATTAGTTTTTGTCTAAGGTGATCCATTTTTCAAGCAGAGGTGCGTGTGAAGTTGGTCACAAGGAAACACATTATGAGCTTTTATTTTCTTAACTATTAGAAGAAAAGGGAAAGATCAGGGAAACATTTAGCTGAAACATCGATAATTCATGTCTTTAAATTCAGCTCCCAGCAAAATGCTCAGAAATGATTTTATTTGGAAAGCTCTAAATGGTATGCATTGGAAGAGTAGTTCAAGGTAACCAGTGTTCAGTCAATTCTTTAAGGAATGAGTAAAGGAAACCTGAGAGTTAAGCAGCGTACTGTACATTTGCAGCAATGAGAGATGCTCTCTGATTAGTGGAAAGGCTAATTACCTGGAGTATGCAGGAGCACTGTAGGTGCTGTGCATACCTGATTAGAGTTCTGACAGCAGGGCAGAAGAAAGAAGACCTTGAGAATGTGCCAAAAATACCCCTTTATGTAAGCAGATGCTATTACCCTTGGAAAAGAATAGTCACTTATCTGGAATGGTTATTGCTGCAAGTAGTAAGTATTCTACAGATGGACCATCAGCTTCTGAGAAATGTACATGTATGGTATTTAATACAGCAATTACTTGTCAAATCTGGAAACGTTCATCTTGATGCTCAGTGCTTGCTGGATAAATGACCAAAACAGATTTATTTGCCAATTGCCATTGCAGCTCAGGGTCCAAGTGAGTATTCAGTAGTTGTGAGGGACTGAAGGCAAGCTAATATTTGGAGGTTTTTCGGTGTTTATACCGTGAGGTTAGAAGGTGTTTCTTGGTCTCATCATGAAGTAAGAGTTCTTCAAAAAACACAGCCTCAGTGTCCCGCTGGGTATAGACTTAAATGTTAGGTACACTTGAGGAGCTGTAGATGCTCAGCAACTTCAGGCTTGGGTCTATAGTGAACAGCAAAGTCACTGCAAAATTACTGGCGAGTAGAATTCACAGCGCATTGTCTTGTATCATGGCGAACCGTGGTAAGAAGTTTAATTGTGACCATGAGTTGATAAATAAGGTTTGTTTTGCTGGCAAGTACACTGCAGTGACACCTGTTAACGCTGCAAAGGCTGTGCCCCCCCAGCAGACCCCCTTGCTCCTAGACCCACTCGACAGGTAGCTTGCAATTTAAGCAGCTGGTTTCACTTTTGATACTGTCAGGCACTCGGGGACAGTTTCCTTTCTTCTCTCCCTGGCTCCCTAGGCTCTATCAAAAGTGTGAATCTCAAACCAAACAAAATAAAGCTTCAGTCCACATCTTTGCTCAGCCTTTACATGTGCATTTCCCTGTTTTGAGTTCTTTTAAACTGCAGCTATCAGAAAGAATAAAATAGCGCATCACCTAGTAGGGTACTGAAGTGATCATCCAAGCAATTTTCTTCTCCCTGAAGCCAGACAGCCAAAGCTTTTTATTACTGACTGACTGAACTTCCTGTGTCTGTCTGTCTAGGTTGCTAGGCCACCTCCTTGTGATGATTTGTGATGTTAGAGGCTTTTGATTGTAGGCAAACCAGAAATGCTAATTTAAATACAATATTTACATTTTATGAAGTCTTACATAAGAGAGATAAAAAAAAAAAACAGCCTTTTTTTTTTTTTTTTTAATCTTCTGAGTGGTACAGTGTGGTTTAAAAAAAACAACCCACCTTTAAAGTTTTTAGATAGCTTGCAGTTCCCTTACAGCACCAATATTTGGAACAGCCATCCTAAGTTATTGCTACTTTTAGCCTACAGGATGGCTATTTCTGCTCTGTGTATGAGCTAGGCTGATGTCCTTTGTGTTTGAACCAGAAAGGAGAACGATGGTGGCTTTGTTGCCTTTTTGTAATAGGGCCTTGATTTACCCACTGTGGTGTTATGCAAACCCGTATGACATGCATTTGCATTGCCTTTAGTTGCTTTATAGGTAAAAGAAATCGTTATGTGAATTGTAAATAACCAAAGCAGTTATTTTTTGAGTCTGTGGTGTGTATGTGAGTATGCAGCAAAATTTCAGGACACACACACAAAAAAAGGGAAACAGAGTCTTTTTCACATGGAAATTCCACTTAGAATGAAAAGGACTGATAAAAAGCTGCAACTGAGTAAACTGCTGGGTCAGGGTCCCCCCTCTGATGTAACATACTTTTCATACCCAGGCAGCCAGCAGCTATTTTATTTCTCATTTGTAAGGTATAGTCTGCAGAACGCAAGCAGAATCTGTGTTTAACACCAAGATGAGGCTATTTAAACCCTCCATGTTGTGAGTATTAGAACTGCCCTGTAATGAGCAACTCTTAGTTATTAACAACTAATACTGAGTTGAATTGGATGATGGGTTGGTTTTGTAACTTTCAAAATTATTATAGCTGGTAGATTGCAGTGTTGTGTAACACTAATTATTAGGTTGCATATCTTCATTTCTTTTAGATCAAGGAGACAAACTGTGCACCTGAGAACTACTTTGAAAAATCAGATCAGTTGTTAATTTTAGGATGGGTTAAATCTTGCTGTACTCTCAGCGATTCACAGGTAGATGTAGCTGGCAATTTACTTACTCTACAACTTCTGTGTATAAGTCACATCTGCCACTTGCTAGGTGAAACAGTTGGTGAAAAGTATTAGGCACACAAAATAGATACAAACAAGTCTTCTGTTGGTTAGAAAATGCTAGAAATGCTCAGTAAAAACTAAGGGCCTCAGGGATGTGTTCTGTCCCTTCAGCTAATGGGATTCTGTGAACGTGTGTGGCGTTTCATTTCACTGAATAATTACAAGGGATTTCACTTCTAAAAAGAATGTATTCTACTTGTGGAATGAGAATTATCCTGGACATAGAAGACTGGGGCTGTTGGAAATTTAAGTACACAAACGGTCTCATCCCGTACTGTGAATTTCAGGCCTTGCAGTACTTCTTTGGGAAGAGCTGGGACAAAGCCTGAGGAGGAGTTGGGGACGAGCTACCTGTAGAGCTGGGATGTCCCCGAGGACAGAGTAGATTGAAGACTATTGCCCTGAAAAGAGGAACGAAGAAATCTTGGATAACATCTTTTAGTTGTTCCCTTGTTTTACCTCCTGTAAGTAGGAAACACCTTTCAAGTCAATACTGTCTTGACATTTGAGCTCTTCAGAGCTCAAATTAAAAAAAAGCCTTTCTGGTGAGGGCTGTGAGGGAAATATTTTATCTTCATTTGGTTCCAGTCTCATATGCTAGCTCCCTTCCCTCCCCTGCTTAGGCAGTCTCTGCTAGACCAGGACTGTTTTGTTTTCAGAAACAATTTCCCCCCTCTGGAAATATTCAGTTATGTTACTGAATCAAAGATCCACGTTTCAGGGCAGATGATTTAAATGCAAAACTAGTATTCATATTAGATAGGGGAAAAGCAGGCTCCTTCTGATGGCATGTTTGAGCAGCATAGCCCTTACAGGAAATTTAAGTAAAAAGTCAAGTTTCGTTTACTCCTCCCATTGCCCTTCCCCCTTTTCTTTCTTTTCCCCCTTTTTAAAAAAACCAAACAGTTATTTAGGCTGCTTCTGTCTAAGGTTTTACCTTTCTGTAACTTCCCTACTCCAGTATGCCCAGAGCACGTTGACGTTACATGCCAGCTTTCTCAGAGGATGCTCCACAAAGCGCTCAGGGCAGTGGATGTGGGCTCCGGTGCTCATTGCCGTGCTCAGCCTCACACCAGTCCCCGGCCTCTCGCTGTGCTCGGCTGATGTGGGCAACGCTGGGCAGACTGGGCGCCTTCCTGGGCGGCCCTCCTGTCTCCTTGCAAGGGCGGGTGGCAGATGTGAGCCAGGCAGCCTGGAGGTGAGTTTCAGGGAGGTGAATTTCCCTCCGACCTGCCGGCTCAAAAATCAGCGTAGACAGAGGTCTTTTGATGTGACAGCACTGTAGATTCTCAACCAGTTTCCTGCCTGCTTCAAAGCAGTTGTCAGTTTCTTCAGCAGGTGGAGTGGGCGATTTGGGATGCTGTGCTGAGGGACAGGCTGCTATAAGCAATACCTTGGCCTGGTTGGTCATCTGTGACTTGAGCAAGAGCGTGCAATTAAAAATACGCACCTTTTTTTGGTCTTGAATGCGAGATCTGCATCCCTAGCTAATGAATAACATTTAAAAAACCAAACATCTTTGAAAAATAAATTGCAAAATATTCTGAAGCTTGTATGACATTGATAACAAGATCAGTGGTATTGTCCCATTCTACTACATAAGAACAAAACCCTGCATTGTCTTGTTGCAAATGTGTATATTGAGCATACTAAAATGTATATTAAGTGAATTGTCTACTCCATGAGAATATCCAAAACAAGGCAGAAATTTCATGCTTTCAAAGCTATGTTCAGACAGTAGGCTAGAGTAGGGGTAGCCGAGCACTTGCAAAAGCACAGTAATGTCAGTAGGAGAAAAGAAGCAGTTTTTTACTGGTTGTGTAGAATTGTTGAAATTAATAACCGTCAGTCTAGTGAAGCTTAAGCGTATTTGGAGTTATAATTGAGAAACAACTTTTCTGCCATGGAATATTTTGGTGACTCTAAGCAGAGTAAAGTTTCTTTTAGAAGCAAATGATCTGAATTTAATCAGATAATTTAAAGAGAATCACATTTCTGTGGTTTAGGTGTTTTTTTTAACCTTGGTGTGCTATAGTGTGTACTTGAAAATTTTGAGGCAGTTATTTTATTATCTGCCATGGAAAGGTGGTTTACGGTCCTTTTGCCTTATTCACACTCATTATTAATGTGTTCAATTCATGACCATTCAGCGATTTATGCACAGTTCAGTTCAGCTGAATACTATAATATTCTATTCTAACCATTAAAAACAGTTATCACAAGATAACATTAGGTCAGAACACGGAGTAAGCTGTTTAAATTGTATTATCGATTGCTGCTTTGTGAAAATTTTCCTCAGTTGTGTTTAGAACATGTACTTTTTATTTGCTACTGGCTTCAAGAAAAGATAGCCTGGCAACGTAATTTGAATTGAGATGTCTTGCAGTTGATGCCTGGTTGAAAATATGTGCTTGTATAGTTTCATTTCTTATACAGATTATCTAGTTCCAGGCTTTTTGGAGACAAGGCTGCGTCTTCAGTTACATCTTCCAAAGTGGAAGCTATTTACTTGTCTATTGCAGAAGTTACTACGGATGTTAATGTTTTTATTAATAAATTCTATTAATGCAGGACTTATTCTGGAATTTATGCAGATGTAGAAAGCAAGAAAGATTTGGGTGTACAACTGGGTTTTCAGTCAGTTTAGTTTGTGTCCTGTAGACATTTTGTAGTCTGCCACCCACGCTCCCTGGGGGGTGGATTGGTAGTATACCAGCTGGTGTGTTCTGTTTCTAAAACGTGAGATAATCACTCCTGTAAGACCGCAGTTCTAATGTCTGTAGAAATGTATTTGGGATCAGTGGATAGAAAGAATAGATACAAGAATCACCTCTTTTTTTTTTTTTCTTTTTTTTTTTTTTCAACATTGTCTAACTCATTTACTACGATCTGCATGGTTTTTAATAGTGCTGGTGCTTTTGTTGACTATGTGTGTATATATTTGCGTTCATTAAGTTTCTTCTTCAAGAATAATTTTGTTTGAGATTAAACTTGCTCGATTCCTAGGAAAACAAACCCATTTTTTCCTCCCTCTGTTTAAACCATGGTATTTGTCTCCTCTGGAGTATGTATTCATTATCTTAAAATAGAAAAAACCTCCGCTCCCTCTGCTCAGAATCAACATTATTGTTGAATTCCCAGGCCTAGGAGAATACTGGTTGCATTACAAGCAAATAATTTTCCATTTTGCATGTGGAAGAAACCGTCAATTAGTACAAAAGGGGTTAATCATATTCCCTCTTTTAAAATATCCCTTTGTTTTGACTGTTCTGTGTTTGCAAAAGAAGACACAATCAAATGGCAAACCTGTGTTTTTGTTCCTTTTCAAAAATCCCCGACAAGCCCATGACACAGGCTACTGCTGTAGCTGTACATTTCTATTCATTATTGATGACTTGGGGCCAGGCAGGCAGCACAGAACACAAGCAATATAGATTACCATATTGGGGGCTGGGTTTTGGGGGGTTGTGTTGTACGCCTGCGCACACACATGCATGTGTGCATTTTGGTTTGGTTTGGCCTTTGAAATACTCAATTCTGAGAGGAAATCATATCTGGGAATAATAGTGGAAACAGATTGAATGAGTTCTGTGATAGAGTTTAGTAAAATAATTCAGCGCACTTAAACTAGAGGAAAAAGAATGAGTGAGCTCACTCTCAAACTAATTATTAATAGCTTAACTGTCCAGCAGACTTAAAAACGATCCTGAAGGGTCCTGAACATCATATACCTCAAGGGATTTGGAGGGTATTTCTCACCTTCCAGAGTGTAGTTAGCACCTTGGTTGATGAGACATTTTCCTCAGAAAAATAACCTAAACTGTCTAATTTATCTATAGGTATTAGGCATAGCTTACAGACAAACTATGTCGTTTGTTTGATTGGGAGAAGATGTTTTCTCATTTCATGGAGACCAGAGACCAAACCCACAATTCGGGTGAGCGTGAGAATTGTGCCAGCAATTTAGTTCTGATTAGTAGGTTAATCAAGAGACCTTTGCAATGCTAAGAAAGTGTTTTATTGCTACCAATTCATAATTGATCCTTATAGGCTTTTATTGGCACAACACTCCTGCCCATTATATAAAGCTTTTATTTTTTTCCATGTGTCCAGGAGGGGGTTGTACAGTGTTATATAGTTGTCCTGTTTGAGGTCTTGGCTTGAAGAAAAATGTAGGAGATACATGTTTACTTAAACATAGCATTTATGTTAACAAAATGAAATGTTCTTTGGTTCATGTATTGATGGTGTGTTTATACAGAAACTGTTCTACTTAAATAGTCGGTTACAAGGAAAGCTATAGAAAGAAATAAGTAGAATCAATTTTGATAACTGCTTAGAACTGCTCTTTTCTGTAGTATTTGTCATAGCATTTCTCTCTTTTTTTCCCCTCTTTTCTGTAATTTTCCCCTTATGCTTCTATTTTCTTTCACACAACTTATTATCACAGCAGGAAAAGTTAATTCTCAGTTTAGTTAATTCAAAGCTTATTGTGTTATTTTAAATATTCAGTGAAATAAATTACTGGGTGCTAGAGGGTGATTAGATCCAGCTCACAAGAAAGGACAGAAAAGGGACCTTGCTCTGTCGGGTCTCTGACTTCAGGTATCACTGTTTCAATTCTATTTTACATGTAGAACCCTTTAAAGTAGGACGGGTGTAGAGCACACAAACAGTTTGGGAAGGAGAGGTGAGAAGCCATTCCAGTGGAAGACCGTCTGTTCTGCAAAGCAGTGTCAGTCAAAGCGGAATGTTTGCTTAGTGTGTTCCTTCCATTTCTATGGTTTTGGTTTCTCTTGTTGTGACTCAGTATTATTTAATGCGTTTCAAAACGGAATCAACTATATGGCTAATTTAGCAGTGCAACAACTTCTGGTTTAGAAGGACGTTCTTTTTTTCCCTGGAAGGTCCCACAGCACCATCTAGTGTACCATCCCTCCATACTGCCAAACCATTCTGTGATCGCAGGGGTGCTGAGGCTGTCAGGTTTTGCTAGTGATGTCTTCTTAGTAATTAAAATTAAGACTTGCTGGTTACTCGACACAGATCCAAATACAGGAGAAAATTGGGGGGGGGGGGGGGGTGGGTNGGGGGAGAACTTCTAAAATGTGCATATTACTACCTTTCTGTTTTCTACACACAAAGGAGAAATTGTGGTGCATCCTTAACACTGCACTAACATACCTCGCACTTAACATCCATCCCAAAGCATGTAACTGTAAGTTTATATCCATGTTATACATTAAACTCTTTACCAAGAAAGGACCGTGCTTACATCTACAGACACCCTAATCCTACAAGCTGTGCATCTTTCTTCCTCAACCTCATTGAAGTGATGCTATACAATGTGGGAACCTGCCTACGTTGTAGAAATTACAGGATTGTGTCAAAATTATTTTTGCAAAGACAGGGGCATCACTCTGAAAAATGCATGTGTGTTGGATGATTGAGAAGTTCCTTTCTCCCTTTTATGCCTTCTCTAGGGAAGGCCCACCAAATGGTAGTATATAAATTCAGTTCTTATGCTGGCATACAGAATTATAGTGATCTTCTTCTCTACTGGCACCACATGAGATATAAATTTGATTAGGAACAGAAAATAGTCTAATGAGCTGGATTTAGGAAAAATATTGTGTGTATGAGGAAACTTTAAAAGATTGTCATTAATGTGGGAGGTAAAGAAGAGGAAGAAAGTCTTGAGGCCAGGAATCACGATAACCACAGCAACTGAGAGGAAGTGGGAAACAGTTGGAGCTATAGGCTCCACAGTCTCACTGAATGCACTGAAATATTACCAAGACAGCTGACTTGGACGTGTTGCACAAAATAGAGGCAACAGAAAGTTGCAGGAAGGTGTGAGAAGTTTGAGTGGGGAATATGACTTGATCCTGTCCCAGATACAGGAGTAAAAGCCCACC
Source organism: Thinocorus orbignyianus (assembly GCA_013400375.1). NCBI lineage: Eukaryota > Metazoa > Chordata > Aves > Ciconiiformes > Thinocoridae > Thinocorus > Thinocorus orbignyianus. The sequence goes on along the minus strand of VXBW01005454.1, from coordinate 1,490,472 downwards.
AAAATCTCGTTTGTTCACGCACAGTGCAGCAGAGCTGCTGCAGTAGCAGGAATTTGCAGCACTTGTCAGAAGCAGTTGCCCCAGTAGTAACTCCCGAATATTGTAGGAGCTATTCCGTGCTCTACCAAACAGTTCCCATCTAACTGAACTTAATTTAGTTATTCTTAGAATATTATTAATGTATGTTATGAGTTTACTTAATTCAGTTATTCTTAGAATATTGCTAATATAGGTTATGAGGTTTCAAGTTGTTTGATGGAAGCACTCGTTTCCAACTCTGATTCACTTCTTTCATATTTTGTACTTCATTTCAGATGCTGTTCTAGTATCACCTGCAAAGCCCCAAGAGGCTTTTATAGTTGCTTTAAAACTTCAGGGTCCTTACTAGTGTCTTATGACATATTCTGTTGCTGTGTAAGATTAAAATTTCTAATGTGTTGAAGATGCCCTCTGGTGGGAAGCCAGGCAAGCTAGGCTTATGTGGAGTTTTACCTTTCTGAAATACTGTTTTCATACTCTTGACTTAACTCTCAGTATGATACTGGGACCTCACCCTTCAACCTTACTGAAAGGAATGCTTTCTCTTTTTTTTTTTTTTTCTTCACGGTCAATTTGTGACAAGTGTAGTAGAATTACTGCCAGTACATAAAATCACTTTATTTCTTAGTTTCTAGAGCCTGTTAAGTTGGAATAACCAAATTCTGGCTACTTGCTTTCCTTTAGATGTAAAGCATAAAATATGTGTGAGGTGAAGATCAGCAATTAGTAATTACTAATAATTAGTGGAAATAGTTTTGGTTTCTACTGTTACCTGATGTCTCTTTAATGTTATCTTTTTAAAAAAATTTATTTCCCTTTCCACAGTAGAGGCCACTACATTGACACAACAGAACAAATGTGTTACAGCACCTGGAACAATTCACCAAGTACTATGCCTAAACTTATAGTTGATGTGAAACCTGGTATATTCTGTTCTCTCTGATAAAGCAAAAGCCATTTTGACATAACACTTCTAATTTTACAGTTTTGTTATTAGAATTCAATATCTGCTTAATTGAGTGAGTTGCAGCTTATTTATAATTATGGTTGAATTAGTATTATGTGGAATTGTATTTTTTATTTTATATTGTAGTTCATTGCCTTTGTGTTGTACAGTGTTTATGAATTTAATGTCATGTTCTTTTCAATATCTTTTTAGATTTTCTTACTATTTAGATATGATGGATGTATTTAGCATCAGTTCCTAAACCTTTGTTCGTCCCAGCATTCAGATCATTCATCTGATATAAAACAGGACAATAGAAGGCTGAATTCTCTATTTTATTTTGAAGTCCTACCGTTGTATGAGCCTTCTCAGAACCAGCAGTTTCACCAGAGTAGCTGACAGAAAAGGGGTGTATGGTAGGAGACTTTTGAAGGCCTGTGTTTTACACCTGAAATTATTTTGAAAATAATAAAATTGGAAAACAAAAAGCAAGTGATTATTGGCATCAGGAGCTTCTGTGATGTCCGTGGGTGAATAACAAAGGGGCTTTGAAGTTGTAGGGCAATGACTGAAATTACAAGCAAATTCTAACTCAATCTCTGAGAGTGCAAGAGATAGAACTAAACATTTGTCATTTACATGAACGTAAGGTTTGAAAGGGGGGAAGCATATGTTTTGTTGTGGTAATCTAGTTCAACAAACATTCATTGTCTCTGGTGTCATCTTCAAGTAGGAACAAATGAACAGCATAGTTTGTGTAGCCATGCATATACAAATACTAAAAACTGTTTAAAGAACGCAGAAAAGGCTATCTCAAATAGGCTTCTGCAGCCACTTGATCCAAATACTAATGCACTGAAATGTTTTCCAGATCATTTTACTTACAGACTTGAAATCATGTTCAGATGGTTTAGTACTTGAAAACTGAGGTCTTCAAAATTTGCAGTTGCCTGTGCATCCCTGTTACATGGTCCTTTTCTGTTATGACCCCTCTTCATTCATCACATACCAATGGTTTCACAAGGACTTGCACAGGGATCCCAACTTGACTTTTAGTGGTTTTTGGTCCTCTAGTTTGGAACCAAGTAAGAATATTTAGGATAGTGGTTTTTATCTTCTTCTGTGGTGTTTGTTAAGAGGTTCTGCACAGTTCCAAAGAAAGTAAGCGGAGGCCGCTGGAAGAATGGAAAGCAACTCATTTCTGAGGATTTTGGCTGGTTATCCAAGTGTGTGAAAGCCCTGTTTCATCAGTAGGAGTAGTTGTTTATGTGAAGTCTAAATTAAGATTACAGCAAAGTAGTTCGGCATGGGAAAATACTTTAAATTAGTTTATTCAAGAGAATGTATGATGTGGTATCACAGCTAATAAGCAATGTTGTACAGAGGCACCGTGTTGTCATTTGGAACTGTGGAGCTGTGACCAGTCTGAGGGTGAGGGTAGGAGAACTATTCACTGAATAGATTGAGTTGGCTTTGAGTGCTGTGGTGATCTTTACAATCTCTATTGTGTTCTTGAAAACACTGAATAATAAGCTTTTGACCTTTAGGAGAGCCCACTTTTTTTTCTTTTTTTCCCCCTTTATGATGGTACCAGATTTTTTGAGAACACCTGTTTATCTGTATTCTGTGAGAACTTTGATACTAGCTGTCAATTGCTGACAAAGATTTCTAATTCACACACAGAAGTACTTTTCTAGAGGGTGGTGTATCTTTTTGAAATGTTAAACATAAAGTTGTTGCAAAAAACACACTTCTGAGCACAAAAACAAGGAAAGTTTCATGTTGTAATTACAAAAATGGCACAGATTTTTTTGCAGGGTGGGTGAGGTGGGAAGAGCTGGGGTTCTTCGTTGCTCTTTCCTTTCCAAAAGGTGCCAGTGACTCTGGAAATAAAAGTACTTCTGTACACAGATGAAGATTGAGTTCTAGTTCTCATTTATGCTTGTCATCTGGTGAAATCATCCAGAGTTCATAGCTGTTTTTCTCACACACTATGTCAGTAGTAGCGCAAATACTGCCCAGTTATCTTTTTACTAACCGTTATTCAGTTTATAACTTAATGCTGCTCACACTGCTTTTGGGTCATGCTGTGATGAAGAATTCAAGAACATCTGTAGCTTTAAACACATAAGTAGATAATTGATTTCAGAAAATATGCATTTGTTCAGAACGTTGATTACAAAAAACTTTTTTTCTTTCTAGCTCTACTTCTTAAGACAAATCAGACACAACTTTTTTCACTAGTAATTGCCACATGTGTGTCATACTGGTGACCTGTAAAAATGAAGAAAAATTGCATGGGAAATTTGTGGATAAGAGGAAAGAAGGAAAGTTCAGATGTATTTCATGCCTCATTGCAATAATCCTTGTTCATCTTCTACCATGTGTCCCTCTGGATCTGTGCCCATTGTCCTCTTATTATTTGCATAATTTCTCTCTTAATGATTTGCCATCATAGTTTCAAATCCATTATGTTACTTCCTTTGGCTGTCCAGTTTGTATTAATTCTACATATGCTTTTGGAGAATAAACACCTTTTAATATCTGCTCTAACGCAATGCTGTACTGGATGAAACTTATAGAAAACATCTTAACATATTTACCTGTTACAAATAACAAATGGATCTACAAGTATGTCCTTCCTGATAAAGTGTATGCTTATGCACCTGCTTGCACATACAAAACTGTATTTAAACTCCCTTAATTAGGACTCATTTCATGATCTTTGCTGTAAAAAGAAATGTGTTTACAAGTATTTGATATGACTGTTCAGAGTCCTATGTTGTATCAGTATCCCAGGTCAGGCTGAAATTTTTTTCTTCCCTTTCCACTAAAGTAATTGAAATATATTCGGTCAGTCTTTCACATCAGAGGTGTAAATGGATTTCTTGAAAGTTTTTCTGCTGATAGCAAACGTCAGTCACTTTACAACTTTGACTCCGTTGTGGGCAGCAGTTGGAAAGCTTAACACTCCACCCGAACTTTGAAGATGCTAAAACTGTGTAATGACCTTGCATTCTCAAGGGCAGATGCTCCGCTTCTGCTGGAAGTGCTAATCTACAATCTGTTTATCTCCATACACTATGTATTTGACAGCACTTGCCTGGAAAGCAAGGCAGGGAAAAGCGTGCTAAAATTTAGTTACTTTTTCTTCTCAGGTGGTGTTAGTGTCCAATGGACTTAGAAAAGATAGTCTTTATTTTAATTTTTAGTTTCCTTTGTACTTTTCAGCCTGTCTTGGTCTTATAATGCAGCTACACTGCCACTGTCAGAATATGCTTGCCTTTGTGAAGCAAAGTGTGAGCTTTGTGTTAGCTGGACCATGTAGAGTAACTCTTCTTCCAGCTTTTCTTTATTCTGAGTGAATCAGATTTTGCTTTTACCTTTAAAACTTAAATCGTCATTTGTATTTTGCATCAGTAGGCTTTCGATTCAGTGTGCTCTACATATTATTCTTCAGTGGGTATGAATTGAGATGCATCACATAACGCTTATAAGCATATTAAGGAGCACGTTTCTAATGAAGAGGTAATGAGTTGAAGCAAGGCTTTTTGTGCGGGAAAAGGTAATACCTTTTGTTATTAGACAGGTATACTTTAGTCATGTAAACCTTTCTTCAAATCTGGAACAGAGACCTGAAGAAAAGGGCTTTTGCACATAAAAGACATCAGTGTTTTCAGGTAACATAAATGGGCTTTATGTGCCCAAATCCTGTTCTTTACCAACTCAGTTAGTTGGTCTGGTAACAGAGGGTCCCTTCCCTAATAAATTTTGCCTTGCTTGCACCCTTAAACTATCACAGTCACCACAGCACTACTGACTGAAGAAAAAAACTTGGTTTTAATGTAATCTCTATATTTTTTTCAAACCAGCACTCCTTATCAAAATAAAACATTAACATCAAATTACTCTGATTCAGCACCAGCATGTAGGTTTTTTTTTAATATGAACTTGTCAGTTCTGTCAGGGGATTGTTTAGCTTCCCAGGGAATTGTGTATGTGTTGCAAATAGGAAAATTCATCATTGTAAATCCTTTCTGTGGTGAGACAACAGGAAACTTTTTTCTGATTATTAAGATCACTAGGTATAATAGCAAAATTTTATAAAGAATTGCTAGAATTAGCCTTTTGAATGCTGGATTTTCATCAAGCTCAGTCAGGAATCTTTTTATGATGTCTACCAGGATTCTTTTCCTCTCTGCTTATAAAATTATGAAGTGTTACTGTCACAGAGGTAACATTTCCATTTGTGACATTATATGCTTTGAATTAGCAGTGGCTGTTGCCTGGTGTCTTAATATCACCAAGCTTCTAAGGGAAATATATACCAAGTCACAGGCCCCATCCTAAAGAGGAAGGACACTGTCTCTATTTATCTACAAGATAAAGGGGAAGGTTGTTTTGGTCTGGGTTTTTTACCTTTGCATTTTTTGGTAATGTATAAAAGTGCTATGAAATGTACTGAGGCATGAAGCGTGTAAGAAATGACTAATGGTACTGAATCAATGAGTTCCTTCAGATTCAGAGGAGAGCTGGCTGTACTCACCAGCTGGCAATGTGTTCTCTTCTCCCTACACTCAATGCTTGCTTGGAGTACAAGATGATTTTTGGTGTATCGTGTCCTGCTCCAAACATACTTCTCTTTGCTCATGTAAAGGTCTGAAGGTGGAACCCTGCAGCGGTGGTGTTCTGCCACCCCAAAATTACAGGATATTTAGGGAAACTTGAGCTGTGCAGTGTAGTTGTCAATTGGGAAATGGGAAGAAGGTGAAAGTCCAGTTCACCTATTCTTAGTAGAAGTTCTAAAAGCTGGAATTTGTTCATTCTGATGAAGAGACTATGTTGCATCTACATTATACAGGTCTTAACTGTCTGTTCTCTGTTCTGAGCTTCTACTGTACACAAGTCAGTTCGGCTCTTAATGCCTCCTCCCTTCCTCAATTTTTGTTTCTTCCTCTACAGCTGATACACTTGAACACCTATATTTCTTCATAACTGCTACCTGCAGTTTTCGTCTAGGCCTCCCTGTAAACAGTGAGTGACTCCCTGAAGCAATTCTTACTGCTTCTACTTCTTATCTTCCTAGTTTTTTATGATCTATCTTAGCTGTGACATTTGCAAAAGGGTAAATTATTATGGATAGCTAAGCTGTGGGGCAGTCAGATATGGTATATATTATTTATTTCAAATATGTTTTTAAGTTCTGCAGATTTTTCAAGTTGTAAAGCTTAACTGTTGGCTCCTTGATCCTTCTTGTCTGCTATCACTTGTGGCATTTACTTGTTGCATTTTGTTTTAAAAACACAATAGAAACTCTCTGTACCTAATGTGCTGTCTGGATTGGAGTCTTTTTTTGGACCCAGAAAGCAAATACGAAACTTGTCCTATAAGGTTTTTCATTATGTTAGCTTCCAAAAGATTGAAATAAAGCTGTGTTACTTAAATGAAAAGCAGGGGATAACTGCTTTTATGTTTGATTGTTTCTCACTTGGGGCTAAAAAAAACAGAAAATAAGCATCTTTTAGATGGATGTGAGCAAGTTTTGGACTTTTGTCCTTCAAACAATAAAGTTTGTGAATGGTGGGAAGGCTAGTTATTCTTGAGACGTATCTGGATGAAGAATAGTCTTGACTTAGAGAAGTTCTGAGCAAGCTTTATAAATTAGCATGCATTAGAATCATTTTACTGAGCAATCGGAAGATCTTGAGGTTGAATGGAAGGATGGTTGTTTGCTGCTGTGAAACTGATGCATGCCATGTTAACTCCCAACCCAAACAACTCATTTTAAGATTTGCTGTCATGAAACTTAAAATCGTCTGTTTTGCCCCGTCATCAGCTTTAAACCTGTTCCTTGTCAGTAAAGACAACAAATCTTTTGCTTGTGCCTGCCTGGGGCATGTGGAAAGCTAAGGTGGTCCTGTGTGATTAAATTAGATGAAAGACTTGCCTTGTACCAGTGTGACACGAAGTCTAATCAAGTGAAATGAGTTTTGAGATCTCAGCTCATTTCCTTGGGGAAATATCAGTTTACATTACACAGTCATGACACCTAATTCATCATGGTTGATGTGGCTTTGGTTCAGAAGAGGACCTGGGACTGGGTAGCATGAGACTTGATCACAAGCCTCCACCCCTAAGGAGGAGCATCTTAGTGGAGTTAAGATGCAGCAGAGTGAGGGGAGACCTTTTATGTGTTATTCAAAGTAATTGAGCTATGCTTTGTATCAGATCTGTTAGAACAGAGGGCACAAATAGGTTCAAAATTGGGAAAACCAGAGGTGAGAAAAGATGCTTTGTGCCATTTAGTTTATAAAATGATCAACGTGCAGAAGTTAAAGAACATGCACAATGAAGAGCAGAGTTGAACTTGTCTCTTAATTTCTATGATGTTGAATGATGTTTGTCTATTTCCATGCACTAACTAAAGAAGTAAAGAGTATTCTGCTTCCCTGACTAANTTTTTTTTTTCTTCCAGGGCATTGTTATAACTCCACTTCTGCTTCTGCTTTTTGTAAGTATCCTGATCTTAAGATGTATTTTTACTAGATAATCTTGCACCTATTGAACAGTATATTAAAGATGTAAATTTGTGTGATTTAACAACACTTAAATAGCAAGGGTGGTTTTTCTGGTCAACGTTTGAAATAAACTACCTCCCAGAAAGGCCATCAATGTATGTTGCAATGGATGCAAATATTACTTGCTCCTCGCTGTAAGACAACCAAAACCCATTATTCTTGGCGAATCACAGGCCCATATGCTGTTAGTCAGGCTGGCTAAACTACAAAACACTTGCCAAGTAAGCTGATCACTCAGATCTCTTGGAGAGCTTTCACATGCAGGAACTGGACAAGACTGTAATGGTGAAAAATGAGTGATAGGCCAATTGGGGAAAGCACTGTTCAGGTACACAGAGCCTCACTTTTGGGCAGCTAAGCCCATGGGTATTTTTATGGTAGAGGTTAGTGAGGTAGCAGCAGCAGCAAGACAAAGTATTGGAGTCCCTGTGTACCACTAAGTGTGATGTTGCTTCATTCCCGTTAGTTCAATATTTCATTTTCAGTTGTTAGTCTTCAGTCAGGACCTCTACACTTCATGGTAGAAGAAAGCGGGGAAGATTAAGTTTTACCTTCACGTTTAGAAAGGTATGGATGTTAGTGTACGCTGAAGAGGCTTCAATAGACAGTTGAAGGCTTCAACAGCTTTAGTAAGTTAGGTTAGGAAATCTGTATGCTTGTGGAGGATTTGCTGGCACAAATGGTGTCATAGTGCAAGTTACTGAGGACTGTGGCTTTCTGAAGAGCAGGGAAATAGGCTGAAGCACTTCAAGGATTTCAGGATGGGTATAGGCTCTCTTTTATGTTACTGATTGCATTGTATCTAAGTCAGCACCCTGCAAAGGGTTTGTAAGTGTGATGGTACTCCGAAACAAGTTGCAAGTGGCATGCTAGTGGCACGCTTTTTATACTAGGGATGCTTAAGCAGCATGTGTATCAAGGCAACTCAAAGCAAAATTAGAGAGGTTCGCGAGGAAAAAGTTTCAGCAGTCTGAGCTACAGACTGCCAGGGTACAGGAACAGCACAGCAGGACATGCATATTTAGTTTGCTGTCCTAAATATCTGCCACTGGATAAACTGAACCTTCTGAGAAGGTAGACCTCATCTTGGCAAGATGTGCTGCTGGGCTGAGTGGGACGGCTGGTTTTCATGTGTCAAGATTTAAATGTTTATATACCCCAAGAGAAGTCCTTAAGTTTTGGTCTTTGTGACAACATGTAGTGGATTCAAGTGCATAGTTCACATGCTTCTGTCCACTTGTTTACAACCTGCTGCTTGATCAATTGATGTGGTACTATGTAGTTACAGAAACACTGATTAGTAGTTTCCTGGTTATCTTTTCTGGATCATTCATTAGCTTAGTCATTCAACTTAGCCTCAGTGCTTAGTTAATAAAGAGTGGAATTTTCAATTTTCTAGATAAAACTCTTGTTTACCTCAATCATAGCTGAACTGGGCTTCTGAATACCATTCAGAGAGCCTTTGAAGTCAGTGCCTTCAGTGAATTTTAATTCCTGAATTTGGTACTTATGAGCATTAACTCTTCCACAGAGTCATACTACAGTAGTCTGAATGCTATATTGTATTACTCATCCTATTTGTTAGTCTATCTGTATACAGTACATAAAATACACTTAGTGCTGCCAGAAATAAAATACATTGTTGTCTTGGTAGCTTGTTTTTGTTATGGAGCTTAACCTGTGGTAGCGGTTATGGTTTGAATTTTGCCTTGTGTGCACTAGAGAATGTAATGTTCTGAACTGTCTTTTCTGTTCATAATTGCCTAGTAATGTAAATATAAATTGTCTAAACAACATTGATAAAGACATGTTGAAGCTTATAATAAATAATGCATTTATTGCAAATAATTTATCATCCTAAATGAATGGTGTTGAACATAAGATTGTCAGTTACATTTCTGAGAAGTGTATTTCTACTGTGAAACTTCTGGTATAAAGCTTCCTCAAAGAAAGCATAATAGGTTCTGATTGATTTAATGAAACCTTAAATACTGTGCACGTATTACTGGACTGTATCCTTGTGAGGGTGCCTAGATGGACTTGAAAGAATAGCTGTCCACCACAGATATGTCTGATTAACTTTTCACCAAATAAGAAGCTATTGAATTTGGCTTCCAGGTGCTTTAATCTACAATATCACCATCTTCGTGTTAACCCTTATTAGTTACAGTTAATATGTTATATTCCCATTAAAGATGTTTTAAATGGGCAATGCCCCATGAACTATATATAATTGATTAGAGTTCATATATGTGGTAATTGAGAGTGTTGAAACAAAGTGCTGTAAGATAAATCAGGTTCAAGTTAACCTGGGGTTATGCTGTTCACATTTCTTTGCAACATTCTGCAGTGTTTCATTAATGATGATTAGGTGGCTGTGTACCAAAGCACTCAGAGAAGGATACTGTCTGTCTTCTTGTCAGGTCATATGCTTAGCTGAAACCAAAGGCAACAGATTGATAGTGAAATTTTTTAAAGCCAAGAAATAAGTTTTATTTTCTTAAAGGCATTTGGGAAAAAAAACACACCCACCAACCTAGAAATTGAAGTGTAGACTAAATTTTGCTTTTAGAAATTACTATATTACTATCAATAAATAATGACTGCGTATAGGCTAAGTAACACTTGAGGGAGTTAGTCACTTGGGTATGACTGTCCATCTTTACTTACCATATGACTCGTTCGCTATGTTCACTTCAGTTATTTCCTTTAGTAATTGTAATAACAGTTTATGATTTGTAATAACAGTTTATGATTTGAATTCTTAAGTGTGCTGTATTAGGGCACACTTATATTACGAAAAGACAGTTAATCAAAAGGTATCATCACACTGTGAAGATAATAGTGCTGTGATCTCTTTAATAACCTTAAGATGTCAGCTCCTTTTTATGATGTTTTGTTTGAAAGGCAGAACTTCAGGAGCACTGCAGTCTGCAACAGTTGTAGCTGTATCATCTCACTTATATGTCCTTAGATTGTAACTTCAGTCATGAAAAACAGGAATAGGTACGACTGCTGATTTCTTTTCCTTGAGGAATTTCATATACCTTTGTATTGCACAGGGTGGAGGCCAGCCTGATGCTTCAGTGAGGTCATGTCTCTTGGATTTCCCGTGGAAGTACTATGAGTATAGATACTATTCTGCCACGTAAGAGGATGTTGCAGTGATCTTTCTCATGTAAATGTAGCTCTGTTCTTTTCCAGCTGCACCTGGACAGAGTTACCCTCTCTGTCCTTAAAGTCAGTTGAGCACGTGGATGGGCAATTTTACCAAGCTGCACTAGCTTAAGGTTTTATTGTTTGTGTTTGGTATCAAAATACAAAGAGACAGTCATCTGCCTGTTGGAGCCAAACGTAATGCTGCCTTTTTTGTGTTGCAGTATCCCAGCTCTGCCACCTTCTTGCTATTACTCTTACTGTTGACGCTCTGTGGTCTCTTCAGTTGTTGGAAACACAGCCAGTTAGCTATCAAAGTAGCAAAGTCAAGGTGTGTGAGTCTGTGTTGGTTTTTTATTGAAAGCCATCAAAGAAAATGTTAGAGATAAGTAAGTGTTTTACATTTTTATGTACTTTACATTCTTCAGAAGCATGCCTGCAAACCAGTTAACATGGAATGTTAAAGAGCCAATGCAAAATTCATGTGTATTTTTAAAACTATGCTTGGCAAAACCTTCTGTGTAACTGTCACACGTTGCTCCTGTGTTTGCTGTTTTGCCAAAGAAGATTACCATGACATTTGTGTCAAAATGGAATCTTCCCAAGGCTTTGTCAGCTTGCTCCTTTTCCTGATTTATTCAGTGATGTTTTCTTTTCTGGTACCCTCTCAAATTTCTGAATTTTATAGTAGGTATTTTTGTGGTGGTATTGTTGTGGTGATGCCGTAAGTACTAGAAAGTAGCGCTGCTGAAAGAAATAGGAGTAGAACAAGTGAAGGAAATTCTGAGCAAGTATCATGGAGAAAACTGAAATAAAATGACTGGTGAATAAGGACACGAATGAAATTAGAAGCTGATTGAAATATGAAGTTAAAAGCTTTCCCTATATTCACAATCCGTAAATTAAAACATTGGTTTAGAAGTTGTTGATGCTTCTTAAATGTTTGCCAAGTCTTCTACTTGCCTGGTATTTCACAGAAATCACATAAAAAGGAGCTGTCATTACACATCTTTTAAACAGGATTTCTACATACTATGTCTTGTTTTTCCTCTCAAGCACTTGGTAAATGAGAGTTGGTACCAGTCAAATATGCAAATATTTTAGTAGCTGGAAAAGCTTGGAAGTTGATAAGGAAGTTGCAGCTAATGGATTTCACTAGTATGTGACAAAAGGCTGATTACAGTGTGTGTGTGGGGAAGCAGCATAGTGCATTAGCTATTAACAGATCAACTCATTCATGTGGAAGATTTAAAGTGAATCATTAATTCTGTCTGGTTATTTACCTCACCATTCCCTTTTTTGGAAAGACAGAGTTCTCTGATCTGATCCAAACCCTTTAGAATTAACCAGAACTTTTTAATGACTGCCATGTAATATTTGCTTAATTGTTTTATTCCTTTTTCAAATTCACCTTTTATGACTTTGTACATAAGTTGCATACAAATAACAGTCAGAGAATAACAGGGGCCCTCCCTTTTCCTGACACACATACACAAAATATTGTAAATTTGTCTAGGTAGAAGACTCTAAAATATATGATGTTGCTGTGAAGAACTTTCTTTTCTACTTGGTTTTGCTCTTGAAATTTTCATCTGTACGATGCTAGAGGAATCTTTTAAGTACACAGCCTGCTTCCGCACAGCAGAACCACACATCTTAATGGGATCATAGAATGAGGATACCAGGAGGATCCTGTCCTGACTCACCCCATCTGCTTCTTTTCCATGCTGTGCAATCTGCCTCAAAACGTAACGTGATTCAATTTAAAAGTAAGGATTTCTGCTCTCCCTTCACCCTTGCACTACTAGAAACTTGTGTCTCTGATGAGTAGAAACCTAATTTCCAGTACGTATTTGTGGCAAGTGTTTTACCTGTTTGACTTTGTTGCCAGTATTACCATAGACCCGAATGGCGCTTCTTGGAAATTGATCATTCAGACATAGTGTACAATCCTATCCTCTTTCCAGTCTTCAGTCAGTTAGGCTAAACAAGCAAGGCATTTCTAACCTTTAAAACGTAAATACGAAAAAAACCCCTACCCCAAAACCAAAAAACCACAAAACCCCCCAAATCCCTTGTTCTGAGGTGGTTTGTGCATTTCAGTTTTTCCAACTTTACTTCCTTCCTCAGCCACGGTACTAAGAATTGTGTACAGAAATACAGTGTTCTTCACAGGGCTTATCCAGGCCTTGTGCAATGTCATGAGTATCCCATACCTTGATTTATTTATTTTTTCTGGTATGTCACAGCCACCTTTTTCATGGATACATAATACTCATGTTTTTTAATTATCTTGTATTTACTGATCTATTGATTTCCAGTTTGTCACCCCTTTGTTTGCGGCAGAATTTTCGGATACCAGTCCTTAAGTCTCAGCTCTCCAAGGGTATTATTTAACTCCTATTTAGATGCCTTTGGATTCTACGCTTGATCTAATTTCCTTACTTTAACGCTCAAGATCATTTTACCATGGTAAACTGAAAGAGTAGCTCTAGTATATTTGAGATTGGGAATACCTATGGTTATTTTTACAGCTCTGTAAAAGGCATAAAAATCAACAGGTGTGTTTGGATTGTCTTGGTATTTAATGTGTCACAGGGAAACCCAGAAACACGTTAGGCATCTGTGATCTGGTGACCTGCTGGGACCACATCTGGAGTACTGCATCCAGTTCTGGGCTCCCTGGTTCGAGAAGGTACAACTGGAGCACCTCTCTCATGAGCAGAGGCTGAGAGACCTCATTCTGTTTAGCCTAGAGAAGACTGCGAGGGGATCTGATCAACACCTATAAATACTTAAAGTGTGGATGTCAAGAGGATGGGGCCAGTCTTTTTTCAGTGGTGCCCAGTGGCAGGACAAGAGGTAATGGGCACAAACTTGAACATAGGAAGTTCCATCTGAACATGAGGAGGTACATCTTTTCTTAGAAGGTGGCAGAGCGCCAGAATAGGATTCCCAGAGAGATGGTGGAATCTTCATCTCTGAAGATATTCAAAATCCACCTGGACACGTTCCTGTGCAACTTGCTCTAGGAGGACCTGCTTTGGCAGGGGGTTTGGACTAGATGATCTTCAGAGGTCCCTTCCAACCCCATATCATTCTGTGATTCTGTGATCACTTTTAAAATAGAACCCCTCTCTTTGTCCAAGCCGGGGAATGGGAGGTAGGGGAGGGAGTTGACAGATTGGTAGCTTTTGGTTTTTTTCCCCTCTACACTTCTAATTCATATCATTTGATTTATTTATTTATTAATTTTTTAAAGAAAACTTGACCGTGTATGTAGACAGGTGGGTTTTTTTTTATGTTTGTGCCAAATCAATTTCTATATTCACAGAAGCATATAGAGTATGCAAGAATTTGCAAAATATACCATATGTCCAGAACATCTCTTTTCTTTAGAAGCACTAGAGACTTATGTCCACCTTTAATTTTTAAGAATGGTGAAAGATCTATTTGTTAAAATATGTGACTGCCAAATCATTGGATGCAGTCCTTGTCATACCTTTTGCCCCTTTCTCAGAATTAAGAGACAGCTTGCAGTTTTCGATAGGCAGAAGTAAAAGTTTTATTTAAAAAATGTAAAAAATTATTTCTGACACCTCCAATTCTGCCATTGCAGATTGAAACATATTTGCCTTTGAATGACTAACATCTTTTGGACTTATGCAAAGCATTTGACACTGTCCTGCATGACATCATGGTCTCAAATTTGGAAAGTCATGGATTTGATGGATGGACCACTTGGTGGATAAGGAACTGGCTGGATGGCAACACTCAAAGAGTTGCGGTCAATGACTTAGTGTTCAAGTGGCGTCCAATGACAATGCTGACGCTGAAATGCTGCTATCCAGAATAGCATATAGTGATCACTTTACAAAATCAAACTTTTGTTTTAAAAGCGTTCTAAAGTAAGCATAGACTATATGCTTGGAATGAAAATTTGTGTAAACTTTTTTATTAAATGGTACGTTTCATTTTATATAAGAGATTCCAGTTGGATTATTTTTTATAGCTATAAATCAGCAGTTTGATGCTATGATGTTTTTATACCAGTTCTTACAGTACTGCTTCTGTTTGTTTGCCTGTGAAGAAAGGTTCATTTTTAGGCATGGAGATTATTATAAGAAGGAGGGCAGCGAAATATAATCAGACGTTTTAGCATAATGCTAATTTTGGTGCAACGCAGATCACCTAGGTGCTTTGATTTTTTTAAGAAAAGTGGTTCATGACAGGAAATGGAGCATAGAACTTGGCTTGATCCTACTAAAACCTGAGCCAAATCGTATTTATTCATTCAGACAATAATTGCATTCATAAACATATAGGAAGATTTGATTAACATTCTAGTAAGCTTTTTTGTTTCCTCTGTTCCTTATGTCTCCCTTCTATGTTAAAATGGAATTGATGAACATATCCAAGTTCAAAGGAAGTCTGGAACATGGACAATGTCTGAGAGTCCATGAGACACTTCCATTTTTGAACCTAATGAGTTATGTACCACAAATGTTGAGGCAGTCCTGGTCAGGTTATGCATCCATTAGCTGAGTGTCCTTTAGTGTTTGTGATACCTCATGGTTAGCCTCTGTATGTCCAGAGTCCAGATTAAAAAGTCTTTTTTTTCTGTGTGATTGAGAAGTTCCTGCCTTCTCTTTTCTTCAGCCTTTATCTTCTGTGTCTTTCTCTGGGAATAGATTTAAGATTAAGGCAATACAAGAGTTTATAGGTGTTGTTTAACAGGTAGAATCTGATAAAAAACCAGCCCACTGAAGTTATTGTCATTATATGCAGAAGGGCAACAAAGTTCAGAAGTTTGAAGGAGTACCATAGGTGGGATGTCTAGTACCACACATAGCAGTGCATGAAGTAGGGGCAGAGCTTAGCAAACACTCTGCTGCAGATCTCCTTGCCCTAACATGGTGTAGCAGTTAGGAACCTCTGAAGGACCCCCCAAAAAAGTTAGATCCACACTATTCTCTAGCGAGTAAGGAAGGTGCTGGAGACTGGCAGAAGAATATAAGTCTCAACTATAAAAAATAGTGTGGTTGTAGGATCATGCAGGAGAGGAGTCGTATTAGAAGTGGAAAAACTTCTCCGCAAAGGAGGGGTGGTTTTCCCCTTACAAAGCCAGATGCGTCTGAAGAAACTCACTTCCTCTGGACAAAATGAGGGTCAATGAATATTTTTATTTATTTACTTCGATATTTTGGGGTGATATGTGGATTTCTGTTTTGTTTTAAAGTGTAATCGGGGTGAGATGGTTACCTGAAATGTCTGTCTTTTATTGCTCCAGATAACAGTGAGATGAGCCTGAATGGGTGGGGTGAAGTTGACAAGGTGAAGAACCGTACCCTAGCGTTGTGATATAGAAGAATGTTTCTTTGAATAAAATAATTTTACTTTTCCTAGGTAAATCAGTTTAGTGTCCCAGCACAATACTTGTAATTCGGTTTCTACTTATGTAAAAAACCAACCAGCCAAACAAAAAGTCGCACACCCAAACCAAAGCATATCCTTATATATACCAAGTGCTTAAGAATCTGCAACAAGTTGGAGACACTACATTTGAAGTAATATTTACAAAAGCTGGCAAGACTATTGCTGTTTGAATGTCTGCCTTTTTTCAGGAGTTATATTGTTGAACAATTTTTCTTTCCTGGCTTAGAAACTGATTATGCATCCACTGAGCATAAAACTTTAAAGTAGTGAGAGAAGTCTAATCAGAGGTTTTCTAAAAATGCACAAGAGCCACTGCCAAAGTGTCATAGTTTTGTGAAGCTATGCAGAAGGTCCTGGCATGAGGACTGCTTGGTTAGATTCAGTCTTCTGTGACCCAGGCAGATTTTAAAGTTTAAAAATCTTCACTTTCACTTGAAAAAGCTTCCTTGAATACACAGTATGTAATGCTTTTAGCTCCTCAGCACATAGCAAAAAAAAAATAAATCCAAATACAGTTGGAAAAACTATGAACCTTTTAAAATTTCAGAAGCTCCTTACAAGAATTAAAACAACAAGGAGATCATGAGTGGTATGATGGAGTTTTCTGCTCCACTTTCTGCAAGGAATCATGCTGAGAGCCCTGTGTCCCTTGGGAATGGAGTAGCTGCGCTGCCTAACTTGCTGTACTCATGTGGGTGATCTGAATTTGCCCCTGCAAGCCCTTACTTCTCCCCCGTGCCTCCGTGGGAAATTTAGGCTCCTTAATCTCAGTGCTCTCACTTGCACCCTACTTAGAGACCAAAAGTGTCAGTGATGACACCATCTGCAGGTCCCCTCCAACCATCTTCTGTGCCCATGTCATTAAAATCTGAGGTGATGAGGATGAGCTGCTGTAATTTATTAAATGGTCAAACTGAGTCTTCTTACCTGATGTTGCTAGTTAAGGTATTCCGTGCGTTCTGCCCAAGCTTGTCTACCTAGAGTTTATTCAGAAAAGGACATATGGAAGTAAATGGAGCAATATGTTTACAAAAAGAGTAGATTTGGTCTGGTTCCACTTTCTTAAATTCTAAGCAACACTGAAAAGTTCCATGATTTCCTAGTGTTAGAATTCAATTTGATTTCATGCTGTTTCCCAGTTCTGATGCCACCTGTGTGCACCAAAAGCTCAGTGTGCATACAGACAGCCCTGCTGGTGTGTACACTGTTTTCCCAAGCATTGTGTATGCAAATGGCATTTACAAAAACAGTGCATATACACATAAGCCACTGCAGAAGTGGTATATTGGTGTTTTCTCATCAGATTATTTTCTGTAGATAAAGGTTGCAGTTGTATGTTTCTGAATAAAGTAAAATACTTCAGTATGTGAAATTTCTGATTTTTCTGTTCCCTGAATTTCTGAAGAGTCTGTTTTTATACCAAACCTACTTTTTATGGCCGTATGTTGATTTGTCTAGGCAGAGTTATAGGAGGTGACTAGATTCTATCACTTTGTCTATCATGCCTGCAGGTAGCTTTGAAAGGAAAATAAGTGTCAAAAGTATAATGCAGTCTGCATGTAATTTATGAGAACTATGTATGCGAGACTGTTTTAGGAAATCAGCATCATTGAGATGGAGCAGAAAAGATTCTGAGCTCTGTAATCATTTTGAGGATCTTTAAAGTGGAATGTGAAGTATAAAATACTGTGGATCTGTGAAATCCATTTATCCTCATCATGAAGCAAACAGTTGTCTGTGGAAGCTCTGAATGCTGTTTCGATCTTCTTATTATGTATTTCTTAATGCATATTCTATTATTGTTAAAGATGTGTTAAATTATGTCAAATGGACATTTTCAATGACCTAGCATAAAACAAGTCCAGTCAGAATGTAAACAATAGTGAATATTTTCCTAAGCATTCTGAAATAGGTTGCAAAAATCCCACTGACTGTGTTTGGTTCACCTATTCTAACTGCATCTTTAAAAAAATACTTTTAGCATTTACAGTTGTAATTAAGAGATCACCTACATAAAGACTAAGCCTGTCACTCTACTTGTCTTAGTGAATGTCTTCACTTTATTATTAATTATTATTAATTTATTTATTTGAAAGAAATAACTACACTGATTTTTTGTTGCTTGATAGTTATACAAATAGTAAGATTAGTAGAGCTAACTGCTTAGTTAGGAAGATTCACTCCCTATCTTTTTAGACTATCATCCTACAAATGCTTATATGATTTAGAATGCATATGTGTGTAGCAGGTTTTCAATGAAATGAATATTGATGGAACTATTACCTTAGGTTATAAAATAATCAACCAGAGATTGGTTTAGTTTTGTTATTTTGGAATACCAAATGCTTTATTGAGACATGACAATTAAACATGTATGCATATACTTCCAAGTTTGTGCCCAGACTTCCAAGTTTTTATGCTTGAAATAAAATGTATATTAATGTGTGATATCTGTCTATGAAATTTGCAGATACTTAAGAAAAAGTGCAATATTAATGGTGTATTTTTATTTTGTAGCTTGGATCATCTTCCTCTGTGCCTTTTACATCTATATTCTCGCAGCTGTTTATGACTGTTGTGGTCCCCCTTATTATTGGACAGGTATGTCTTTTAAATATACATTCTTATTTAAAAAAATAAGATAAAGAGAGCTATCTTAAAGACAGACTGGCAACCTGGTAAGCTGCCACGTAGGAACAGCCTCGGGATAGTGAAGTCTAATATCAGAGAAAAGATGCTACAGTGCTCCCTGGAGCCACATTGATCTTTGTTGAGATTGAGCATCTGTCCCTCACTACCACAAACATACGCTACTGCATATCGAGGAGGGAGTTTGTGAACATAAAGTGGGAAAAATGGCAGCCCAGGCTGGGAGAAATCCCAGCCCCATACAAATGAGCTTTGAGAATACTGTATAGTCCTTTTGTCACATGCCCTTTGCCTGGATGATGAAGGAAGTTCTCCCTATGTAGTATCTACTCGTTACAGGAATAAAACATTCTCTACATTAAAAAACAGATAAAGGCTAAGCAGTCAGAAGTTAAGAAATATTAAAATTAAGGCTTCTTGAGCCATTTTGCATATACTTTACAATAAGGGTTTTAATTGTAGAACTGTAAACTTTCTGCGTGATTCCTCTATCATTTGTTACACTGGATGGAGCGTATTCATCGAATGAGCAGCTGTTTGATATTTCATTTTATACTCATTGTTCATATTGAAACACAGGGCCTTATTTTTCACGGCATATGATTGAAATTCTTCACTGAATATAAAGGTACTAATTGTAATACAAGGTTTTCTGTGACACTTTTCTCCAGTATCTGTTTTTTCACAATTTTTTTTTTTTTTCCCTCCCATGTCACGGTGGGAAATTGCTATATTAAGACCGAAAGTTGTCAGAAGTGTCCACTATTCTTGGACACCATTACCAAAAAGCCTGAAGCCTAATTCTTACATACATGTAAGTATTCGTTGTTCTCAGGCATTCAAAATGCATGAAGGGAATATCAGTGGGATTTGCAGTTCATTCCCAAGGGATTTTCCATTGCTGATTCTACCATCCAGTTTAACTCTGGGTTCAGCTGGAACTTTCTGAATTTTGTCAGCCTAAAGCAGACTGTGAAATGGAAAGGTAGCTAAAATGCAGGTAAATAGAAGTTGAGTCTATAAAGAAGCACCCTGGACAAGGTTAAGAGTATCTGTCATTGCCTGTGCTGTGTAGAACGGTCAATCAGTCTTGCATCAAACTATAATTGCACATTTCAAAATCCGCACGTGCTGTAACTTACTGAGGTTCTAGTGAAGTTTGTTTCTTACATGGTCAAAAAACCCCATTAAAGTCTAATAAGAAGATGAGCCTGATAATCATGACAGTAGCCACTAGCATCAGTACCTGCGTAACCTGGATGTAATCACACCCTGCGGAAAATAGACATAACCTCTGTGTCCCTGAAGACTATGGAATTGCTGAAATGCTTCGAGTTAAATGGTTAAGAACTTCCTTATTAATTAGGGCCACAAAGAGTTGCTGATGAATCTACTTGTGTATCACATTCTTATTTCATCAAAATTAAATTATGTCTCCACCAGAAGGGGACAAGCAAAACTATTTGAATCCCTGGTCCTGAAGGGTCCAAAAACTGCAAGCTATTAGGTAGAAGCCTTAGTTGGAAATTTCTAGGAAACAAATAGCATGGCAGCAGGTGATGGAATATCAGCATTCTGTACTGCAACGTATTGAGTCTGAATTTGATGGCAGATTGCTAGACACAGTGACTGCAAAATTTCAAGAGGATTTTCATCTGATGTGTATTATGGCATGTTATTTTGGAAAGATGTTACAAGAAATTGCTATGTGAGATAATTGGTGGAGCTGGGTGGGGGTTTTTTGGCTGTACCAAATGGTAAGGATAAGTCACATGAATTGAGGAGTAAATATATGAAATAAGTGCTCTGAATGATCATAAATTCAAATTCAGAGTTGTGATGAGACTTAACTGAGAACAGATGTGATTTTGGAGTTCTGGTGAAGACTAAAAGGAAAAATATCAGGATTGTAAAGCTTGTATAACTCAATCACACATTTATTTAATAGTTCTTTTTTTATAAATACACTTGAACAAGAAATAGGATGATTCTCCTTTAAAAGCATTCGAAGCAGTTTCTGGAAATGAATAATCAACAGAAATAGCTCAAGTTCCTCTAAGACTTTGTTTCTGAAACAAACATCCTTCTGTTCAGAAGATGTGGAAGAGAGGAAAGGCTAAGGGAAAACTACAGATCAAAAACATCAAGGGTATTTGGCGTTGATTGTCTTGATTGAGTACTACAGTACAAAGGTAAACCAAACTGCCCAGATAGGTATAGAAGCTATTTTTGAAGGTGGTTATCCAAAAATATCCAAAAATCAGGGAAAACAACAAGCAAGAAAAGGACTGACACCAAAAGTTACAGGGATAGGTCTGCTCCCAACTAGTTGGGAAGTTTACTAGGCTGTTGCACAACATGCATCACAGCAATGTAATACTGCTTTGTGAATCACAGGTTGCTCACCCTGGGATTCCAGATGCATTAAGTGATAATGGCCCACAATTCATGAATGACAGTTTCAGCAATTACTTCTACTTTATCATTTTGTGCCCATGTCAATTCCTTACCATGCACAGTCATACTGTTCAGCAGAAAAGTCAGTTGAATAATGCTTTGGAAGGTTACCTGGTAGCAAAGAGCTTGATTGGGAAAAAAATGAGCTTAGACCCTGCCTGCTTAGAGGGTTGCTTGTCTTCAGCCTTCCTGACTCAGCTGTGATCAACAGAGGTTTAATGCTTGATCCACGTCAGTGTAAAACAGAGAAAGCTGCTTAAAGGAAGCATTCTCCAAGGGCTTTATTTTCCTTTAAAAAAATCTCGCCTCTGGGAAGACCTGTGTTGCCTAAACACTCATTTCCTGAGCAGGCTGCAGAGCTGGCTGTTTGAGCAGCTCTTGGGATACAAGCAAAGCAGATGAGAAGGTGCTTTTAGATTTGTTTTGTTTGGGTTTTTTGTTTGCTTTATGGCGAAATGTTTTGAGAATTTTGGTTGCTTGGCTGACTTGTCAGATTTTTTAATGTTGGCTGGGAGAAAGAAGTCACAATAGTGTGATTGATGCTTCTTTTCTTCTGTTTCTTGAACAGTTTTCCAGTGTGGCAAGGCTGTTGTTGGCTGGAGTCAAACATCCTTTTCTAGCCACTGACAATGAAATGTGAAAGGGGCTGCAGGTACAGCCTCTGCTCAGGTGGTGGCTGTCACTTGTTAGGTAAAGAAAGAAGTGTTAGAGGAGGAAGATGATACGTTATCAGAAAGGCACTGATTCTTTCAGATAGCGGTTACTGATAGATGGTCTTCAATAAGAAGAATAGTTGTGTTCTGTCAGAGATATCCAGGTTGTCTATACCTAAAATAGCATTGTGGCCTGTGTCCTCCGTGTCTACACGTGTTTTTTTGCTAATTGATGGTATGATGTTACTCAAATAAGTATCGATAGTATAATATTGCATTTGTATTTATAGAGTAAAGAATAAAACCTCTCTGATACAAGGTCTTGAAAAGAGACATAATTTAAGATCTGTAGTATGTGAGAGCTGGTTATTTGTGTACCACTATTGTAGACCTCTAAGGGGAATTTGAGAGTACTTGTTATATGATAAACATGGTAATAGATATTTTGTGGAAATGATTTTTGAATTTGTTCTGGCAGCTTGACGTAGTGATTCTTTTTTTGTTCTGGATAGAAGAGTTCTCATGAAGATGGCTGCTCCTGAGCTGTTGTGATTTTGCTAAAATAATTGTTTCCTTGTCTATAGAGGTTGGTAATACTTTTAGCCAGTGAAATACAAGGCTTTGAGAAATGTCTAAGCAGTTTCTTTAAGACCAGTTGTGAGATTTGGCTGAAGACTGTTGTTTCTTTGCTTATTTTTTTTCTTCTGAAGTGACAGATAACGGGAACAGTGAAAACCACTGCAATATTTCCTTTCCTCTTTCTGCAGACTTTCTCCATTCTCTACACCTAAGTGCTTATGACAGACTTTTATTTTATGTTTTATATTAAAGAGCGATTTATGATTAAATGTTAATGAAATAGAATTTTCACTGTGCTTTCATTATATTCTACTAGTTTGAACATTTTTCAAAGCAGCACACCAAAACCCGCTGTTTTCTATGAATTAATAATAAAAAGCTTGTCTGTACATTATCATTCATGCATTCTCTAGTTGCCCCATTGGTAATTTGTCTGCCAGCGTAAAGTGGGCACTTCACATTAAACAGACCTTAACTAAAGCTAAAATTAACGTTATGATTCTAAGTAGGTCTTCCTCCCAAATCTATAAAATGAAGCCAGTTGCACAGAAATCCTCGCTGAATCTAGTTGCACAAAAAGAGTGTCTTGATGTCCTCCTACAAGTAAAGAATGTTAAGTCCCTTCTGCATCATTGCCCAAAATGTTCTGGAGGAACCCTATCAGAATTTGGGAGGTGTGTTTATAAGCACAACTCTAAAAAGCTGCTATGTTGCAATAGAAGTTGTCAGTGAAATCGAAACTAAAAAGCTTAGCAAAGTATTTATTTTTAAAGAATGAGAAATTGAAAGGGAAAGGTAGGTGGCAGCTGCTAGGGAATAGAAGGTATTATTCACCTAAACTTAGTATTTGGTTATAGTGGATGGGTGGGGGAAACAACAGTTAAAGAAACTGTTATAAAAAGAGGCAATGTCGAGCCCTTTTGTTCTTGTAACTTAAATCCACATGGAAGTAGCCCTACTTTCTCTTCAAAGTCCAAGGGAGCTGCAGGGAGGAGGAGTGGTACTCTGGGAGATGAGTGCTTCTGGAAGCTTGTTGCAGAAAAATGAGATGGCAGAAAAACAGCCTTCAGACCACAGATTGCTCTCTTCTGAGGCTTGACTCAAACAGGGAACAGAACCTAGTCTCCATAAAAATACAAAATAGGAAGAAAACGTGCTGCTGCTTCAGGTTGCTGGTACAGTTTTGCCACGTTGCACTTTTTTGTAAGGTTTTAAAGCAACAGTTGTAAATTACCCCAAAATGTGAAAGTTAATTTTGAAAGTGACCTCGGGTGGGTTTTGCAAAATTTGCTTTGAAAGTGTATATGTGTCAGGAGCTATCTTTTGGGAGTAAACTGACTGACATAATGGAGTAAGATAGCTTTTACAAGAGTTCAGTAAGATGAGGAAAGAAAAGAAGATGCTTGTAAGATTGCCAAAAAAGGATTTTTTCCATCCCATCTTCAGAAAAGAAATATTAGATCACATGCTCTGTAAAATAAGGATAGATTTGACATTTATTAATGTTCTAGAAGGTATGGGAAGCTGGGTGAACCATAAGGTCTGCTGTTTTATAGCAGTATATAGGAACAGGAGAATGTGTGCCTTCACACAGGTACAGTCCCTATAGAGTTATCGGGACAGGATCTGGCTGAAGTTATACTAGCTCTGCTTTGGAAAAGGGTCTGTACATTTGAACTGCGATGCATACCTTGGATATGTGGAGAGTGGCTATGCTATAGAAGTCCGTGAAGAATGTTCCTTCTTACTTATGTCATTTCTGCAACCCACATAATCTCCCATGCATTCCGGTGTCTGATTCTTTCTATGGGTTTTCACAGTCGTCGTAATTTTAGTTCACTTCTTTTCCAGTTTTTCCCCTTCATGTCTTCCAAGCTTCACTGAAATAGATCCCAGTATTCCATACAGTCTTCTGTCTTGATTTGCCATCACTATATAAGAAGAGATATTGAGAAGTTAGTGGACTCTTGCAAGTATCTAGCTTCACTCAAAGCTTTTTCAGAAGAAATTTTTGCATTGCAGAGTTTATTGCAAAGATCTGTTGCTCTAAGCAGTAGTAGTATTAGTTCAGAATGAGTTAGGAATCTTAACTTAAAAGGCAAAGTGAATAAGAGAATTGCTGCATGTAAGTGACACGACAACCCAGCATACTTTCAACATATTTCCTTGTGTGTTTCAGCCCAAGGAAAAGGTGTCTTGTGTTTCTTTGTTGAAGCGCTAAAGTCCCAGGTGGGTTTCCCAGGCATTTAGAAGTACATACCAATAGAATAATAAGCAAGAGGAGCAGAAGTGCAGTAAAAACACTGTACATTCTGTTAAAGATTAGATCAGTCCAAAAGACTTGATAGAATAATGAAAATTTTATTTTGTGTAAAGATGTAAATATCAAGAGATACTCTTGCATGTATAATGGAAACAGCAAAAGTGACTTTGTAACTTTTTTTTTTTGCATTTTTGTGAGTTTAATAGAAGTTAAGTTAAAGCTCTAGATAATTTTTAAAAGATGTATGTATTACAAATGTCAGAAATTATTCCATTCCGTGTCCGTTGGGGGAGTTCCTTGCCCTATTTAGTTCAATTAATAATGGGCATTAATGAATTACGTTGTTTATAGCATTTATTATCTTGTATGTCCAGCACTTGAGCAGACAGGTGGAAACGTTCTAACTGTATTTTACTGACAAATTTCCCTGGGTGTACAGTGTGACTGTTATGAAGGTACAATTAGATAAGTGAATTGTTTTTCTATAATATGTCTTCTGCTATTTTCATGTATGATCTTGTAATAGATGAGCATTATTTACCTGCTTTCCTGGAACAGCAGATTGTGTTTCTTTGTACAGGGAATGTTAAGTCAATTAAGCACATGAGCAGTTAGCCCATTGCTTGGGGAGGCTGGTGTTAAGACAGGGAGGTTATGGCAGGATACAAAGCGGTCTGGAGGAAAAATACTGTGGATGGAACCATTCTGTTAGAAGAACTGAATTGAAATGGGGACACAACTGTTAATTCATGTGTAATTACATTCCTTTGTTGTTAAAAGTTAAATCCTGGGCAAGAGGAAAGTTTGAGCCTAGAACTGCGTTTTGAAGCAAATTTGAGCTGATGCCTTTCCAAAAACCTTTGGAGATTGCCAGGACGTAGTCACTGGAAGGTAGTTACTGATGGACAGCTTTATGTTCTTTTATCATTTAACTTTTCTGTGAGTTTATCAGCAGCTTTTGTTATTTAGGCTATAAAATATCACCTACTGGAAAGTTTTTCTTTTCTTCCTCTCTTCTTTCCGCTAAACCACAGTTTGAGGACAGGATTTGCTGTGCACTGTTCTTTCATATGCAGCCTCTGGGTTGGCCGTCACAATTTCCCTGTTCTTTGAGATCAGCGTTTAAATCTGCACAGAAATCTTTGTAGTTCATTGTGCTTCATGTGATCACTATAGAACCAGAGGCCCCAAAAGCCCTCCTTGCAGAAGTAATTCTGCAGGAGTCTCAAGAGGGATATGGGTTGCGTGGTTGTACATTAAAAAATTGTACATACGTTCTCTGCAATATAGGAGCATCTTGCAACATTTTCCCCTCTTAAGTATGTTTTAAAATGTTTTTTGTTTCACAAAAGGATTATTCTTCCAACATATTTGCTCCTGTCCCACCCTAAGATCTTGTTTTTAACTGCATTTTTTTTTCATGTGAGGCATTCCCTTTCACTATGACAGTGGAATTGTTGCATTTGAAGCGTACTCCCTTTTTTACTTGTTGCCATCAGTTTGCCAGTCTGGTACATCTATTTTGGATGTCAGTCGTTCACATTTCTACATCAGGCTCTAAGTTCATCTTTTCACAGGAGTATCAGTTCAGACGTTTTCTCAACTGCTTGTTTTTCTGGTGCTTGTCTCTCCGTTGCCCGCATTGTACTGGTACGTACTTCAAATTACTGGACTTTGTCATTTCACTGAAGAGGTGGCACACTGGTACGATGCCAGAGTCTGGCCATAACATGCAAAAAATGATTGTGTTAGCTTTTGCTGTGTTTGCAGACAAATGAAGCTTAATATCTCTGTGCAGGCTCCGAATTACTTATGAGATTATTTATTTAATCATTTCAATCTGTGTTGCTCGTGACTTTTCAACCTCTGTTAAACTTCCTGTCAGAGAGTGCCAGCACCACAAAACAACAAGGTTTGCTGCCTGGCTGGCTCTGTGCTTTACTCTGTGTTGTCTCTGTTGTATTTGTGGGATTTATGACTATTTCACTACGAATCTTCACTTTTTTCAAGTTCTGTGTTAACCCTGAAAAGTTACAGAATTGGGTTAAGAATTAAAAGGCTTTCAAAGCATCCTTGTCCTGAAACAACTCTGCAGGGCATGAATAAGTAACAAATGGATTGTTTTTCAGTCAAAATGAATCAGCTGACATGAGCTTCCCTGTGAAAAATCTAGCTGAGTTTTTACAGATTCTTGTAAGGTTATATTTCTCCCCTCTTGTATAACTGAAGAATTTAGATTGCCTTGGCTCAATGATCATAGGCTGAATCGACCTCGGAAATTATAAATCTTCTAGAACCTTCTGAGAAGATGCAGATATATGGGATTCTGTGTTAGAGAGGACGTATTCTGTCTGTGATTTTACAGTATACATTTAACATGACGTTGGGTTGATTAGATGCTTTCCTGAAGCCACAGTTTAGTTCTTCAGGGTCTATGTAATTATTTTTTTTTTAAATACAGGGTGCAGTAAGAAGCTATGCTAGTATTTATGGTTATTGATTCACAGTAATGCCAGACAAGACAGAGTGGGATATTCAAAGAAGACATCTCCTCATCAGCTGATTGAAAATGTTGAGGAAATACTGCTTGCAGTTTTGTTTTTAAATGTTTTTTCTTTCTATTATATGCCAATCTGTGAAAAATCATTATTATTGTCATGTGTGTTATAATTATACCTTGTACAGGCATGAGGTTATAGTTTTCATAATAAATACCTCCGGTATAAGTTGTACTGTGGCATAATTAACCATTTTTTTCTTTTTCAACATCTCATTACTTTCAGTGTAAGTCCTCTGGAAGGACCATAAATAAAAAGGTGGTCTTAAGTAGCTTTTCTCTTTTCCTAATGTGACCTTGACTTATAGGATAACAGGATTTTTTTGAACTTCCTTAGAAAACACTTACTTTAGAAGTGAAAAACTTTACTTTTTTCTTCTGATAATTACAGAGTCCCAAATCTGCTCAGATTAGACTAATCTGGTCTTCCTATTTGATGGCTTTTACGCTGTGCTCTAAATGTCTTCACTCAGGTTCTCTTTCATCAATGTTGTGGTGTATTTGTACCCGGTAGCGTATAAGGAGGTGGCTGAAGGAGCTCCATTTCATACTCTTTCAGGAGTTTGGCCACACATTGTGAGTTATGTTCTCTCTTTAACATCTGGCAAGTGTGAAATTTTAAAGCTGAGTGTTTTCGCTGGGGTGTTGAGCATTCCCTTACATGGTTCCGTGTAAATCTGTTATTTTTCATCAGTGGGAATCACAGAAGTGCTGGGAGGCAAGTGCTGGTCTTCAGCCCGCTTAGTTTTGCATGAACCCCGTGTGCCACATTTTTATTACGTGCCCTGCCATGTGGCTAATGAAGTCTCTTTGCAGTGGTCACTGGTATAGATGCTTCCGGGACTTTCCTGTTGAGAGACAAGCTGGGAAGGCAGTAAGGAAAACTGACAGCTGTGAGGTCAATCCTGCATCTTTGGCAGTTAGTGTGTGAAAAGGTCCTGTGGTAGCACTGGTGATGATGCTTTGATATTAATCTTGAATACCTCTAAAATGTTCTGTATTATTTAACTGATAGTGGTGGTGTTTATTAATGGTGCTGCTATGGGAAGGTAACGAGACACCTTTGGAGCTCTCTGGTAGAAGTGTTTCAGGATCTGAAAGAGCATGGTAACAGAGAACATTGGGAGGTCTCGGGAGAAATTAGGGAAGATAATGTGATTGCTGAAAAATTAACACAAGTCGCAGCTGTATGATAAAAGCTTTAAAAAGTTTTTTCGAACCATATAAAGTAAAGAGAAAAACTAAAAGTGACTCCCCAGGCAGGACTGAAATAGATGCATTGTATCTGCTGAGGCTCAGTCCTGTAGTGTGTGGCATAATTTGAAAGTTGAAGTTACTTTAAAATTTATAGTTGTTTCTAAAAAATTCTTGAAAAACAACTTCAGATTCTGTTTCCTGAAAGTGCAAAAGTTCTGCTAAGTACAGTAGGTTTCCTTGTTTTCATGTGTTAATTCTGGTATTCTAAAAGCGTGCAAATGGCATTTGTCTTTGGATTTACAAAAAATCCAGATATTCAGAGTTTGAATTATTTAAACTCCCACAACACATGCACTTTTGCTTTTCAAGCTTGAGTTATAATTTAATTAAAAACTTCTGGTGCATCGCTAGCTATTTAAATATTAAAATGTTCCATGGATCACTTTCGATTATCTACCGTCATGAAATTCCTGAAGATGTCAGATTTTTAAGATTCCCAAAGTTGCACTTGGAATTGTCTGTTGATGCAAAGGGGACTGTGATAATTACATACATCCATTAGTATCAGCAGAGGAGATAAACTTTGGGGAGGCTTAATGGGCATGTCTCAGTGACAGCTAGCAAAGAACATTTGGCATGATTAAGGATGGATTTGAATGTACTTGAAAATATACTCTCATTATGGACGCCCAGTGGAAGTTGCACTACAAATGTTAAATTCCCCAGAAGAAGAGTTGTGTGGCAGGGAAGCTTTGAAATCCACTGTGGCCGTCATCCAAATTACTCTCTTCTCTTTGTGTCTTTCCGCTGTCAGATTCACTTTGTGATGCCCAACTTGGCTCCCTGCATCTCTGAAAAGAGGCAACCTGTTGGTTTCTGTGTTTCAGATTGTCCGAAGATACATCAAGGACTGGCTTGAAAGGAAGAAGCCTCCATTTGGCACTATCAGCAGCTGTGTGCTCCTGATGATCATCTACACCACATTCTGCGATACTTTCGCCAATCCAAATATTGACCTTGATAAATTTAGCTTGATTATAATAGTGTTCATAAGTAAGTACAGCTTTAAAGCCTCCCTTTTATCTTGTGTTGCAGTTGTGTAGTGAGCTGTAAGTACTGGAAAGGGTGGGGCTGTGGGGATACTGGTGTGGGGCTAGGACTTGTACTTTTAATGCGTCTAGTGAACCAGGTTACCACCTTCTTGGGTCTGGATGCTTTTAGGGGCTTGAGTAAGCATTTAAAGAGGGGTGAACCCTTCTATTCAGTGTGCTTGAGGTTGCTTAGTGGCCCTCCCTTTCTAAAGGGGCACAATGTTACTTTCCAAGTGTTTAACTACCATTCTGGTTTGGCTTCTTTGTTATTAAGCAACCCTAAATGCAGAGATGTTGCATTCCAAACTGAGAGGAAAGACTTGGGTTTGAGCTGTTACTCAGAAGCACTGTTACGACTTTTAAATAATTCTTCCTTACCGTATTATAAACCTGGAAACTAGTTGGGAGTTCCAATGTGTTGATGTATTTTTGTGGATGAACACGTTTCTTGCAGAGTTTGTTTTAGAAGCACTCTAGTCATTCAGCCTTAAATAACATACACTTGAGAATAGACTGCTGATATCCTTGCCATCAGTTAAAAATACACTTGCAGATCACTACCTCCCAGGGAAAGGCAGTGGTATACAGCCACTGTCTCCTCTCCCAGTAGGGAATACCTGTCTTGTTTCAGACTGTCCAGTGACAGGAGTTTCAATTTCCTTGGGAGAGAGATAACTAGAGAATAAGTCACATCTCATACGCTCTGAAGCTGTTAAGATTTCAAGAAATCAGTGCATCACCTACCTTGAAGCATGCGTATGTACACATTTCTGTCTAATGAAAATAATGTATCTTCTATAAATCCAACCTCTACTAAAGTCAGTAGGAAATTTACCCCTGCCCTTTGTGAGTCAGTTCTAATTCTGTCCTAATTGTGGCAGTTTTTTGAACTATGAAACACTATATGTGTTTAAAATACTACCCGGAATTATAAATGGTACTGTATAAATACTTTATTATGAAAGCAAAGGAGGAGTAAGCCATGCTAAGGAGGTGTGGTTTTTTTGGTGTTTTTTTTTTTTCCAAATGGAGGAAATACTTTTTTGCACAGGCACCTGAGAAGGACCACATCCCAGATGCACTTATATCAGTGCAGAGTTGCCAGCAAAAAAGAGAGGTGAAAATTTTCAACTCTGATTTAACATGCAGAGAAACTCAGAATAAAGTAATTTTATGTTACTGTGCTGACTGCTACTTTGAAAAAAAACATTTTTTTTTTTTTAGTTAAAAAGGCAAGGTCTTCCTTGAACAGTTGGTGTAGAGTGCTTGCTTCTGTTGCCTTTCTTGTATTTTCTCTTTTATTTCTCTGCAAGACAACCCTGCATTTGTGCCATGTGTAATTATAGATACCACTTGCAGTGCAATACGCTGAAAAACATTGTATATACATTTTCATTGCCAGCATGCATAACTAGAGTTTCTTAGTAAGAATATTAATATGAGCACTGAAACTGCTTAAAAAATATTAGACATTTGGGTTTTTTTTCTAAAATATTTATAAAACTAAAACCAGAGGAAGTTGTGGAGATGGATATCCACATTTATTCTAGCAAAAGTTTAATACTACCCGTTGGATGTGTTGGTTGGCTGGGGGTGTGTGTTGTGTTGTACCAGGATGTGAAATAAGCATGAGGAGTTTGAGATGAAACTACATTTATTATTCTGCTGAGTAATGTTTTTAAGTAATTTTTTTTGTTAATATTCTAGCTACAGCAAAATATGAACAAGGGATAATTGGTAGCAACACACGCTTACTGCTTTACGGAATTATACGTATTAAGGGGTTTATTTTCTGTGCATATTAAATTAATGTACTTAGTTTCAGAAAAGTTGTAATTCAGGAACAATGGATTGCTTTCTTAATTCACGAAGGAAGAATTAGGTGCTTGCTGAGGGTACATTTATACATCCTAGGTAATGTATGTAGGAGAATGGAAAATGTCACTGGTAATAGTTAATATACCTGCCTTGTTGCCCAGTTGTAAACTGGGGTCAAAATTAAATGCATCATCTTGACTTGCACTACCTTACAGGACACGTCAGCCTTACTACATTCACAAGTTTTGCAAGGAAAAAGGAGAGGACCCACTCAGACTTGCAGGTTCTTCTGCAAGTACTAGCCCTTCCCCGCATAACCCACAAACACCCAGGAAAGGTCTGTGCAGGTCACAGGGCTTCTTCTCCAGCTCTGTGGGGAGTTCCTGTGCTCCGGCACAACACTCGCTCTCTGCAGTCTCAGTAGCTACTCCCAGCACAGCAGGAAAGCAGCCTGCTTCTCCCCACGTCTCTGCAGTCCAAGGGTGGGCTCTGTGCATTTTGCAACCCCTGAGGGTGTCAGGAGAGCCGGCAGAGAGGAGAGGAGAGCTCCCCTCAGGAGGTTCAAAAATCCTCAGCATTTACAAAGCAGACTGAGCTTAAGCGAGAGCTGCTTTGTCTGACGTATACTGCCCAGGTCAGGAACTAGCCTTTGTCTCAGAGAGAATTAAAATCTCTTAATAGTGATCATTCATCAGGGGACTAATATACCCAGTATATGAGGATATTTATTGTGATCATGCTTACACGTTGTACTGCCTGCTGTTAAATAGAAAGGAGCTAAATTTAAATACTTGGCAACCAGAGCATGTCTGAAAGATTCTGTGTTGTCAATCCAATAAGCAAAACTTGTGCAAACAGATGTGAAGCATGCAGTAGTGAAATTTCCTGCCGTTCATTGTATCCAGAATTACTTGATTCAGAAGACCTTAAAGGTTTCTCTGGATCAACTTGGTCCCTCCTGGCTTCTGATCTGTTGTATGGAGGTGTGTACACAAGCTGCAGAGATTTAAGTGATCTTTACTTCTGTGATCTAAGACTGATTTTAACTTGTTTCCCTTTCAGTATTTTCTATTCAGATGAGCTTCATGTTTTTGACATTCCTCTTCTCTACGAGGTAACTGAATGTGCTCAATCAGAACCTTTGGATATTTGTTTTGTGTGATATCTTTGATTTGGGTGATACAGTTTATACAAATGTGGAAGGGCAGGTTTCTAAATAGGGGTGACCTCATTTTGATATTTTATATTGTCCTTACTGCATTTTCTCTGTTAGAGTTTCATAAGGTAAGAGAGCAGGACCTGAATTCTGTCCTTTCTTGTGTGTTAATTACAGAGTTGTTAAATCTCAATCAATCACTGCTATACCTCATCCACTGAAAAAAATGGATTTGCACAGATGTCACAGAAGGTATAATTTGCCCTGCAGACATGCTGATGACATATGAGAGAGAGAACTCAGTTTGACTTTTTACATCTCAAGATATATTTGCTGGGCTGGCAATTCACTCTTCTCTGTATATGTCAAATTTGTTATGTTTATATGGTGATTCTTAAAAGACAGTTGTCCTGAACTAATGTTTGGTAGAGCTATTTTTTTTTTCTTTTAAAATATCAACCAGGAAGAACACTTTTACCTTCACTTTTTAAAAAAATAGTACCATGACAATGGTGATAGCCAGTGGCTCAGTGCATCATCTGAACTGCTCAGAGTAGCCACCATTGTCCTCTCCCTTAGGCTTACTGGTATTTTTTTTAGCGGCACTCTGCCGAATGGGAAGTGCCACAATACAGCAGACTCCAGCCCTATGCTTTATATAAATTATACAGTATCCATAAGAGAGAAATCACAAAAGAGAGTGCCATGTCTTACAGCTGCTTGTGGTTTTTTACTGCCACAAGAAAATTTCTCTGTGACGAGATCATGCACCCTGACCTTAAATGGCGTTTTTAAATAACTTGAACTACTAGACCTAACCTGGGGGAAAGATATGCCCCAACTGTAAAATCTAAAATGTCATAAGTACTAACCAACTCAGACAGTGTGGTAAATATTTAGAATCTCATAAAACAATTCCTAATTTGGACCAAAGGGTGATCCAATGGCCAGTCACGTATCTTGCTCTGTAAGTCATTTTTGCATCCTAACTGGCCTTATTTCCAGTGTGTAAACCTTCAGGTACAGTTTTTCTCTGAAGTGGAAGGTAACTATGTTTTCTAAGCAGTGCTCGTAGTGTAGACTCAATATACTATCTAATTTGAGCATTTTGTCAGCATTACATACCAGGAAAAGAAGTTGTAGGTCATTATCTTTTTTTTACAGTGGCAAGTTAGCCACTGCTGTGATAGAGCATGATAGCCAAAAAAAAAAANAAAAAAAAAAAAAAACCACCTACATACCATGTTCAGAATTCCTCTCCTTCACACAGGAGCATATTCATTAGAGAGTTTGCTGCAACCAAGAAACAATTCTGCTTTAAAAAAAAAAATCAAACACTACTGTTCATTTGTGGGTTGAATTATTTCTGTCTGTCACGAGACCTGATCAAAGTGATGTGAACACGCGTATGGATCCTCAAAGTAATATATTTGATCGATGATGTTTTAAGAAGGTTTTTGCTTTTAGAGATTATTTAAACTCTTTCTTTTCTAGGAATGACTCTAGTTTCACACCAGCAGACACAGTGGCTATCGTTTTCTGTTCCACACACAAATCCCTCACCCTGGGTAAGTTGGGAGATAAGCAACAATAGTAACATTCGTGCCTTGCTGTGTTATAAAAAAAAAAAGTGGTGTTGGTTGCTGGTTTTTCTGCTGGTTGGTTTTGGTTTCAGTGTGACAAGCAGTGCTACTGGTATGATACTAACAGTAGGATAATATTCTTGCATGGATAAAATAAATGGTTATTACAGGGCAGATGACATAGTCTTCTCAGCTGAAATTTTAGTCATCGTATGGTAAGACCATCTTATTTATGGAAAGCTGGATTTTTCTTTCTGCTCCTATTCTGTTCTGTTGCCTAAGCCAATACTGATAAAATTTCAGATTTGTTACTGAGAAGATTGTAAGGTATATCTGCCTAGTCTCATTGTAAAATCTTACACCTAAAAGCTAGGATGTACAAGTGAAAATCCAAGCATGAGGTTAATTTAGAAATCATAAATAGGCAATACTGTCTTTTGCTTAACATGAGCAAAATGTATGTGTTTATTTTAAGTCTGCAGATATTTTGGATAGTTTTATTTATTAGAATTCATTTACTGAAACGTCACTGAGAGATTTGCCACTTATGACCCCTTAGTGATAATAAGATGTTCTCATGGAAATTCACAAAATACTGTTAAATCAGCTATACTTACAGCCACTTGCTACTGCTTTATCCATTATATTCAGTCAGTGACACAACTAGTATTCGAGTATTTCTTACTGTTTTTCCGAAATACAAAACCATACATTTGGTAAAGCATACGTGACTGAATATATGCCTCTTCAAGACTGTATGTGTCAAAGAGAAACACAGCTAGTGTCAATAACAAAGGTAAGAACTCAGGCTGAAACAAGGGAAGAACAAGTTGAGACTTAGAAGAGATGTTTTCCGAGTCAGTTTGACACAGCGAAACTCATCTCAGGGTTCTTTGCTTCAGCCAGGCCTGCGCTGCAGAGCTGTTAGCAAGTAGCCTTGAAAGTCTGTGGGAAGTGAAGGAGTTCCTGGAAGACAAGAAAAAGGCAAACGTCGTGCTTCTTTTTCACAGTGGAAACAAGGAGGGGATGAGGAGTTATAGATCAGTGAGTTTAACTTAATTTTGTAGAAAATTACTGAAACAAATAATGAAGTAAATTACTTTAACAGTGTAGGAATAAACAAGGAAACAAGTAACGGCACCGTTAGATTCGTCAAATGCATATCATACCAAACTAATCTAATTGCCTTTCACGCAAGGTCCTGTGGGTTGCAGAGAAGGAACCAGAGTTGTATGCCTTGAGAGTGTTATGGCTTTTGACATTTGCATGATGTTTTGGGCTCCACAATTCAGAAGTTATGTGGAGCAACTGGAAAGAGATCAGGGGAGAGTGTCATGAATTATCATAGATCTCAAGACTGTGGCCCTGGAGGAAGGTTGAAACAATTGGGATTATTAAGAGAAGATAGCTGAAATATAGTAGTGATCTTCAAATGTGTAAAAGACTGATGCAAAGAAGGAAAAAGTAACTCTTTCACAGTGGACTTTGGAAAGGGAAGGACTTTGTTAAAATAATGGTGACTTAAGCTAACAAGCACGGAAACCTACCCAATGTAAAACAGTTCAACTTTGAAACATGTTGCCTATTGATGTCTTGAATTTCCTGTCATTGTAGACAAGCATCAGACAGGAATTAGATAGCTAGAGTTGATCCTCCCTTGGAGCAGAACATGGATTAAATGTCATCAGGTCCTTTTCAGCCAAATGTTCTACGAAATTGAAGCTTCAACTAATAAATGAGCTTATGTTCAGGACAACAGTTACACTTGTATTTGTAGAATGTAACTCCACGTGTAAGCCACAACACAGTACTGTACTTTCTATTTGGAGATGTGTATAAACTTAGGACACAAATGTCATACTACAGAAGAGAAGCTGGTTGTATTTAACAGCACAAATGTCTCCCCTTCCCTCCCTGGTGAAAATAGTTTTATATATGCTCTGTTGAATACTTCTGCAGCTTGCCATGACCCCAAGAAAATAAGTGCAAACCTTTTTTTAATATTTAAGTCCTAGAGGGGCTTGCTGTCATGCAGGAAAAAAAAATGAGGATGCTGCTTTTCTTTCACTCTACCAAATGTCCTCATGCTGCCTATCTTGACCTGCACCCAATGCACACAGTTGAGTCTGTTCACTTTTCTTCTGCACTCTCCTTTTTATATTTAATTTTCTCCTCTAGAAGAATCTGGTTTAAGGTTCCTAGCTTGCTTGGCTTTTTGGTTCACATTTTCCCAATTCCAGCCTACTGGTCACATTAGCACAGACCAGTGAGTCAGGCTTTGAATTTTGCAGCTTCCTTTGCCCAAGAACACCAGCAAAAACACTTTGGCCACCTTGTCTTCAAGGACTCACTCCTACAGCTTCTCCCCAACCATACATACTTTTACCCTGCTAATACTGATGTCTCGTGCATAAGTTGCAAGTTGAAATGAAACAGGTAGAGGGTGAAATACAGTATTGTGGGACTGTTTCTCAGCTACAGGCTGTTCCATTTGTCAGATTTAGGACAGACAGCTTTACCTTTGTCTCTTGGAAAGCAAGTTTGCCTCCTAGGAGGCTAGTCACAGGCTGTAATTTGTTCTTAGGCTGTGCACTTTTGCACTGCCTTTCCTTACTGCTCAGGGCCTGCGTTGAGGTCATTGGGCATTTGGGACCTGTGCTTCCCTTGCTGTATTCTGTGTCTGGGGCTCAGCTTTGTCAGGGTTTCTTTGAGACTCCAAGGCTTGTCTTCTCTGGGGGTCTGAGTGACCTGAACTGAGCACCATTTCCCGATGAGGAAATCCTCTTTTTGGCCGTCCCTGGGAGCCTGTCTTTGGTAAGGCTGAGGGTGTGCACGGCTACACAGCATATGCACTACGTAGGTGTGCCTACTGTGTATGGGCTTCAAGCTGGCTGGTTCTGAGATCCTGGTATTTTACTCTGTTCAGTATTAGTACCAGGTCCAGACAAGATAGAGCTGGATAAACACTCATTTCTATGTAAATAGGGAGGATCTGATGATGTTAAGAGGAATGTTAACTGGAGTGGCTGGCATTTATTCCTTCACTGAAGGTGGAAGTAGAGTAGATCTAATTTGTTTTTAAGGATCAGCCATTGCTGAATGACAGCTAAATCTATCCACATAGCACAGTGTTTTCTACCCTGGTCTCAGCAGAAACAAGAAGAGATGTAGGTGTTTTGGCCCTTACTCTTTTGTTGTTCCATCACATTGCTACTTGTCCAGAGGTGTTTACTCTAAACCATACAATGAGAAACCTTCTGTTCTCTTGCAGCAGAGAGATTTTTTCCCTCTCCCTTTGTCATTACGGTGCCTGTAAGCACAAACACAGCTCAGGGTCTGGTTTCACACGCGTTGTGGAGCTCTGCTTTGTTTGTCTTCAAGATTCCAATGGTAGTGTATAAATGACCTCCCAACACTTGTTCTTTCGCTTTGAAACTGATTTCTCTCAGCTTGGCAGGTGAAACTCCAAATAGGTACGTCTGGCCCGTTCCCTGGGGAGCTTAGAATGGCACCGACTAAAGTGGGAGAAGAGCTGACAGCTTTAAAGCTTTAGAAGTGGTAATAGGAGAGGCATGAGAAGACTTTTATAAGTCACTTTCTCCCACACCGTATTATGAAACCAACTAATTCCCATGCAGTGCATGCTCATGAGGCCAACTGCCACTTCCACTGTTGAATCCATGAATAAGTGCTTGCTCTGCATGGAGATGAGTGCTGTTCCCATATGCTGGGTTTTATTTTGTAGACAGAACAGTTGACACACTTTTTGTCTCAAAGATCAGAGTGCAGGGCATGTTTGTGTAAGGACAAATTACACAGGGTAGGTGCCTTTGTGCTTCTTAGTTAGGAACATGAGCTGGTATTTCTGCGTAGAGGTGGGTGCTTTGGCAGTTTTTTGAATACAGCACGTTGCATATGCAGAAAAGCTAATATTTCACTTAATGAGTGAAACAGAATATAAGCTTAAAAAGAGTGAAGATAAATACAGCACTCACAACGCCCTCTGGCATATTCAGCCACACTTTGTTCTCTTTCTCTCCTTCTCCCCACTCACATATATGCATAGTACATGTGAGCACACACATATGTGGACATTTGATGCATGGCTTTTATTAGTGCATTTGCCATTGATTGATTAGTACTTAGTATTAGTACTTCTTCTATTGATTGATTGCAGATGAAGTGACTATTTGACCTTTAATTATGAGCCTTGCTATTGAAAATGACATTGAGCTATGGCTTCACATAATCCATCTGGAAAGCCCGACATGATGCCATTCCCTGGAGTTCATTCAGCGAGAAGAGAAGAGGCCTCAAGGAAGTGCAAAGCTATCAGTGTGGCTCATCTAGAAAAATACTGCAGTTGTTGCTTGCACTTACACAAAAGTTGCAGCCAAGTACAGAACATTATTTTATTTTTTTGCAGAGGGTGAATTGCTAGCTAAAAGTTACAACTCCAAAAGTAAAATGCAGGATTGTCAAAAAATATCTTGACTTCTATTCTTTGTATTTACTAGGTAAAATTACTTTGTCAGGGGAAAAAAACAACCAAGAGTACTGCTACCTATTTCGGCTACCGCAAGTGCAAATGTTAGTACTGTAGGTATGATGAACAGCAGATTAATAACAAAACAAAACAACAAAGATAACCCCACGTTATAATAAAATCAGGGTATTGTTTGTGATGCAGTGTGCATTTTTCCTAATTTGGACTTACCAGTGTAGCAGTTCTTTCACCATGGAATTCTCAAAGTAACGCAATCGAAGTTTTTCTTTTCTTTTTTTTTACTGTTGGGAAATAGAGTTAATTTTGCAAATAAAAGCCAATGAGCTAACTTCCTTTTGTACTGTTTTAATTTCATTCCAATTTATTTTTTTAAATAGTCAGCTTCTTGCTGCACGGGTATGGAACTGATCGCCTGTACTTGAACAATCCATAAAAGTCTGCTGTAGTGCACAAGTAGATTCACAGACAACTCAGTTGTCTGTGAGCGAATCATCTGGGCTATGGATTAATCAGCCCATGCTTTGCCCCGAGTTCCCCAGCTGCACAGTGTGGCAGAGGGCGTCGTGCTCACATACACCTCCAGTCTGCTCACAGCTATCTATAGGTTGCTCGTGTTTTCTGAAGATACACCCTTACAAGATTTTTTAGAGATAAATAATATATTTGCACAGCCTAAACCACTGCTGATTAATATCAGCTGGGTTTTTGCTTCACCTGATTTCTCCTGTATCCAAACTCTGTGAAATGCTGTACTAATCAAGCGCAGACTCTTTGTATTATGTGGAGATAATCACCTTTCTCCTTTAGACAGAAAAATGCCAAAATGTTCTAACCTGTGTTAAGATAAAAGGGAGACATCTCTATAGAATACAATTCTATAATAGAAAGTAAGATGGTAAAACTGGGTGCATTGCCCTACTTGAGTATTCAGGCTATACTCTGGTATTTTTGAAATATGGTGGTTTTTTCTCTACTGCTGGCAGAGAATTGTCCTCTATGGCAATTATTCATCAGGGTACTAACTGTGACTAGCTCTAAATGTGTGAATAATTCTTCTGAATTTTACATAAAGATGTAGAAAATAATCCTGGTTAATTGCTCTCTGAAAGTTTTCAAGACCAAGATTTTTGATACTGTCTCTCTTTCACAATTTTTCTATGAGTTGAAAAGGAGACGGTACTGCTGGCATCATGTCATATTTCTTGCTGTTATTAGTGCTTGAATTTGTATATTTTCTTACCTGTTACAGACTTTTAGTCTCATTTCTTCCCTACATGTCCAATAGAGCGATGTAAGTAAAAATGATCTGGCTACTCCTCTGCCTAGAATTGCTGGTGCTGACCCTTGGGGCAGAAGGAAAGCTGATGGGAGGAATATGCTTGAAAGAATGAAATGTCCTGTACAGGCTCTGTCTGGGCCAATATGTATCCCTCACTACTGCCAGAAAGTTAGAACCCTCTCCCAGTCCTGTTTCTGAGATCCCAGGGGGCTTAGTGGCTGTTAGAACCTTTAATGAGTTCTGACACTGGGATTCTATGGGCTAAAATGAAAAGTTTTTCTCATCTCTTCAGTCTTCCACCAGTATTTGCTTGGAAGGAGCAGCAAGTATTTGGCTGGGCTTTTTCTTCTGTTCCGTGATTTCCCTTTTCTTTGTCCTCTCTCTGTCTTTGGAAAATAGGAACTGAGGGATTTGCGCTACATGACGTGTTAGTGGGGTGAGCAGAAACACCTGGATCTACTGCATGTCTCTCATGTTAGCATCTTTTGTTGTAGCCCAGCTTGAGGGCAGGTGGATCACCTTTCCTAGCTCAGCAGTTTGGTTCTTACCACACAATATTATCAGTCAGGTTATTACTGTGTAATTGGCATGTTGTCTTTCTCAGTGGACACCAAAGAATGCCTGGGAGATGCTGCTATTTCCAGTACGGCTGCATATCAGGCTATTGGCAAAACCAAATATAAACTGAAGATCTATGTAACTGGGAGTAGTATGAATGTTTCCTGCTTGTGCAGACAAATCCATTCAAGGTGAGATGCCGTTTTGCGTGTGTAAGCATTTCTGTAATACTGAGGTCACCACGCACTTGAAGGGGCTGTCTCCACAGGAAGGCAAACTGGCAGTTTTGAGTAGGCGTTGGTTGCTGGGAAAGTCTGTGCCAGAGCATCTCTTTTATGTTCCCTTGTTGCTCATATACCTGGCTGGGCAAGCACTCCCTGTTCGTCTTCTTCAGACCAGAGCATCCTTAGGGGCTGTACTTTCAGAAAGGAATTGTGCTGCAGGACAGTCTGAAAGTAGGAAATAGTCCAGTGAGTTGCAGTGGCTTTTGGACACAGAGTGTCTGATTCTTCCTTTGTTTTTTAATGAGAAGATTCACAATATGTCTAATGTCTAATCTATGGAAGTTTACTCAATTTTAACCTCTCTCTGATTCAAGAAGAGGAAATACCAGAGTAAATCAGGGAATCTCCTTTCCTTTCTGACCTGAAATGTATGCCTCTTTGATTAGACTTAGAATGTAGCAAGAAATTCTGTAGCAGCTCCCGGGGCTTCCTTTTCATCTGTATACTCTGCCAGTAGTAGGTTTTTTATTAATATTTAGAAAGTTTGCCTCCAGCAGTACTAAAATGTGCATCAGAGGACAACAGTTGTTTACTGTGTTTGAACTGAAGAATCTCACCCAGGAGATCTCATTCACTTGAAGTTTACATCTCTCAATCTCAACTTGCAGAAAGAGATCGATGAATAACAATTGTCATTTCAGAGTTGCACCTCTCCAATTATTTATTTGGTTGTGTGTCTTCCCAGATGTACACCTAATTGGATCAGACACTAAAAACCAGATTGCCAGTTTTTGATGACAGCAAGCTCATACCTCTTTATAATATAAAAAAAAAAATAAACACATATATCCATCTGTAAAATGATAATGACACAAGAGCCCTCCCTCCCCACCAAAACCAGTTAAAGTTAATTTATCTGCTTTAAGAAACTACACTATATTCAGCAGACAGCTGACAGGTTACCCTTGGGAAGATCCACATTTGGACATGACTCAAGATTATTTTTTTTTACCTCAAGCTGGCAGAGGCTACAAGTGTCACCCATACTAAAGCTAGCAAGTATTGAAGAT
This sequence comes from Thinocorus orbignyianus, assembly GCA_013400375.1. Lineage (NCBI taxonomy): Eukaryota > Metazoa > Chordata > Aves > Ciconiiformes > Thinocoridae > Thinocorus > Thinocorus orbignyianus. The sequence goes on along the minus strand of VXBW01005454.1, from coordinate 1,448,676 downwards.
GATGTTGAGTCTCCTTGAGAGAGTTGCATCTACATTTGCTGCTCTCAGTGCACCTTCTGGCAGCCAGTCTGAGCTGCCTGACTCCAGACGCTTCTGAAACGGTGGGTGCAAAGACGTGAAAAATCAACAGCAGCCACAAAATTTAGAAATCTCCTGTTACACGATAGCCTTGGGAATGTGGAAGAGGCATCCTCATCTAAAAGCTGCTATGACCACTGCAAGCAGATAACCCTAGTCCATAGAGTTTTAGAATAGGAACTGGTATCCCTCAGTATTTCTGGGTAGTGAGCAGTTTTCTCAAAATGCTTTCCCAAGTGTGACCGGAGCATTAAAGCGTTTCTGGCCTCATATCTTCTTTTCTTGGCCACAGAAATCAGATGGAGAGAGAATTAAAGGAAAAGTTATGGTACTATTGCTAACAATTTTATTTTTTTTCTCTATGGAAAGAAGTGCTTTCTTTTTTTACCATGTATCATAAATTCCTGTATCGTTTTTTCCTTTGCAGCAACGTTTCAGGAGAAAAAAAGCTTTGAAAAAATCTAATTAAAAGATGGTATGAAATAGTTAGGAGCATAATCCTTTCCTGCTTGTGTTTACAAACATAAAGCTATGAACTATAAATAGCTATAATACATGTTTAGAATGGCTTTTTTAATAATATATGGAAATAAAATCTACATAATCAAAACTTTAATGCTGAGAAACCTTAGCCTCAGCTATGTGTGGAAAGGGCAGTAATATTCAAGCAAATAATCAGTTTAATCAAATCTCAGCTTCATGGTCTTAGGACATTTGTCGATCTCTTTGTCCAGAATTTCTTTCAGTAGTAGGTCTAACTTAGTAAGTCTTCAAAAGGTGTTGGCTACAAGAATTACACAGAAGGGAAGGAAGTGTTTCGATTCCATGCGTTTAAACTTCATAGCTTAAATATTGCTAGTGAATTACAAGGAAGACTTTACCATTTGCCTTGAGTATGTTGTGTATATGAAGACTGAACTGATATCCAAGCATGTTGTCAGATGGGTGGTGGTGTTTTGGAGTCTAAGACACTAGTCTTCAGTTGTTGGTGTTAAATGTTTCATTGTTAGCAGCTGGTAAGGTTGCCGATGTTGTTCATTAAACATCACTTCCAATCTGAATGCACCCTTTGAAAACCCAGAAATAGAAAAACTGTACTTTCCTTCTTTCTTTGTCCCAGTTTTTACTTTTTTATTTACTTTGATAGTATCAAGATGTGTCCTTTCCTCGTAATTGAAATTACATTGCACTTGAATTACTGATTTCTGTGATGCATATAGTGGGGCAGTTACCTGAAGAATAAGAATTAGTAAAACCATTCAAAGCATATTAGGTTTTCTTCTTTTTTTTTTTTTAAATTCTTGTTAGAGTTGCGGCAAAAGAAATATTTCTCATTCATTCCCCTTCCTCCCTCTCCTTCTTTACTTAAAAAATAGACCAGTCCAGTCTCTTACAACATAGTGTGGGGCTCAGCAAAATTCTTGCATGCTAGTGTAACTATATGGCCACTGTGTAACCACGTGGCTCTGATTCATTACAGAGCCTTCCCAATAATTTTAGCCCTCCAAAAGAAGTAAGTAATTTAATGTAATGCAAGGGCTTGTTGAACACTCTGGTAAATCATTGTTCTTTTCCAAAGCTGAAAGTGTTTTTGAAGATCAGGGTCCACACAGACCTCCAAACGGAGCTAGGATAGCCCTCCATTTTTCAGCTTTCCCCTCCAGCTCTTCCAGATTCCCTTAACGTCTCACCAGTCCTTTTTAAAAGGACTTCCCCTTCCAATGTTTCTTTTTACCACTTTGTGCAGCTGTGTTTTGCTTTCTGTTGCAGTTTTACAGTTGTCGCTGGCTGGAAATATGAAAGCGTACTGAAATATTTCCCAGATTCTTCATACGGCATGTATGTGGGCAAAAAGGCAAGGGGAATGTAGTCTCAACTGCTCCAAACATTGCATATCCAAGTGTCCTATCACCTGGAGGCAGTTGTGCATGTGCTGATGGATGATCTCTTTATAGCCACTGGCAAAAGTCAGATTTCCATGGTAACAGTAGGCTTTGTTACTGAAGTGTGATTGAACCAAAAGTGCCACAAACCATTGTACCGTTGTAAACCATTGCCTAGCCACTGTGGATGGAATCTTATCTCACCTTGACACTGTGATTTCCTTCTGGACAAGAGAGTAGCAAGGTTATCTGTTACTTTCCTTAGCCTTGATTCCTTTGCAGAGTACAAAATGACTGTAAGGTCTAGGACCTCTTGGTTAGGTCTGAGAGCAAAAGAAATCTCAGAGTGAGAGCTGCAGCTGGGCTGGAAAAGGACTACCAAATTTTCCTCTGGGGAATTTTTCACCTGGGGAAGAGCTTGGCTGCCTGTTTTAGGCTCAGCTTCAAGTAATCTGTTGTTCGTCCAATATAATGTGATTTCATATTACATTGGAAAGTATTTTCTTCAGCTGAGATGGGAATACTCAGTAGCAAGTGAATATTTGTATTGTTATGGGTTGTCAGATATCATTCAGCTATTCCCATACCTGGATCAAACTGGTTCTGAGGGAAGGGCATTTAACTTGAATTCAGTGCATGCTCTGGAGACAGCATGGATACAGGAAAAACAATCCTTGACCAGTTAATTTGTCAAAAGCGTCTTTTCTCCCATTGTGATCTCCATATGTTGTAACAGAGTCTGAACAAGGGCAAGAAACATCTTCTATCCCTGGCTAGCCTTCACCAAGGAGAGGCACAGTATATAAACTTCTCTCTCCTCAAAACTAGCCTACAGTGTGATTTGCCTGAGAAGAGACAGGGAACCCTTAGGAAAGTTTTCAAATTATATTAGCAGCATCTTACCATTCTGTTAGCTATCTGTTTGAACAACCTTCTTCTAATCCTCTGAACTGGATTTTGTCCAGATCTGGCTGTGCTTCACTGCAGTCACTGGACCACATGCAATACTATTCTGAAACTTGACAGTAAAATTTCAGGTGTTGTTTGGCACTGTCTTTGCAGGCATAAGCTCAGAAACCCACTGCTCTGGCAGTTTAGGATGAGTTTAATGCAATATATGCCCCTCTTTACAAGCCTTTTCTCAGTTAAAAATAAAAAAGAAAGAAATAGCTATTTGGTTTACTGATGTTCATGTCAACTGCTGAGAGGATCCTTCAGAAAAAGAGTAGCATGGAGAGTGTCAGAGAAGCTACCATCATACACTTGATTCATTTTGTAATTGCACTTGATTATGGCAATTGAGAGTTCTGAAATGTATGGAGGAGTAGAATGGAGAACTGAAAATCCAGACGCTAAAGCTTTTCTTCAAAGTATTTCCACTGCCTCTTTGTGAGGGTTGTTCTGATTTGTGGACACCTGGTGGTTCCCTAGCCTTAGTGATGACCTCTTTGTTTTGCACCAAACCTTTTTTCCTAAGAAGAAATGCTGCAGCATTTAAGAAATAAAGTTTTAGGATAAATTGTTTGTGTTGAAGACATTAAAGGAGAAAAACCTATACAGAAAGTATGTAACTAGAGCATCTAGCAGTAATTCTGCTTTGGGTGTGAGAGATAACGGTCTGTGTTTTGGGGGTAATAAAAATGTTCTATTAACTTCTCTGAACCCATTGCAATGTGATAGAAAACAGCAAATGATGAAACAGTGCTTTGAGGGGAGCTTACACATTCAGCGAGCATAAAATAAACATATTAAAATTGGAAAAAAAAAACCTGATTTCCAGTACTTATTGTTTTATTGCTTCCATCATGGGTATAGGATAAAAGAAAACTCTTACTTGCTTGTTAGAAGAAGAAAGCTCCTACTTGAAGTTCTTACTTGGCAGATGTCAGTTGAAAGCCCTGCTATGGAATGTGCTGCAATGTCAAACTCTGTTGGGTAATTTTAGACAAATGTGTCATGTGTGACATGGAAATATGGCATGCTGTACATTAGTGATTTCCCAAGTGTTTGGATCAGGTAGTAATGTGCTGAGAAAGTGCTCTTTATCTCTCCACACTGTGTACTTGTATAGCAGTGGGGAAAGGCTTTTGGTAGAAATTACTTTAGTCAGAAAAAGAATCCATTTACAATATGTGCCTTCTAACATCTTTCAGACAATGCATTGTATTAAAGAGGCATTTTTTGATTAATGTTTTATAAACATTTTTCAGCATGGCAGCTTAAAGTCCCTGTAAAATTGTAAATGCGTGCATAGTGCTCACTTCCATAAAGTCAAATGCCATCTCATAAAGTCTAGTTGGATCCTGTCAGTGACAGTGACACGGAATCAGTACCTTGGAGCATTAAAATTAATTTGCTTCATTTATATTACTGCAGTGATAGCCAGATGAAAAGAGTCCTATATTTAAATTATCTTAAAAATACCTTCAAATCTTTTAGGATTTATTATTATTACTATTTTACAGTTAACTAAATGTAGTGAAGTGCAGCATATTTTCATGGGCCTTTTAGGAAGGTGGCTACGAAATGTGAAAGTAGCAAAGGGGAAAAGGGAGGATGTGGGAGGTCATACTGGGTGCAAAGCTGGAGGGTGGATAAATAGCTTTCAGTTGTGGGGGCTGCTAGAGAAACAGAGGCCTTTGGCCACAGACTTGAAGCCAAACTGGAATACCCTGGAGCAATGGAGAGCAAACTGGCCTTTCCTACACCAGACTATAATAGCAGTCCTCTCATTCTTCCTTGACGTTGTTGAAGGTCATGAATTAAACAGCTTTTCTCTTGCTAGTTCTTCCTCAGGTTTGCAAAGTTCTTACATGAGATGGGCTGAGTGAGGACACAAACAGGGAGAAAAATGAAATGTACTCCATATCACAGGCCTAATTCACTTCTCTGAGCTGCAGTGGGACTGTACTTAGTGGAGCTTAGTGATGTTAATGGAAGTACCTAAAATTTACACTGCTGCAATTGAGCAGAATCAACAGCCTTGGGAAGCAAAACTGATCAGGCTAGAAGCATAGGAGTGGAGAAGAGCAAGGAAAATGAGGAAGGGAGAAAATATAAACAGGAATAGAAAAGAGCCTCTGAATACCAGAGCCAGAGAGCAAGGAAGAAGATGTTGGACTACTGGTAGGAGAAACATAGCCAAGCAAAGGAGAAGAGGGAAATTCAGGGTAAAAAGCTGGGGATACCAATGACCTTGTTTGTAAAGGATATCTGTGGGATGATCTTAGTGCTTCCTCTCTTCTGCTACAGTCCTCTTTAGTTCTGGTCAGGTGAGATGCTTTTTTCTCACCCAGTTGGGTACCACGTTTCTGCTTTCTTTGGAGGAGGATGGGATACAGCCTTGGCTTGCACCTGTCTCAGTGTTAGGTCAGCTCTGATTCAGGAGCTGGACACACATTCCTGCAATAAGGCTGTTAAAAGATTTTGGCAACTCAACAGTTTGTTACAGCCCTACTTTGGGCAGAGCTGATCAAGTTGGCACCAAAGGACAGAGGAGCACTTTGTGCTCATGGTATGTAGGGAGGAAGGGTCTTAGGCAGAGAAGTTGGACCAAGCTGTTGGAAGCCTGTAACTTCATAAACCACAGCAACATGAATGAGTGTTTGTGGCAGGAGCCTTCAGACCATGACAGCAGCCATAAAACTTAACAAAAAGATTGTCTATAAACTGATAATGCCAGTGTTCTTCCTCCAGTGACAGTCAAGATGAAGACCCATAGAAGTCAATCCAATTACTCTTAAATGCAGATAAGCATGATTAATGGCTCTGTGAAAACAAAACAAAAAATCCTTACAGGCGTTGTCCTTTGTATGTGCCAATGCAGACTTAATGCTCCAGATGGCAAGTAAATACCCTAGTAATTCTGGGCCGGAGGAAGGAACTGCTGTGTACTTTGAGGAAACCTAAGACTAAGGTAGTGGTCTAGGGTTTAATATATGTGATTTGATACTGTGCAAAATTTTATGTGTCTTAAACTTAGTGTAGCTACCATACCTCATTAGCACTGGAAGCAATGTGCTATAAAAGATGAGGAGAAGAGGAGTGGACAGCCTAAAATAAAGATAAACAGATCCGTTTTGCAAATCACCTTCATTCCTTGCTATCTATCTGAAAGATTTAAACCCATCTCACTCGCTTTATTAATTTTGTTATAGCTGCACCTGTTCATGTCACTGCTGTTTCAGTCAGTGGTTCTGTTATAGCTTCTCTTAGTGCCAGTTCATAATCTCATCTTGACAATGCATTATGGGCTAGGATTCAGCACACAGCATCAGCCCAGGCATTGAAATGTCACCTTTCTTCCTTTGGCTGGGATTTGCTTTTCATTTTGTTTGCTGTCTTTTTTTCCTCCAAGTGTTTTATATCTACATTAAAAAAAAAAAATGCAGTTTGTGTTTTTGTTAAGAGAGGGAAAAGTAACTATTAAAATATGTTTTTCCTAATTTGGAATTTGCATGAGGTTTTATGTATTAGGAAAACGTTAGTAGTCATACTGATGCTTGCAGTTACTATGTATCGCTACAAAAAAGTTTACAGCATTTTTAAAAATAAATAAAACCCATGCTTCTTTGTTTAGCTTGGTGGTGATATTACTGTCACAAGCAGTTGTGGCTGCAGTCTGTGGATCTCTGCCATGAAGTATTTTCTGAGAGAGTTGCATACTGGGAAAGCTGGAATTAAAAAAGTCACATAGTGCATAAAAAGGCAAGACGGCTTTTTCTTTCCATGGAACTAATTACTACCTGCAAAAATGATTATTATTTCTTCTTTTCACCAGTTTATTTTTCCTGGTAAATAACAGGAGCTTTAATTGCACATTAGTAGCTTACAGGAACCTATTGTTGTGACATGTATTTAAACAAGCTGTGAATTAAGAACCTCTTTCCACCCAGTGATCTAATTATATTGTCACACTAATTATTGTATTTTGTATTTATATTTGACAACTTTAATTTTCTTCTTCTAGTTTACTGAAATAGCTTTCCTCTAGAGAATTTACCTTATAGGTTGGAAATTCTCATCTTTTCTTTCAGAAAATATACAGTAATTTGAAGCATGCCTCAGTCACTTTGGATCCATTCTGTTCACATCTCTGCTGTTAGTTTTCTGTGTGATCTTAGGCTAGTCATTTTAGCGTTCTCTGATTCTCTGTAGGAGTCCTGTTCAGCTTGCTAAAGTGTTTTTGGATCTATGGATGAAATTGCACTACCAAAACACCAGGTACTGTCTTCAGAACATAAATACAGCATGTTCATAGCTTGAGACTCCAGGGTTGATTTTCTGTGGTTAGAGAACAGAAAAAGACCCGTGAGGGTCAAGTTGAGACTTGGTTACAGGCAATAAAACCTTTATCTGTTTACAAAAACATATGATGGGCATTAGAAGTAAATTGCACTCCTTAATGTAATGCAAATGCCCATTTAATTTCTATCCAAATACTATCTATTCCCAAGCGCTGTAGAATAGTGTTAATAATAAGCAGCCCTATTGTGTGGTAGGTCCATGATGTTATTTTGAAGGTAATTAAAATATTGAAATTAAGCATATAAACCTTTATTCATTTGATTTACTCTTTCCCTGGAAATATCCACATTAAGTAAAGGGTGCTAGTATGAGGGTGAGATTGTTAGTGGTTTAATGTGATGAAGCTAATCAAAATAATTGCAAGAAATGGTGCTGTGGAAACATGGCCATTTCAGCAAGCCTAGACATGCGTCACCAATAGCAAGGCACTGGGGGAGCGGTAATATTCAACAAATAAGCTGTTTCTTAACATAGGGAGGAGGCAACTTTTATTAAGGGAAACATGAAAGAGTGTTGAGAATGGAAATTTATCCAAGGCATAGAGAAAAGTTTACGTAAACCTGGCAACTTTGGCTGATCTGCAACATCTACTAATGGAGGAATGGAGGGCATATGGCACAAAGCTCAGCTTTTTGTGGTTGCTGAGAAAGGAGACACACTGATGAGCTCTGTGAAAACTGTTTGTAGTCTGCTTCCCTGCAAGGTTGATGCTGGTGTGGAAGATTCCTAGATTGACATTTAAGATGAGGGGGAAAATAAGGTGTGTTCTCAAGGGGCTCCTGCGGAATCGCAGCTGCTCTTGTCGGTGACTATGCAATTGTCTGATCAAGCAAGACAGAGGTGGTTGCAAGCTTTGCCCACACCTGTGCTTTGTGGAGCATGGTAGCAAATTTCCAAGATTTAAGCAGATAATTTTGGACAATAACATGTTCACAGTAAATGTAACCGGTTTTGTTACTGCGAAACTAAATCAAATTGGATTTTACATATAGCAGCATCAAGTGGGAAGTTTATATGTTTAGATATCTGATAGAATTAGTACGGAGTGCAAATTCAAGCTCTCAAGAAATATGGCTCATCTTTAGCTCTTAACAGTCACTTCTAGTACACCTAGCAACTTCTGTACTCCAGCTACTCCCTAACTCCTCGTAGGAATGACCGCTTTGTGTTGCTCACGCAGTTCACTAAGCCTTTTCTCTCTCATGCTGCATCTCTTTTGAAACATGCAGGTAGAGTAGAGCGTTTTGTTCTCTAACACACAAGCACTCACCTGCAGGGCTCTTGACTCTCTACCCTGAATGCCTGAGTCAGGAAGGCTGTCATTTGGGTATCGCCAGCTGGCAAGGAGAATGCCAGGAAATCGCAGCCCTCCTCCAACGGTGAACAGACCGAAGAAAGGTCGCAAGCAGGAGTCGAGCAAGTTGGACGGAGGACAATCACGAAAACACAAAACTGAGAGGAAGCAGTAAATAAGCAGTACAGAACTATGCCCAGCCACCAAGCAGTCATGCTGTAGCAAAATGCATTTTATATCAAATCTTCAGCAAGAGTTTGACAACTGTTACCGTAATTCCAAAAGTTCTTTTATCGCATTCCCCTATGCCTTCCTTACTGCCATAGAACTTTCTCTGCCATGTATTTTACTTTTTTGTTCATGTTCTTGCTGTTTCGTTTGGATTGTTTGTTTAGTTTTGTTTTTATAAAACTCCTGAGTCTTCATTTCGTTTGGTTTGGGGTTTATTTTTTGGTAAAATGTTGATGCAACATACAATGCTTTGCTTTTATCTGGATCTCAGAGTCTGAGGTGAGAGTCTGTCTCCTGTTTTTCTGCCTGCAGGGATTCCAATGCTGAAGATAGTATTTGCGGGTTATGAGCACCTGTCCTTAATTTCTGTCCCCTTACTCATCTACCATCCTGCTCAGATTCTTCTTGGCAGTTTGTTGGTACCAACAATAAAGTCTTGGATGGTTTCTAGGCAAAAGGTAAGAATTGCTGGTTTTGATTTATAATTAAATATGTGCTATGAGGAAAAAATACCTAAACACATCATAAACTCCTCAGGTTTCTTCTTGGAGGTCTTATTTTCTCTTCTTTTACATCCTTTATGACAGTGACAGTCACAGTAGTATCAAGTTAAAAATGCTGAACTTTATGCCCTTTGACTCTGAAGAAGTTCCAATCTTGAAGTTAGACCTCTACAGTTACTTCAAATTCTGAATTAATTCAAGTTATGAATTCAGATTATGCCCAATAAGAATGGCTCCATCTTTGGATAATAATCACAGCTTTGGATTTCCCTTATGGTGAAGCAGCAACAATCTGTCAGCTGGAATGGGAGCTGGGGAAATCAAGTAAAATGAGAGCACTTTTTGAATCGAAATGAAGCAGAATGAAAACTTTTTAGTATTTTTTTTTTCTACTTGAGTTACTGTTTACAATAGCAAGAAGTCTACAGAAGACTGATGCATCACATTTCTTGCCAAAATATGACATGGGTTAGCATGTAGGGCTATAACCTAGAGGTTTTTGCATCAACCTCACTGATTCAAATTATGCTTATTTCAGTATGACATGAAGCTGTTGACATATGACAGCCATTCTGTGATCTGTGTGAAATAGTTGCAACGCTTTTAGTCAGGGTCTCAGAACACTAGTAACCACCTCGCAAAAAGCTGGTCCATGAAACTGATTTTAATGCTTTCTCTAATGTTACAAAATAATAAGGATAGAGGAGCTATGGCAACTGAAGCAGTCTTTCACAGCCATTTTAGGTGAAGGCTGAGAGCTACTGTAGGAAGACCAGTGCCACCAGTACCCTGCATTCTCCCCTTATCAGTGGAGAAGGGATTTCCTTATAACTTCCATGTTTCCAATGTTCAGCAAAGCCCAATAGGCTGACATTTTCCTAGCATCACTCTACTAAAGTCACCGTGCTAACATGAATACTAAATTCCCCAAGTCAGTGATTTTGTTGTGGTTCCACTTTTGCTTACCAGAACTGTAAAAAGCAGGAAGACTCACTTTTCAGGAACTGAGTCCAGAAATCAGACTTTGTTAAGATATCCATATCTTTGTATCAGAAGATGGAAATTTGTCCATCATGTCATTTCTCCATCAGTCTGAAAGTCACGATTTTTTAAAATCAGAAACTATCAGGAGACATTAGACACTGTGTAAAGAAATTTTCATGCTGTTCCTGCAGAAAGGTAGCCTAAAGTTGACACTACTGGTGACAGAATGATCCGTGCAATGCTGGCTCCTCTTCAGCATCTAACTGCTGTCTGCTGCCAAGACCCGGAGTGGGGCTGGAACTCCTCCAGACCTCCCTGATCCTCAGGGGCAGTAATGGCCTTTAGGGGCTGCTGTCAGATGCTGCCAGTTAATGCAGCCTTTAAGCAGGGCATCAGAAAAGTCAACAGTACTGGAGAAATTTACAGTTCACCAGCACTAGTTTCTTATTCATTAAGTATCAAATAAACCTCCTGCGCTAATCAGCCTGTAATGGTACTGTAGAACCACTTTGGGGGATTGTTGTTCTGTTGCAGCCGTTTCTTCAGTTGGTCTTCTGTATTATTCACAAATGTTATTTTAATTACTCTTTGAAAAAAAATCAATGAGGTTGGGTCTAGTACAGTTATAATAAGTATAATAGAAGTGAATGTTGTGACTGGATAATGGTCTCCCGCTTTGAAAATAAACATGTCATCATCACCCTTGATGTTTATTTTCTATAAACACCTTGGCTTCATTTTGGCATCTCTCTGGCAGGGGGAGACTGTTATCCAGTCACAGTACTCAACTGCAGTGACATTCTTACTTAATTATGATAGTACATGTGATCTGGTTGTATGAAATTGCATTTAAATATTTAGATGTTCATCTACACTAAAGTATTTCTAGTTTGTAAATATGGCAGCAGAATCTGCCAGACTACAAAGTTAAAAAATTGTTTCCCCAAAGAAACTGTGGAATGATGTCTCTCTCCAAAGTCTCTTGCTGAATAATATCCAAAAGACTAATCTCAAAAGGCTAGATTTAACAATAGTTAAATTGCTGGTGTTTCTGAAAGCTGGTGTTTCTGAGGGGAATATAGCCTATTTATTTTTAAAGGTTTGGGTTTTTTAAGGGTTTACATTTGTGCCGGAGTGTTTTCAAGCAGTGCTTACAAGCTTTAAATGTACAATATTAAAGGTTAATACCTACAATAAGAAGACCCATCAAACATCTCTGAGACTGAAAACTGCTTGTTTACTCAGCCCCCCAGAAATGATTAGTCTCTCACTCAGCAGGCAAATGCCAGTCTGTCAGGGCACTTCTCCCAAAAAGCTAAGGAAAACAGAGGTTCCAAATTTCAGGAATTTGCAAATTTCACTACTTTCCTCCTCACTCAGGATAATTCGTCCCACACTAGCAAGCACTGAGCATTTTTGTTGCAGAGCACACCAGAACTGGGCATCCTTCAGTGACGACATCAGGGTAAAGGAGCAGCTGAAAACCTAAGACCTTTTAAGCCTATCACGTTTGCCTCCTCAGTTGGAGAGGCTGCTTCCTGCCAACTGAGGGTACAGTCACCTGTCATTTGAGTTGAACTTCTGTTATGCACTGAATAAATAGTTCAGCTACCATTGTAGCTGCAAGGAGCACAGAGTTGGACCTTACCATCAAGTGGTTTCTCTCCTTCTCCTCAGTAAGAGCAGACTGGAACTACAAAGACCTCAGGTGTCCCCTGGCATAAGATCACCTCTGGACATATGGATTTTGGCTTATTCTTACCTTTTCTCAGAAAGGAAGGTATAAACATATTGATGCCAGACATCCACAACTGCAGCAGTGACTATACTCTGAGCAGGCTTCAAGCCAGATGGAAGGAGGCCAGGGAACACAGAAGTGTTAGCAGAGATTTTCTTCACAGTCTTTCCCCAAGCGGGTCAGAAGCTCTTATATCTGCACCACAAGTGGTTTGAGTGAGGCCCAAATAGCTGCTTTCTTAAAAGGCATCTGAGACCTACCTCCGCTTCCTTCACCGGCATTGTAGCCGTATTCCCTTGTGGTTCCTCTGCTGAGGCTATCTGTATAGGAGGAGGTCGTGGTGGGCTATCAAAGATAAAAAAACATCATCCCAAACCCTGGAGCAGCCTGTGAGCTGCACGCTGACTCCTCACTCAGCCCCCGAGAAGTACAAGCAGCGTTTTGTTGCCTCTCAAGAATAAAAAAAAATTGTCTTGTGCTGTTGGTCGGTTGTCTTTTAAGAATATAAAAAAGTGACTGTTTTGTTTACTGTTCACAGGCACAGAAGTTAACCAGGCAGCCCAAAGCACCCGTGAAGGTATAATTATGGAGATGGCCTGTGTCTCAGTGAATGTATATATGTACTATACTGTACACACAGACAATTGAGACAACTGGGTATTTGTGAATGTTGCTTCAGTGCGTATTTTATTTTTATATATATATATATATCTGAAAGATACCTGTTAAGTGCCTTACAGATGCATTTTTGGCAAAAGCATTGTTTCCAGAAGCCACTTTGTTGGTTACTGCAAGAGGTTGTACAATATTTTGGAGTTTTTATTTTTCTAACCGAGTGAATGGTCATGACTAACAGCTGTTTCTTCCGTTGCCCCTAATTTGAAGCCAGGGTGCACCAGCTGTAAGTCTCTGTTTTAAACTAGCCAAAAGGACCAGAAGCCTATCCCACTGCTGGCTTACACTGAGGAAGAGCTTTCTGAAGGTTTTTTTTCCAAAATTGACTTGAATTTCTGTGTGACTCTGTTACACTCCCTAGTCATATGACTGTGACATGCCTTTTTCTTCTGAGTTTGTGTATACTCAGCATGGGGCCATCCATTGGATAGAAGCTGAGAAGCATGAATTATTTGCATTTGTTGACACAGTTGTCTAGACATTCCTTCAAAGTTAATGGTTTCTCAAGAAAATTCTTTCAATTCCATTGTATGATATTGTGCCATTGTATATCTTAAATGCCTCATAAGCTTCTTCAAAGAAATGGTCTGGTGCTTGGGTTATGAGTGAAGTATTTGCGTTTGCAGCTAGGAGATCTTTTATAATTTACCCCCGTAGAACACAAATTTTTGTTTTTCTTTTTTCTTTTTCTTCCCCCGGTGCAATGCATGGAGATCTACAGTGACAGAATTTAGGATGCTAATATTGAAACAGAGCCTTTATTGTAGGAAGCCAAGCTACATTTTCTATATAGCTGCATTGGTAATGTATGACAGTTTGTGAGGACAAGAGAGTTGACAATTTTTTATTTTTTTTTTTAATTTTTTGCCAATTAAAAAAATCCTTATAATAACAGAAACACTATCTTAGCTAATTTGACAATCAGTCACACGCAACTTTTGTTACTCTTTTTAATAAACTTATACTAAAAAATGCAAAATACTATTTCTAAGAGGAGCGTTGAAGAGAAAGGAATGCAGACGTATATTTAAATGTATAGCCAGCACTGTGTTGTGCCCGGGAGATTGAGATTTCAAAAATGTACTCTAGCCCAGACTTTGAGGTGTACCCGTCTGCAAAACCTGTGCTGGCAATTGTGCATTTAAACATTAAAAGGTATGAAAGAAATAGGTCAAACTGGGATCGATATAAACGGAGAAGTTTCACGTGTGTCATAGGTAATGATGCACTTAAAGGATGCAGCTGAGTGCAAACACTTAGGAGCAGGTCTTTAGCAGATGTAAATTATTGTAGTTCTGATAAGGCTATAGACATTTACACAAGCTAAAGATCTTTTGTGTGACAATAGACATGTGAAATTCATATCCTTTTGCCTTAGTGAAAAAAAACAACAACTGAGTGTGGTTTACCTGGTCCGTTATTCCTAGTCCATCATTCCTGTGAACGACAGGAAAGTAATCTGGTACCAATCATCGGTGCTTTACCTGGTGGTCAGTCAGTGCCAGGCTGCTCTGCTGCCACCTGCACGAGAAACTGCTGGGACACCTGGCAGCGTCACCTTGTTCGCAGTTGTCATCACCAATGAAATGGCCACATAACAAAGGTACTCGAGGTGGCAACATGCTGAATTCTTTCATTCCCTGGAGGGGAATGAAGCTCTGCACACTGAGCAGGCAGGAGGGCTGAAAGACACTGTCCACCCCCTGTGCCCCCGGGACTGTGCACTCTCCTCACTAGCCAGTGACGCAGAGGGCAGCAGGCAGAGAGCTCACAGTTTTGATCAGCACATCCCCAGACAGCGTAGTCAAGATCCCAACCTGGGATGTAATTGGAGAGGATAGCACGCATGTTCTTGGGCCAAATTCAAGGTTCCCCTTCCCTAATCATGCTAACCGTAACTGGCTCCATGTGGGAAGAAATTCCTTTGTCTGGGGTTAAAAACCCTGCTTGCAGCAGAGAGCCCATACTCGGGACAGCTTCTTTGTGTTCTGTTTCCATAAACCCCAACTTCCAGAGTATGTAAGAACTTAATCCCCATCCCGCTGAAATCACTGACGGGTCCTGTTGATTTTGAATAGCACAGCAACTGGCCCAGAAAGAGTGCTCGCGTTTTTAAAATACATAGGAAGAGTTCAAGCAAACGGGGACTTACTGTGGTTGTGTCAATGCTACGTAGTCAGAACACTGCAAGTACCCTCACTGAGCTACCTCTCTGTACTGAACCTCCGACTTTCAGTACGTGCAACAACATGCTTAGATTCCACTGGACACGTCCGTTTTTCCTTTGTTAAATATTTTCTTCATTTAAGAATATTCCGAACCGTTTTAAGATGGAGTTTTGTTAGAGCCTTTACAAAATCCTTGCTGATTGCTTGGGGCAGCCTGTTCATATTGTGTATGAGTGTTGGGAGGTGTTGGTCTAAAGGGAATATAAGCAAACCAGAAATACGTATATTAAATCCGTACTTAAGGAAACTTAATTATTCATATCAATTCTGTTATGTTTAAAGACTGTTAAGATGTTTGGTTTATGACCTGTGACCTGTTATTTTGCCTATATGTCTTTAATAAACAGAATGGTTTTGAATTTAAATTTGTTAATAAGTAAATAAGGTAAAATTGCTTTTCCTCTAGGTCAACTTTTTGCTTCTGTTACCTATGTTTTGTTCTTTTGTGGGTAAGCCTTTAAACTGTTTGCTTGTTCTTTAAAAAAAAATATCTGTAAACTGTACAGAAATATTTTATGAACTAAACTTGGGGAAAGAAAGTCCTCAGAATACTGCGAATTATCATCAACTGGAAAATCAATTAGTTGAACTCCAGCAGGTTTTCAGTAGAGGGTTAGAGCAGTTCTGAATCTCTTCAAATTCTTGGCTTTAAATTTAACTGAGGGATATTTAGTATTGAGTGTAATCAGGCAAAACTGATGGCAAATGAGAACTTAATCCATGTTAAAACATAAGGATTTTCTTGATCATCAACACTTCCTATCTTCCGCATATCTATAATCTCATCTAATGATAGCAGAGGCAAAAAATGCCCAAACAATAAAAGAGCACTTCAGACATCACAAGGAGTCTCAGCACTTTGTGTTGAGTTACTCAAACATTTTATTTCCCTTTTTGTGTGCTAAATTGAGAAGCTTTTGATGACTCCAGTGATAGATCCAAGATAAATCATTTTTGATGTAGTTAAAGTCAGAATTACAGTTGTGGTTTTTTTCTGCTCTATCCTTTAGTGAGTGTGAATAGGTTACACAGCAGAAAAGGCAATCTCAGCAGAAGCTGCGCAGTTGTGCTTGTTCACGGAGCAAAAGGCGAGTAATCCAGCAGCGTGGTTTTACAGAAGTAGTCCCCTTCATTATTCTGGCAGTCAGGGAAAGAGGAGCTGTTAGTTTTATTTGTGTACGTTTTTCTGTGGAAATATCTTGACAGCAGGAGGTTAGAAGGCAAGATGAAAAATTGTCTGTCTGCGAGCACATTTATTTATGTGCAAGTGCATACGTGCATAAGAGATGAGCAGTTCTAGATGCAGAAATCACTAGAAAGGACCAAGTCCCTGCTATACATTTTTTTGCAAGGTTGCATATGGAGAAAGAGCGACTTCTCTGATGTTATTCTGACATTAAAAATGGAATTTCAGACACTGAGTTGTGTTTTGTATTGAATCATAATCTCATACAGAACCTTTACGGCAGATGATTGCAGCACTGTGTTTGTAAACCGCAGACTATTTTGCACTTAAATAGATGTTGATGCATTTGGGAATTACAACACAGTAAAGGGCTAAATCACAGTTTCTCCATTTTGTTATAATCCAAATGCATTTATATTAGTATTATTACAAAGTGCCAGAAACACATGCAGCCCCTCACAAGCACGTTAAATAGACAAGAGACTGAATTCTGCCCGTGGTTACACTTGCACATCTCCAGTGAAAGGGCTGTTAAGCTGCAGCGTGGCCTCCCTGGGGAAGCTGTTTGAAAAGCCCTGCCATTGTTCTAACAAAGCTCAGCAATAATGTAACACATGAGGAGAGTAAATGAAGAGTATTTTGCTTTCAGTTTGATGGTCTGCCCTTTCCAGCATCTAACCAACCGAAGCTCTTTCGTCCCTGTTTCCACTGGTAGTCCCAATCTCCCAGACCAAAACTACAGCATTGTATCAGAATAATGGCAGAAGGGGAAGGTTGTCTCCTCCTCTTCACTGTTTTCTTGCTTGAGCCGCGTTATCACTTTTCATCATTAGACTGTGACTTCCTTGAGGAGGCATTTTGAGTTAAATTCTTCGCAGTTTTATGTGTATGGTTCCTGTAAAATTTTCTTTCAACAAAGAACACCCTGCAGAACGGTAAGTAATCTTCTGAAGTAGCATGGGCAAGGGCTGTCCGATGCCTTTAGGTGTGCAGGACCAGGGAAAGCAAAGCCAGAAAATAGAGGTGCGAGGCGTTGCCACAGGCAGGTCTGCTTCTTGCTGGCATCTGGAGCTGTAGCAGAGGTCATGAAAGCAGCCTCGGAATTGTTCTCTTGCCAGAAAGGTGGAGAGCGAGATCTTCAGTGAGAGGTGAAATTAAATTTGTTAGTGATTAAAAGGACAAGAGAGATGTGTTGGAAGCAATTGGTGCCAGTGAGGCCTCTCGGCTGCTCCCCTAAGCAAATTGCAGTCTCGGTGGAATATCAGCTTCTGAGTCCATCAAATTGCAGTAATCAAGTCTGGAGCTGATGGGAGCATGAGTCACCACTTAATTTTCTCATCAGTGGAGGCCAAGTTTTCAAAATATTTTTAGATGCATTTCCGCAGAGATTTCTGCCAGCCGATGACCTATAGAGTGACAAGAAAATGAGCAATAGCTGCTGCTGAATCAGGCTCTGCTGGCTGCCACCTGCCCTGCTGGCTGCAGGTTTGGGCAGGGAGGGCGGGTGGATCAGAGGCCTTTGGCATTGCTGTGCAGAAAAGAGCCCCGCTGAGTTGATCCCGTCACCTGGATTTGTTAAGCAATAAAATAACCTGTTAATTCTTAGGCTATCAGGTAGGTTCAGATCAACACTGACCCTGTGTTTATAGCCCACACCAGAACCAGGCGTGAGATTAAAAATGGATGGGGATTCCTGCTTGGAGAAGCGGCCAGTACCTGACAGCTGCAGCGCACAGAAGAGGCCGAGCACCTCCTCAGCATCCCGTCCTGGTGCGTGTTGTCCACTCTTCACCTCTGTCACAACCATTTTTCACCCAGTTAAGAAAAAGAAGAAGAAAGGGCTGTTTGGATGGCATCCTCTGTGGGTGGGCTCCATCTAGGATAATTGTCAAAAAATCAAAGGCTTGCAGAGGTACGCATGCTGATGTTAGTTGATCTCTGTAAGAGGAAACTTACTGCTCATGGTTGGTTTTCTTACAAAACATTTCCAAATTCTAAAGGAATCGGCTCTCTTGATAGGGAAGAAAATGGGCTGCCTCCAAGGAAGGATGATTTCATTGATAGGATTAAAAAAATTATGGAGGTCATGTGAGAACTGGCCTTTTGCCAGAAGAATTGCAGGAAATAAAATTTGAGAGTCCCGTGACAATAATTGGGTATGAAATTTTATTGACAAACGCTTTTGCAATTCTGTGCTCCCACTGTTTCTTAGCATTGTGAGTGGAGTCCTTCCCCATCAGTGTCCTTTGTCTGCTGCATACCCCATACTCAAGATGTTAACAAAATTCTGTCTTGTTTCCTGGTGCCTTCTGCGTGTAATTTTGCCACTTGTTGTCAACAGTGTTTGGTGAAATAAGTGATAAAGTGTCTTTCTTCCCCCTTATCTTCAACCTAAATTCACCTCCGCTCCCGCTTTTGTGCTGTTTTTTTTTTTAACTTTCCCAGTTATCTGTCCCTACCTGAACCTGATGGTGTCATCACCAAGATGATGCTCTCATCTGCTTGGAGAGCATCTCTAAGAAGACACTGTCTTCAGAGACACCCCATCCCGTAGCGGCAGTACAAGATAACTGCGCCCGAGAAATCAGGGCAGCTTTCCAAGATGCTGCCTGGGGAAGCAGGAGTCGGCTTCTTGTGCTGGCACAGAAGAACTTTAGCCATGCAAATTACAGTTCTCCTGTTCTTCATTAGGACTCACGGCTCCCTTGCATGGAAACACCCACAGGCACATGGGCCTGCAGCTCACTGCTGTATCCATTAGAGTCGCTGCTGATCCTTTGGGCAATCCCCTATTGCTGCATGGTGTGGTTTGCCAAGCTGTTCAGCAAGTTCTTGCTTGTTCAGTTTCATAATATTGCTTTACATCAGAGAAAGTTCAGGAGAATCTCAATATTTTTTTAAATAAAGATGGCAATATTTTTTCATTGAAGTATTTTAGCTCACTGGCTGGCAAATTAATTGTCATTTCCAAACAGTGACTCAGGACTACAAAAGATGCATATGCAGCATTTGGCTCACGCTTTCACTCTGCATTTTCCTCAAAACACACACATGTTCTTCCAGGTATCTCACAGTGAGTTTCCTAAAGCCCCCTTTAGAAAACCTCTACAACATCTGTTTAGGTCCAATTCCCCGTTAAATAAAATATATCCCAGAGGCATGATAGCATACTAAAAATAAGAGTATGACACAATTTCAGCCAGCTAATACGATAACTGTATTTGATGCACCTCACAGAGTGCTAATGTGGGAAGCCTGTAACTTTTCGGCTCGGCTGTCTGCGAGCATCACGCACAGATCTCTCCCCAAGCCGCAGCTGAATCCCAGGGCCATGGGAGCAGCACTTCCCCAGGGCGCCGGGGGGGTGTTTGCCACCCCTGCGCTCATGAAACCCACCCTTTCTGGCCATTCCGAATGTGAAAGCATAGCTGAGCTGTGATAACGTGAGATTTTGTGTGAGCCAGGGGAACAGAACAGAAGCGCCGCAGTCTGTGGGGCCTGACTTTGATCGTGTTTCTGGTCAGGTAACACGTGTTTGTGACGGGTGACACTAATGTGTGACCCCTCCGATTATAAAGGGCAGGAAGAGCTGTACATAGCTCTGCTGTCACCTGTCAGTGCCCCCATGTATCCTCATTTCATAGAATCACAGAATGGTTGGAGTTAGAAGGGACCTTAAAGATCATCGAGTTCCAACCCCCCTGCCACGGGCAGGGACACCTCCCACTAGACCACGTTGCTCAAAGCCCCATCCAGCCTGGCCTTGGACACTTCCAGGGATGGGACAGCCACAGCTCCCCTGGGCAACCTGTTCCAGTGCCTCACCACCCTCACAGGAAAGAACTTCTTCCTAATATCTAATCTAAATCTCCCCTCTTCCAATTTAAAACCATTACCCCTCGTCCCGTCACTAGACTTCGTGACGAAAGTATCAAGTATCTAATGGGACACTGATTAAAAAGCAAGAAAAATCTTTCTTGTACCAGCTTTTTGGAAGATTTTTAGGTAGTAGTTGGGGTTTTTTTTGAAGTAAGGTGAATATTACATGCAGAAAAACTGCTCTCCGTTTGTAACAGGATGTATATGAAATCCTTCTGTCTTCTATAATTTAATATTTTACATATATTTAAGAATGCATTTTGCTTGTTTAGATTCTTCCAAACTTTCTCTGCTGCTAATTCCTCCCATTTCAATTTTTGGCTTTGGTGTACACACAAATACGCCACGGTGCACTGCAAGCAGCAGCTCGCTGTTTAAAAAAAATACTAAATTTATTTTCAATACTAGTGAAAATAAAACTTGATTTAGTCTGCTGAGATTGCACAGGGGTATTCTTTCAGTAGCTGCTGCTTGGAATGTGCTTGAAATTTTTTTCAGAAGCCCCGGTTTAGGAGTTGATTGTCTCAGCAACAAAATGTTTGCTCTGAACAACCCCAGAAGCACAATACATTAGCAGAGGGAAAAGAGTATTTATGGGCAGTAATTCAGCTGTTATAAATTGTGACTGCAAAGAAAGAGAAAAAGGTTCCTTTTTAAAACTTGCTGCCAGATTCTGATTTCAGCGATGCTGAGTAAGGTAAGTGATGTTCTTTTGATTAACAGTCAAGCCTTGAGTGGGTTTCGTTTCAAGAAGACTTTATTAAGCTTTTCTCTCACATTCATCTCTTTTTTTTTTGTTCCGTTTTGAAAGGACTTCCATCTGAAGAAAACCCTCAGCGACTTTTTAGCTTATGTTAAATTCCCACTGACAAACA
The DNA here is from genome assembly GCA_013400375.1 of Thinocorus orbignyianus. NCBI lineage: Eukaryota > Metazoa > Chordata > Aves > Ciconiiformes > Thinocoridae > Thinocorus > Thinocorus orbignyianus. Next base: position 1,427,815 of record VXBW01005454.1, on the reverse strand, counting down.
GCTGAGAATTAGGATTAATTTGCTCCAGGAGGAACTAATACGCTTTGCCAAATAAATCCTGCAGCTGGCCGAGCACTCCATTCATCTCTGCCCTGTGAGCGCTCAGAAGTCGGGATAGTTCTCCTCTGGAACTCCAAAGTCAGATCAGCCCTTTGACTGCCGGTGACAGAGGATGGTTGGCCCGGGCCTCGGGTTGTGTTTGTTTGCAGTTCAGAGAGCGACGGGCCGAGCTGGGTTCGGAACTTTTAGGACTCTCTCCCGGCTTGGTCCTTTCCCCCGCCTTTGGCTGCTCCCGACGCCTCTGCTTCCACGGGGAGTCGCCCACGCCACCGGAGACGGGAGGTAACCGGGGGCTGTCCCTGCCCAAAGCCTGCCGAGAGTCCAGCAGCCGCCAGTTTTCCAGAGGCTCTACCTTGGCCCCTTACCGGGGCAGCCGCCGCTGTCCCCGTCCCCC
>VXBW01005454.1:1340144-1427182 GCA_013400375.1 Thinocorus orbignyianus | reverse complement strand
GAGCCTTCTCTTCTCCAGGCTGAACAGCCCCAGCTCTCTCAGCCCGTCTTCATAGGAGAGGTGCAGCTGGAAGGCTGCTCTAAGGTCTCCCTGGAGCCTTTTATTCTCCAGGCTGCACAGCCCCAGTTCTCTCAGTCTGTCTTCATAGGAGAGGTGCTCCAGCCTCTGAGCGTTTTTGTGGCCCTCTGTTGGACCTGTTCCAACAGTTCGATGTCCTTTCTATGTTGAGGACTCCAGAGCTGGACACAGTACTCCAGGTGGGGTCTCACAAGCACAGAGCAGAGGGGGAGAATCACCTCCCGTGACCTGCTGGTCACGCTTCTTCTGATGCAGCCCAGGATGGGGTTGGTTTTCTGGGCTGCCAGCACGCACTGCAGCTGTGCTGCGTTGGGCGCTGGGAATTACTGCTGACACTTCATTTGACTGGGTTAAATATTTTTCCACTTTGGGCAGCCCTGTGTTTGCATAATCGAAATCAAGCGCGTCTCCTCTTCTGCCTTTCCTCTCTGTACCCACAGCCTAATGTCCTCAGTACCTGGCACAACGCTTCCTAATGTACATCAACAGCCGCTGATATACAGCCAGGCTGATCTCTGACTCGCCTTTGAAAATAGCGACACATTTTCTCCACAACAAATTATACTTTGACACTAGAAGGTGGCGATCTGTAATGGATATTGCAATCTGAAGATTCAAAGAGACTATCTGTGATCTTTGTCCTCAGCCGAGTAAGCTGGAGTCTCTCTTCCCTCCTACATGTTATTTGATTGTGGTACATAACCTTGGGATGTACTAATAATCATTAGTCAGAGCTGATACATCCTTTGTGGGCCTGCCCTGCTCAGAAAGGGAGATGTTCTCTAGAAGAGTGGTAAATCAGCAAAACATGCACTTAAATATACAGTGAAATGTGGTTTGAGACACGATCCTTCATACATCATAGAACAAAACACTTCCCAGGGAGAGTCATACAAGCGCTAATGAGGAAAGAGGGGGCTGCTGTGATGAGACCTGCAAAGGGAAACGGCTCGGTGGTAGGAGGGAGCCAGGAGACATCCCCAAGCAGCTTGTGGTCCAAGGGCAGTCATGACTCTCCATGTCCTTCTCTGCCCTCTGGTAGATGCCTTGTAGAGAGGGAGGGGGATGAAACAAAGGGAGCCTTGTGGAGCTGCCCAGGGGCCATGGCTTTCAGCCCCGGCAGGGGCAGCAGGGTGGGCCCAGCATGGCAGGAGCAGAGAGGGGGCTGATCTGCTCTTCATCAGCCGGGCAGGTCAGGGCACTCCTTTGTCCTTGGTTTTTGCTGGGAAGTAGCTCTCTTTTTGCAGCTGACTGTTGCAGGGATCATTAGAGCATCTCCTTATCTTTTTACAAGCATTTCTCATCATTATTGAAATCTAAGTGAATATGTAACACTGGCAGCTCCGCCAAGGAGCTGGCTGAAGCAGGGACAAGCCTTCAGGGGTGAGGAAGAGTGTGAACCCCAATCCTTCAGCAAGGCAGACCAGGCATCATCTCCCAGGGCAGTTTCCAGTGGGATGTGCCAAGTGTTCTACTCCCTGGATTTCTGGCCTTGCTGCTTTGCCTCCCTTGGTTTGTGTGGTCCTAAGTAGTTGCAGAAGCTGTGCCAAAAGGGCTGGCTAAGCCACCCAGCCAGATCTCCATAACGCCTGGGGCCTCTCCCAGCACTGCTCTGGGGAGGACACAGCCTCTGCTGAGAGCTTGAGCTGGCACATCCCCGCTGACTGTGACATTAGGGCCTACAAGGCCCTGTGGCTTCTCCTGTGAGACTTGTTGCCCATTTTGGAGTTGGCAAAGTGCATGTTTGGCTTTTTTGCTTACTAGTGGCAATTCAATCAATGCAGGGAATGTCCACAATGACTTACCCAAGCTTTGGGCCAACTGTGTTGCTTAATGCAACTTCCACCTCATATTTAGTGCTAATAATCACGGAATCATGGAGTTGTCAGTTGGAAGGGACCTCTAGAGATCATCTAGTCCAACTCCCCTGCTAAAGCAGGATTGCCCAGAGCATAAGAAAAGCAGTATATGCTCAACATGCAGGACCGATGGTTATGCAGCAGCAGTTTATATTTTTGTGGAGCTGAAGGAGAGAAGGAATCACAGAGATACAGGGTGAGAAAATGAGTATGCAAGTTAAGGGTGTGATGAGAGAGCACATCTTGTGTGCACGTTAGTTATTTCTAAATTTTGTATTTTTCAGTTTTAGTTAGGATAACTCAAGCATTATGATGGCATCAGAGGATCTAAGCCATAGGAGTTTTCACTGCCAAAACTGCATTTGGTACTTGTTTGGCTGGTGGGGAGACAACCTCAGGATAGGTGTGCATTGCAGCTGAATGCGAGCTGCTTTCCGCACCTTTGGTCAGTAATTCTGACCCAAAGCCCTGTCACTTTGCTGAGGGATGAAAACCAAATGTGGGCCACAGACGGCTGCAGGCTGACCTGCGCTGGAGGAACTGCGATCCAGCAGAATGTCTATGACCAACACAGTTGTGCACCTTGAGAGGGAAACAGTGCAAGTCTTTCACTTTTTCCCTCCAGTAAATATTAGAATGCTTTGTGCCTTTCTTTTCCTAATTCTGTCATTTTTTTCTTCTAGATCTATTCCAAACGTGAGCACAGACGAATTTCCATACAAGGCGAGTTACTTAAGAATGGGGGGTGTTTGAATGGTTTGCCTTTTAATAAATTAATCAGTACTCATGTTTTTAACAGCCTTAAGAAGGGATAAAACCTCCATCCCTCTTGTCATGGCAACTACAATAAACGAAACATCATTCAGAAGTCAAGAAAAAAAACACAAGCACTTTAGGTCTCAGCCAAGCCCGCAAAGTAGCACGACTCATTACTAATTCAAAGGAGCTGCGTCCCTCAGAGCTCACCATTACTGGTTTTACTACTAATAATACTGGAGCTGCATAAATTTAACAGAAGGCAGAGTTTGGCAGAAGACAGAGTGGTGGTGAAGTGCTGCTATCCTAATAAAACATCTCCACAAGGTCTTCACTTGCCCTGGTCAGCCTGGCAAGATGTGGTGCTGGGTCATGGGGAAAGTGCTGGGGAAAGGAAGGTGATGGCTTTGAGGCTGTACCAGTTTGGTAACATTAAACCTAGAGAAACAGTGGAAGAGGCCATAGGTATTTGTAATTTATTCATAAAGAGCTATACCATCGTAAGAAAATTTTTAAAATAATATGTGATAGCTCTTTAAATATTTAAGACTTTGTTGACCTATTTTCTCAGTTAATTAGGATTTTTTTTTTGGCTGCATTAACAAGGACTCAAATGCAGTCTGCTTTAGTTGCTACACAGTTCAGCTACACTGGGTTACAGAAACATGATTTCTTTCTAAAGCACATGACACAGGAGAGGAATGCCATTGTAAGTGTCTAGACTTGTACTTAAAAAACCTGTAGACTTCCTAGTAGGTAGCTCTTCAGCTTGACTTACTGAACATAAACCCATTCACCTAGCATCCTTTTGAGCCCTGAAACAAATGTCTTTTCAATTACAGAACTACCCTTGGTTACTCTGCAGTGGAAGGGACATGGTGTGGCCACCCTTTTCTTCACACTGCAATGGTTAAGAACATCAAGCTCATCTCTACAAGCTGCATTTGTGAGTATGCTTCTTTTCTTACTCATTTATTTTGCTTAAGGTTCACTAGGTCTAGAAGTTAACTTGATAGAAATTTTGCCATGTGTGTAGTGCAAAGGCCCACATCAGTAGTTGCTGTGCAGTGGTATGGCCAGAAACCAGCTCTTTTTGAGCCGTAATAGAAGATGCAATTAGCAAAAGCTGCACTAAGTTCATTGCTCTGTAGGGGTCCAAGTAGGACAACTCATCTGGGTCCCACCTCTCTCCTCTGAAGTGAATGGCAAGGTAAGGGAAGACCTTAACTGACTATCAAGCATGGCCAGCTAGTTGGAGATAGCTATAGGGCTCTCCCGACAGAGGGAGAAACTTTTCACCAGGAAGGTTGTGTGAGCCACCAGGGTCCCATCATTAGCTGATTAGCTCAGGGGGGATTGCTGTGGGCTGCAAAATAAACTGCAGCACCAAAGTTTTAGTCTATCCCCCCGTTACACAGCTTGGGGACCATCTGAGTCCCTCCGCCCTGGAAAAGGACACCAGAAGGGGTGATTCCTGCTCTCTGAAAGGCTCTAAAATGTACGTCTCAAGAGGATCGATATCAGGGCTATTTCTGGCTCTTTCAAAGCTGCAGTAAAACAAACCTTTACCCTTGCTGTCATCACCTCTCCTTAGAAGGTGTCAAGGATCTTCATGTTTTCCAAGGGCTGTTTTAGTGGCCTCCTGCAGAAAACCACGCAGTCGGAGAGAAGTTTGCACAAACTCAGAGGACAAAGATGCTGTTAACTTTCCACGCAGCCTTTGCTGGAGATCTCCAAAGTGACCTGGGAAGGGTACTTTGCATGTATTTCTGCACAGTGTTACTGAGCTGACTCGAAGTAAAAGACCAACTAAATGCTGGCTGTCAGGCTTCAACAAGCTTCCTCATCAGGTGCAAATGGACAGGACAGGTTTCCTTCCATTTGCACCTGATGAGGAGGCATGTTTCTCCCCCAAAAGCTGGTGTCCGCCACCCTGCGTTTCATTCCCGCAGATCAATTCAGCGTTCTGTGGATCAATGTTCTCCACTAATGAGTTATTGCTTTTTATTTTCAAACTGAAACTTGAAATCTACCAGCAAGTATTTTGTCATCTGAGAGATACCAAGTGCACAGAATCAAACCTGCAAGCTCCTAAATGAGAATGGCTGGGTTTATTTCAAGGGTTTCTAGTTCCTAGAAAGAAATATAACACTAGAAACTTTTGTTGAGATTAAACAGGAGACAATACTAGAGCACAGAGGAAGAATTTCTATTTTTGGCTACACCCTTAAGGCAACAGAGGAAGCGTATGTCACGGCTGCAGTGACAGTTAATGAGCAGATATACAATATTAATTGCGGTAAGTGTAACACACTGAACAGTCTATCAACTTCTATTTTCTTCGCAGCTGTAGCTTAGGTTCTTTCAACTAACACCTCTGCCTGAACTGGCTGCTTCGAGTTTGCTTACCTATATGATGGCACTACGGGTAGCTTCTACAGAGGAACTACCTCATCACTCCCTGTACCCTGTGCTGTGCGGTCCGGGCTGTCTCCACCTCCACTGGCCACTGGCCACTGGCCCTGCTTTCGGCACTGCAGAGCTTCAGACAATTGTCTTCTTCCCGCTGCTTGAGGGGCTGACCCAGTTGTATTCGGCTTGCACCAGCACGAAGCTGTTCTCCCGGATCTTTCGGAAGTGCATCACCTCCCCGTTTTCTCTGAGGGTGATGACGCTGGGGTCGGGCTCGCTGAAGGAGACCTCCGTCCGCTTGTGACAATGCTGGGCACAGACACAGCGCACAGCAGCTGCCAGCGCCAGGCCCAGGGCAGCAGTGCAGACCAGGAGGATGCCAAGTTGGGCTGCTAGGAGTCGGCTTCCTCTGCCAGGGTCTTCTCCCTTCTCAGGAACAGCAGACTCAGGAGCTGGTCTGGTCACCCATGCCAGGGTATCCCCACCTGCTGCTGCCTCCTCCTCCTCTTCCTCGCCCCTGGCACTTGCCACCTCTGGTTGTGGTGCCAGCTCTCTTTCTGCCAGTTGCCTTGAAGCTGATGACAAATTGTTGGCAGTGTTGGCATCGCCAAACCAGGCTGTTGTGGCAGTGGCGTCACCCAGGTGAGTTTGAAGGTGAGGGACAGAAGGAGACACTGTCACAGGCAGGGAGGCTTTCAAGATGGTCCTGCTCTCAGTACTGGCCTTTGAAAGCAAAAACACGATGAGATGTGCAGTGAGGAAAGAGTGAGGTCATCCATGACCAACATCACGATACAGTTCAGCTCTGTATTTCTGATACCCGGATATCCCCTTGGCCTTGGAATAACTCTGCTCCATCCCCTGGTTACTCAGTAGCTTTTAGAAAATGAGGCAGATTCAACCCCATTTGATCTGTATCAGAACTGCCATGGGAAGGATGTGGCACTGGGAGCTGGTCCCAGCGGGGCAAGGCAGAGGAGGTTGAAGGAGCAGGAGTAAAGTAAAGGTCTGCAACTCCCATAGTGGTAGCGGTGGTGGTATTTTTCATAGGCTTTGTTACCACAAAAAGATCCCTTAATAAACAATTCCCCTCTTGAGTGATGCCAGCATCATGCTGAAAGTACAGGCATGATCTTCCTGGCCGAGCTTTTTGTTTAGGATCACATCAGGCCTGCTGGGATTCTTTACCACCCTTCTGAGGCTGTGGATCAAACTGTGGAGCAGAGGGACCCAGGAGGTTTGGAATGGCCTTGGACATCAGCAGTTTTGGGGCTGTCACATACAATGTGTGAACTCTCCCCAGGATCCATCTTGCTTTCTCACTCTACACAGTCAGTTTGAAACCTGCTGCTTCTCAGTGGTGCTTAACCACCCGTTTTAGTGGGGATGACTATTCTTGCCTGCTCCTTTTCCTAGGGGCTCTGCCTGGTGCCACGCACCTTATTTTATCCATCACAAAATGACAGCTGCTCCATGCCAGTTCTGCAGCCCAGGCTTTGCTGCAGATATCGACCAAGACTAACTGTGAAACAATCGTTCAATTTAGGAGGCCTCCACTGAATTTTTCTATTCCCACTGTGCACCTGAGCCCCCATCCAAAACCTACAAATTGTACTGGAGTCTTTTCTTTGGCTCCACTGAGATTTGGATCTGGCCCTCAGTAGCTGGCGCCTCTCCAGCCTGTCCAGCCCAGCAGGCTTTTTCACACATCCATTAATTACACCAGAGAATCTCTCACCCTCTACCGTCATTAGTGATTTCTAAAGCTTGCTGGGAAGACAGTGTGACAGGAGCACAAAGCTGAGGTAGGAGCCTTGGCCAGCTGTGAGCCAAAGTAGGGGAGGGTCAGAGAATCCTTTGTGGGAGAGACTGGTTCTGAAGGTGCTAGTAAAATACAGTAGTAAATAAAAGACATTCAGTAGCTGAACTGCCAACTGCAAAGTAGCTGCCTGGCTACGTTAGGATTGCGTGTGTATGGATCACTTGCCTTCAAACTGCAAATGCCGTACTGTGGGGATATACTGCAGGATTTGGGACTTTGGGATAGAAAATGGAATTGCCTGCTCAGTCCCTGCTCTGTTTTGCCTAATTTCTAGATATTTTATTTCTTTATGCTCTTCTGGTCTTGCCTTGTGAAATAATTCTTCCTTTCCTCTGGTTACCATCTTCAATCATTTCTTCACTTCTCTCCATGGCTACTCCAGATGCTCATGTTATATGTCTCTCCTTTACTTGTTCTCTGTCCTCCTCTTCTTCCTAAGTATTTCTGTATAGCCCCTTCCTCTTTTGTTTTCCATGAGATTACTCATCTTCTTTCTGTGACATCCTGCAATCCAGATCTAGATCTTTGTTTTCCTTGTATTTTTCATCTCTCCATGCCCTGCATATATGACTTCCCTGCTACTCTGTACCCTAACTCTGTACTCTGTCTGTAAGCTATCCCTGCTTTCTAGCTTCTCCACTAGTTCCCATCTGAGCACCCTCCTCTCACCTCCACAGCCCTGATATTCTCCAGTTTCTGTCCCTCCTCTTGCTCTCCTTTTCTTTCTCTACCTGATACCCCACATGCCCTTTCCAAGAAAGCTCCCACATCTCCTTCCATGCATACAGCCACCCCACTTCCCCAGGGCTGCAGTCCTTTCACATCTTTCTGGGCTTCCTCTCCCAAAAGTGGATCCCACCTGCTTGTGCTGTCTCTCTGGTGAGAGCATCCTGTGCCTGTGGTTAACCCTATGACCACCACCACCTCTGCTTTTCTGGTCCATCCAGCCTCCCAGACTGACCCTGGCCTCAGACACAGCTTCCCTGGCCATCCCCAGGGAAGATGAAAACTGTCCTGCACCTCTGGAAGGGAACGTCTCATCTTTCCATGTGAATAAACCACACATTTCCAGCCCTATAACATCCAGCAGCCTGTAATCAGGTCTACGTATGGACAAGTTACTTTAGATTGTTTTTACAGTGGCACACTCAAAAACCCCAGAAGCAGGCTCAAAAGGAAAACAAAAAAGATATAAAAAACAATTTTCAATTAAGGGGAAAAAACCTCTTAATCGTCACAGTGTAGTTTCAGTCACTTATGAGACCTACACAGGCTGCTTAGTGCTGTGATGCAGTAGAGGGGTTTTATCCTCATCTTCTCGTAGACCTTTCTGTCTTTGGAGAAGACATCCTCCCCATCCCTTCTGCTTACCTGCCTGTCGTCTTTACACATCAAACACAAGCGAGGGGTGGCAGCGCTGGCAGTGTTTCCTGCTCTAAGACACGGACAGAGGAAAGGCAGGGTTAGTAACTGAGACCTGTCCCTGCAGCTCAGGCAGAATCCCTGGGCTCTGCACCGCTGGGGAAGCGTGATGCTCCCTACAGCAGCCTCAGGACTCAGGCAGCCAGCACAGACCATATGGGGCTGTATTTTTTCATAACAAATGATTATTTATTCCTCTCCCTGTCATTTCAACCCACAGTGTAAAACAGTGCATGAAAGGTTTTGTGGCCCAAACCCTCTAAGACTTCTGAGCAGACACCCTCAAGCCCAAATTTCACAATTGTTTTAGATCCTCTCTTCCTTTTCCCTGCAGATGGAGAAATAGCTCTTCTGAGTTCACTGTTTCTTTCAATATTTGCATGGGCTTTTAGAAAAATATTGTAGCAGTTAATAGTTTTTATGATGTTTTTCAGCCACCTGGCCAATCCTCTGCTGGGCTCAGCAGCACAACATCAGGTTTTTAAGAATTTTAGATTTTCTCCCTGTCACTGTCTGTCACATGTAATCTCCAAAGCATTATTTTTTAAAATTTCAGCAAGTAAACATCCTCTTGCCTTCCCCCCCAGCTTCAGCCACCTTCCTACATGGACCCTCACTAGTACTGTGAGGGAAACTAGTACTATTTTCCTTTCCCATAAGCACTGGAGAAACAGCTCTTCCCACCGCCCAGTTTACCCATCAGAGGTGCTGTAGATGGAGGTGTTCCGGGTGATGAAACCTTGTGAGGTGTCCACTCTGCTGGGGTCTTGGGTTGGGAGAGATGGCTCCAGCTCCTGGGTGCTGGACCCACCACTCCCACTGGACACGGTTGGTGAGGCCCAGACTGGATTCTTTGCCTCAGCACCAGGATGGGCCTCTGACCCCACACAGAAACCTGGCTCTGGTGCTTCAATGCTGGTGGGGCTGACAGGCAGCGTGGGGGTGCGTTGTGGGGAGCTGGTGGCAGCCACGGGAGAAGTGGGACCTTGTCCAGCACAGAGACAAAACAAGAAGCAGGGAGAGAGGAGCAGAAGGCTGTTGTCTTCAGTTTGTTTATTTCAAACCCCACTCAGTGCTAATGTTTGCCGGGAAGGAGCGTAATAGTGACTTTCTTTTCTCGTCACTTAATTTTAAGTGGGAGCTCAGACGGAAAGTAAAGCAACAAAGCCCACTGCCTAAATTATGGTCAAGTAAAATAATAAAAACTCAGTCTTAGTGCCATGACAAAAATGCTGACAAACACATCTGATTTGGGTATAAGTAAATTCTTGGAGTGTTTTACTGACCAAAGTCTGCATAAATACAATTAAATATATATTGATGGGCAATAGTCACATTTAGAGACAAATGTATTCCTTTATTTGCACAGCATTACTAATTGCACTGGCTTGTCTTCAGGAGTTGAGATTTTTAGGTAAAGTATGTTGTATTTTAGGGTTTGCCTTGAAATAGTAAGATCTGGGACCCCTGTTTATCATTCTGGTACCTGCCTCGGAACTGGCTCCATCACACCAAATGCTGACCCATCCCCTCACTTCAAGGCATTTATCGTGGCCATCGCTGAGGTCCTGATGACCACAGGAGTTAAACAGGTCCCTCCAGCTTATTTGGGTCACTTGTGTTCAACACTTGCCTGGAATAAGCTGTAAAGCTGCTTTGGGGGAAGCAGTGAGTAAGGATCCCATACCTTTGCTTGCCGTCCCTGCGGGATGTGGGTCAGCTGGTCCTTGCCAGGGTGTGGGGCTTACGGGGTTGGGCTTCTTGCCGCTGCCAGCAAGTGTTTTGTTTTGCCCTCGCTGAGCCATGGTGGCAGATTCAATCTTTGCCCAGTAAACAAAGTATGACTGCACCACAGAGATGCTGTTAAAACATAATTAGGTAAGAGTTTACTGGCTCTGTAGCGTTAATAAGACATCCGACTGTCTAGCTAATCACAAGGACTGCTTTAACCCAAAGGCAGAAGCAGTGCAAAAATATTTTAAAAGATTAGCCTGTCATATAGTTTATATTACATATAAAAGATACCAGGTCCCACAAGAAAGATGTTTGGTGAAAAATCACCATTCATAATTAAGATCAGTCAAAAAAAGGGTTTGGGAGCTTAAATTAAAAAAAAAAAAAAAAAAAAGAAAAAAAAAAAAAGAAAAAAAAGGCTATTAGATTCCTTGTATTAACAGAAGTACATCTGGAAAACTTGGACTAGGTCTGCTTATAATCTTCTGTAGGCAGGGAAACAACAGTGGTATTTACTAATTAAAACAAGTCAATGTAACTTGTACAAACAGCAGAATAGGTAGGAAAAAAAATTAGTCTCTCTTCTCAGCCCTCTGATATTTGAGCCCTCCTAACCCTCTGCTTTTTGGCAGGTGCCAAAACTGCATTGGCCAACCTTTAAGCATTCATCCAGAGAGCCTTATTTAAGCTGGAGGTTTTGGGAGAATTTCAGCTCAGATTGCTCAGCTGCTTCTGAGAATTAGTTAAGGGGAAACCAGCCCAGGTTCTCCTCTGCCAGTTGACTCTTATGAAGCATTTTTAAGCCTAACAAGGAGGTTTCCAGATGCTGTGATAGGGAGAAAAGGGAGATGCCATCAGAAACCAGCTTGGAGGGTCAAAAGCCAGAGCATGGAGGAAGCATCAGAGAAGGCTAGGAACAGGTGTTGTTTGGTTTGGGTTTATTTGCTTGCTTCAGTTTTATGTGGTTTTAATGGTATTTCCCAATCTAAAACAAGGGGCAAAATTGGAAATGCTAAGCAGTGATGTTTTTGTTTCAATGAATTTGTGTTGAATGAGATGCACAAGCCATGGCGCTCACCGGGACGCTTATGCTTTGGGTAGCAGCCCATAATCTGGCCAAGCAGCATCTAAGCAGTTTTGTAAAGTCAAAACATAACAATTTAAACCCTTCCAAAATAAAAAATCATTATGTTTCCTCTGAAACAGCCAGTTAGAAAATGTTTAGTTTCACTCCAAATCAGAACCAAAATCCTTGGACGGTGTGGGACTTTGGTGCAGAACAGGCATGTCAAGTTTTCTCCCAGTGCTCATTCTGTCTTCCTACTGTGAATAATTCTATTTACATTTAAATTTTTTTAAAACCACTCATTTTAAATTATGTTGGTTTTTTTTTTTTTTTTAAAAAAAGAAGCGATATACAAGATTATCCTTTAGGCAGAGAAGTCCTATGCTTCTGTGTTATTCAGAAAGACAGGCAACATGATCACAATTCTGTCTTTATGCCTTAATATTTCTGTTTCCTAAGTGCTTAGGCTGTCATCTTCCAGTGTATTTATTCTGAGAAAATAGTGACCATGTAAATAAAAAGCAGCATTACCCAGCAAATATAAATGGTGATTTATGTTCCAGCTGGGATACTGTTGCAGCATTTGATAGGTATTTAGCTACATGGGGTTCAAGATACATAAACCACTGTGTGATGGGAAAAATAAAGCCAAGCCTTTAACTGAGAAGACGCAAATTCTGGTTAGGAACCAGCATGTTCTTACAAAAACTTGATGTCTCCAATAGGCTGGTCTGGTGCTTTCCACACAAAGGACAGGTTTCTCTTCAGTGACTTGTCTGAGTGGGTGACAGTGTCACCATCTTCAAAACAAGTCAGCAGCTTGGAACCAGGAGGAATGAGGATGAACATGCCAGCAATTTCATCATTAGACACTTTGCGAGCTTGAAGCAAAAAGCCCATAAAATCCCGGGTGCTCCTCACTGTCACTACAAGATAAAACACAGGACATAAAGGGATTTGCCCCATAGTTACAGGGTGAGTAATTTGCAATGGAGTTTCCAGTGCTAGCATTGAAAACAATAAAAACCTTGCACATCAACAATAAACAAATCTTACTGTTTGTCTTGGATGTGCTGGGCACAGGAGGCCAGACTTTACCTGACTTTGTAGTATGTAACTGCACACAAAATTTGCTTGAGTCTTTTCCCCTCCCTTGACTATAAGCTGCTAACCACACTGCACTAGGCAGTGTGCAGTCATTTTTAAGGAAGGAGGTTTGGGAACCACCCTGTACAGATGCAAAAGCTTGCATGCTGCCCTCAGGGGGATTTTAGTTTGCACAGGGATGAGCAGGCAAGTGGCCAGGCTGGGAAGCAGAGCTGTGTCCCCATCTGCTTCAGGAGCAGTGACAGTGGGGACAGGGCATGCTGCCCAACTGTACTTAAGAGTGAAGTGAGTCACCCAGACACCTTTGTGCAGTGCAGAGGAGCAGCGAAGGCCACTTTACCCTCTGGAGGTACCTCTTGTGCTGTTACGTGTGATGAGGTCTCGTATGGTTGAGAAGCAGTTGAGGTAAATGAATCCCACCCAAAGCATCCCAACCTACCAGCTGCCTCTGGCAAACAGTTGGTCTGCAACATGGTGAAAATGTGGAGTCAGCCATCACCTGAGAAATCTCAGGAAAGTGCTGCAAACAGAATCCCTCTGTAAATACGTTCTGTTCCTCATGACAAGAGAGGTGGTGTAGCAGCAGCTCTTGGGGCAGCCCTCTTTCTTCCCTCACGAAGAATTAATGCCGTCACTTGAGCTCAATTATCATGTATTTTTCAGATGCAGGAATGAGAAGCTGTTCCTTACCTGGAACCTTGTCACCAGGGAAATAGAAGGACATGTTGGTGTGGACAGTAACATAGTTATTGTTGGGACTGTGCAGCTGCGCTCTCAGGTGCCTGGGCATCATGTCGGCACAGGCAGAAAGGCTGGCCCCGTGTGAGAAGGCAGCTGTGTAGGACACCAAGCACAGGCTTGTGCATGCCCAGCCAATGATGGTGACATGGGGTCTCCTGCTGTCCTCCATCCTAAAGCCATGAAACAACAGGCAGATTCACTTCAAAGCAGCAGCTTCAGCAGCCTGTGAGTGCACCTGGCACCTTTGAATTAGCTGAGCTCCAGACCCGCCCTTCCCACGGCCTTTAAATGAAGGAAAATAAATGATCTCTGTCGTGCATGGTAATCCACAGACATTCACAATTTGAAGCAAATTGTTGAGCTGGGAGAGGAGATGCCCTGCAAGCGAATGCATTTCTTGCAAAGTCGCCCATGGAGGGAATGGTTGGAGAAGATTTGTTCTTAAAAGTCTTGTAGCATGTAGGAGAAGAATCTGCACGACCACGCTCAGCAGCCCCACTGTTCCCAGCCCAAATGTACAACCTGATCAGTGGGGGAAACATCTACCCATAGATCTGCAGGGCTGGTGCCCAGCACAGAGCCTCTCCCTGCCTGCCAGCACAGAGCTGTGTCCCCACAGAGACAGCACGGGCCTGCCCCTCACTCCAGCCTGTGGAAGCACAAGGCACCTTTTAGCAGCCCACACATCATGGCACAGAGGTATCGGGCTGCTCGTGACCATGGGCCCCATTTCTGGCTGCCCAGCAGCGTTTCACCTTGTCCTTGGTCAAGGCTTGCTATTGCTGACAAGACAGAAGGAATGCTGCCTTTGAAGTCTTTGTCTGAAGCCTGAGACCAACAATTCTCCTTATTCTCCAATTTTTAATCCAAGCAATTTTTTCTCGGTGTGGTCAAAGATTAATATTTAGTATGCCGTGTCTTTAGTACCTCTCATCTTTGAGATTACACGTTTCCAGATTACCTGGAGTATTGTGTTACTCTGACTTTTCAGAATGCACTCTTGAAAGTGAAGCTGAATGATGGGTATGCAGTATTCATTGAGTGGATATGGCAAGGCAGGTAGTCCTGCTTTTAATGGTAGCACTTCCTAACACCTCTTCAACATGCAGCTTTTCCTGGCTTAGATTTCATTACACTTAGTAAGTAGATGTAAATAAACCAGAGTAAACCAGAGGCTGAGGAAGTCCAGCTTACACCTCCACCTCACACTTCTGAAACTTGCCAGCTGACTGTAACAAACCACGGAAGCACACTTTTTAAGAGGGTTCATGCCCAGTTTGAAGCAGGGAGCAAACAGATGCAGTTTAACCTTCCACCTTCCACAGCTGAACATCATGCCATCCCAACTAGTTATGTGCCAAAAGATGGTTGTGGGAGTCATAGGAGCCTTTCCAAAATATCCCAGCCCCTGCAGGAGCAGCTGTGGAATGCCTTCTTGTTGTGGAGTCAGCCTTCCCCCTTGGCACACCTAATCCTCCCTCGCTGGATATGAGCTCATGAAAGAGTCCCTCCGAGCAGCAGCTCTTTCCCTCGGGCATTTCCCCAACTGCACCCCGTTTCCTTTCCCTCCCCACCTGCACCCCTCACTGCCCAGGCATGGGGAGTGGGGCTGGACTTCCCAGGGCTGCCCGGGCTGGGGCTGCCCACGCTGCTGTCACTTACCTCGGGACACGTCTGCCTCCAGGCTCGCCGCCGCCGCTGCCCTTCAGCCTGCCAGAGACCCATCCTTTCAGGGACTTTCTTCCCTTTCTCCTCTAATGGGAAGCACAGCAGCTGTTACTGCTAATACCCACCACCTACGGCAGCTCTCCGCCAGTGCCCAAATCCTGCCTTAATCATATTAGTTTTCCTCTTTACATCCCACCCACTTTTTTTTTTTTTTCCTTAAATCTCCAGGCTTCTGCAATGAAAACAAAGGCAACTAGCAGGGGGTGCAGCAGCAAGCCATGGGGTTTCTGTGGGGCACCCTGGGACTCCTTTGCAGAGCTGAAGGGTCGGACTCTTACTTGCCCCATTACCCTGCCCACACTCCACCCCTTCCATGCTGAAACTTTGCGAAGCAAAGCCACATCAGCTCCCTCTCCTCTGTGACACCCCCCTCCCTCCCAGCAGTACACCCTTGTCTCCCACACTTACATGGGAGTTGTTTTGACGATAGTAAAGGGAGAATTTTGCTGGAAAGGCCGGGAATGTTCATCCCACATACCAGCCCTACTAGGAGGAGCCATCAACATGCCACAAAGCCACCAGAGCTGGAACACGGGATTAAACATCTGACCTGTCCCCTGGCACAGGAGCTGCGTTTCACTCCAGGCTGTCACTCTTGCTCCCTTGTCCAGGTTATGGTGCAGCTGTGCTGGTGCCTGGCCGTGGAGCTGCTCCTGTTTGTGGGCTTCCCCACTCCTCCTGTTTCTGGGCTTCCCCACTCCTCCTTGGATCCACCTTGTTCCTGCAGACTGCTCTGGTGATCAGGACTGACCCTGGCCACTGCCAGCAGGCTGGCCCCACTCCCTGCTAATGGCTCCTTGCTCGCAATGGATAGAAATGAAGGTCCAATATCTTGTCATCATTAGAGCCACCATCAGGAGATGCTGAACATAACTGCTGGTGCCTTGAGGCCCCAAGCGGGGCTAGAGGAGTGATGTAACAGCCCCATCAGCTGGCTGGCTCTTCTTCAGCCAGCAGACCCTTGAGAGGCAGCTTCAGATGTCCCAGGACCACCAGGAAGGGGGCTGGCCCTGTGGTGCAGGAAAGCTATTAAAGATGTAGGGGCAAAAATGCATTTGATGCCCTTTAGTCCTCCTTCTTCTTGGACAAATGTGTGTCTAATAGCTGAATGAGTCTGTGCTGGTGCTTAGGCCACTCTCCCTGTAGGACACCACAAAGCTCTGTCATGTCCCGTGTCTAAAGGAGCTACACCAACGCATAGGTGACACCACTGTGTTTTGTGTCTGCAGCTCCAGTGGTGTCTGTATTTGTTCTTGCTCAGGTTTTGACCAGTGTGGGATTCTGACAGTGGTGACCTCTGCCTGGGGCACCCCTCAAAAACTGGAGGCAGGCTTGCAGACACCCCACGTATGGGCACTGTTCCTGTCAGCCTGCCCTGCTCTGCAGCCTGTCCTTCAGAAGTGAAACAAGGTGCTGGGCTGGTGCTGAGGTACTGCCACTGCCACCCCAGCTCTCGTCTCTTTAACTAGTTTGAAAGTGTGGAAACTGGTGGTACTGGGCTCTCAGCAGACTATTCTCCTCTGCATAAGAGGCTTTATATTAACTGAATTTCAAGACGTAATGCAAGTCTTACAGTTTTCTTTCCTTTTGTCAGTGAAAGCAGAGAGTAGTTCAGGGGGAGGACGAGTTTGCATTATTGCTTCAGTTCTAGTTTGTAATTGCTCATAGTTTATATACAAAAAAGAATACCTTTATGCTATATTAATGACTAATCTTTTCCTGAAATAACTGGTCTCATGGTGTTTCCTTTCTAACTTATTCCTAAGCTAAACTATCCCTTGCTTACAATTGCAGCATAATAAAGCAGCAGCTCTAGACCTCTGATGATCTGCAGGGGAAACACCAAACACGTCACAGCCATTCTGACACAGTGGCCAGGTCTGAAAACAATATTTCAGGTAAGTGTAGGTCTTTGCATCACAGCATGGCGTTACAGCATTGCATGGTCTTCTTCAGCTGCTGCCGCACATTGGACATGCGTTTTCATTGTGCCAGTTCCAGTGAGGATTGTTTCTCTACTGGCTTCCACCTGAAAAACAATGAAAAGCAGCGGGGTGAGGGTATAGACCCTCAAACAGTGGTGTTGGATGCTCTGTGTGAAGCAGCTCTTTCAGGTGCTCTACTGGGAGAAGAGCTTCAAACAAAAGAGACCCAGACCCATCCCATTTGAACTGTCTCTGCTCTCTCCTGAAGCTGGCAGCAGTCTCCGGGCAGGGCAGGATGTGCTGCTGGGGGTTGTTGTACGCAGGTTTAGCAGCGCCAGTCAGAAGAGCTGTTCAGTGCTGCCTGGACACAGCGTTAATTGCTGGGCTGATTTGAAATACAGCCTTACGCAGAGTTCATCCTCGCTGCCTGCTCTCAAGCAGAGGAATGCTGTGGCTTCAAAGCCGCAGTGAAACCAAATGTCACAACCATCTCTTATTTAGAGATGGAAAAAGCCTGTCACAGTCATCACTGTGACACAGACACCTACCAGCAACCTCAAACTGCACGTCCCAATGCCACGTGACAGGCAGATGTTTCCAATAAGAAATACAGCCCTCGCCATAGCCTCTGGTTGCATCACCCACCGGGACAGCATTGCCTCAGCCTTCTCTGGCCAGAGCTTTGACCTGCTGGAGTCACTTGAGCTCAGCCAGGCTCTGCATGTGCCTCTGATGATGGAGCCCAGACAGACACAAGAAGACCACGTGGCACTGCTGTCACTAGAGAGAGGTTTGCCTTTTTCCTGTCATAAATTTCTTTGTTAGTGGGAAGCTGGTAAGGAGAAGGGGACACGAGACAACTTACATCCTGCTTATTGTTTTCTCAGCAGCATTTGTGTAGCGGATTTCTAGAAGAAAGAAAAAACACAGTTGGGATTTTAAAGTAGCACTAGGGAAAACTGTGCGTGCTTTGTAATAGCTTGATAATTAAAATGGACTATAAACCGTGTAACTTGAAATTTCCCCAATGTAGTACGCAGCAAGATTATAAACTCAGTAACATCCCAGGCTCTTTGATGCAGAAACTTTTTCCTCCTTGCAGATTGCTTCTACATCTCCACATCATTGAGGCATAGAATCATAGCAGATGTGGATCAGCAGACATGGTGCAGTGGAGCTCAGTATGTAATATGGGCATGGATGTAAGCAACCCACAGCTGACATCCAAGAGTAAGATAGTTGCTTCATTGACAAGTTGAGAAGTGCTTTGCAAGGTAATCAGGGTTATAACAAGTTGGAAGTCCTTCACGGTCCATTAGCAGCCACCTGAGTCCTGAGAACAAAGTTTGGCGTGGGGAATTAGAGAAGAGTGGGCACATTGATCAAGTAGAGACCTTGAGGGTGGCAACCGTTGAGTCCAGATCACAAGGAACCGATCATTAAACCAACAAAGCTGGCAGCACCATCCTATTTAACAATATTTCAAGTCATCTTTAAAACAAAGAGCAGTTGCCAACTGGAAGAAGAGTGGTAAAAAAACCCACAGTAGGAGAGCAGTATAAACCTGTGGTAGTCCCACAGGGAGAATGCAGAACAATGCCTACAAACTGGCATCTCGGGGTTGACCTTTGCATGTCTGTGGCTTCGTGTTTTGGGGAGACCAGGGAAAAGAGGATGTTTCTCTGACTCTAGTTAGGTGGAAGGTTGGCAGAAGTACTGGCAGGTTCTTCCATTTCTATCGAGCTGGCTATTCTTGCTATTCCTCTATCCCACTTTCTGAAATGTGACAGTGGATTCAAATGTTACTGCTGGGAATAAACTGACACATTGTGAGAAACACACATGGAATATATAAGCCTCCTTCCCTTACAAATTCAGCCTAAAAAAAAACCCCAAACAACCCATTATTTTACTTGGTAACTACTACAAGCTGGGCAGGTGTTCTGCACTGGAGGAGGGAATTGAGGGGAGAGAGACAGAAATGATGCTGGGCTCTTTCTGGATCTCAAAAAAAAAAAAAAAAGAAAAAAAAGCCCAGCAACAAATAGCTTAATGACTGCTTTAATAAAGAAAGACAAGCAATACAGAGAGCAAGTAAATTGTATGACCCTTCAGATGCTGGGCTCCCCATGTTCATGTAGCATTGGACAGAGCCCAGATGGATTTTCCCACAGCGCAGATTCAAGCCCATCCATGGTGATAGTCCTTACAAGAAAACAACATTCTTTCTAAAGGATGTTCTCATGAGAACTTGCTGCTCTGTTAGATAAAGGCAAGACCAGGCAGGTGGGGCGATCACCGCGCCAAATGGGAGCTGCCTGCAGGCCCCTCCATTATGATGAGCTGATGGAGGTGTCCTGCAGGCATGGGCTCCAGGCACTCAGTGGAGGCCTGAAAGCCACACCAGGTGTGCAGCCCAGCCCAAAGCCGCTGTGTGGGTCACTGACTCCTAAACATTCAAGGGTCCCTCGGTCAGGATCAATACAGCAGCTCAGAAAAAGCCCCCTCCTGTCCGATTTCATAGCCTTGGAGAACAGTTTGGCACAGGAACCTGAGACTTTGAAACTGCTGGCTCCACCATGTGTTTGCTTTCAAGACCAACATGTGGCTGAAGCTGGCCGCGGGCATGAGTTGTCATGTTAAAGACCAGGCATTGCTTTGGTACCATCAGTCAATTGTTTGGAGGCCGTCACTGTGTACTCTCCTGCTTGCTTGACCAGCATGAACGACGTAGCCAAAACTTGCAGCTGTAGGTCACAGCTGTTTTTCAGAGCTGGGTAAGAATCTAGGACTTAGGGGACATCATACCCCATAAGGCTCTGGGCAGGTGTTTTGTCATTGTAACATTACGGGGAAAAAAAAGAAAAAAAGAAAAAAAAAAAGATAGAACTCAAATAAGATTGGGAATGGTTTGTATTAGTTTCCCTTTGAACTAGGAAACAGGTGGCAACAAATTGTAAAGCTGTGTGCTCATCAGTGTATTCCTTTAAAGAAAAACTTTCCTAGCATGCTCTGCTCCTTTTATATAGGGGCAGCCCAGGGCACTGCAGGTGTCAGTAGTAACCTGGCTCTCAGCTGCTCCACTGCTCAGGGGGTACTTGTCTTCCTCTTCCAGACTTGCTTCCTCTCGTTTCCACAGGATGCTCCCAGGTAGGCTGTTGTTTAAGGAGATGTGACTTAGTTTGGCTTTTCTAGTGGAAGAAGCTTACACTGGGTGTGGGGATATACCTGAAGGGGGCCTACAGGAAGGCTGGGGAGAGTCTCTTTACAAAGGCCTGCAGTGACAGGATGAGGGGCAATGGTTTTAAGTTGGGGAAGAGCAGATTTAGGTTGGATATTAGGAACAAGCTCTTTACTCTGAGGGTGGTGGAACTCTGGAACAGGTTGCCCAGGGAGGTGGCTGAGGCCTCTTCCCTGGAGATATTCAAGGTGAGACTCAATAAGGACCTGGGCAACCTGGTCTAGTTGGGGGTGTCCCTGTGACTGCAGGGAGGTCGGACTAGGTGACCTTTGGAGGTCCCTTCTGGCCTGGACGACTCCATGATTCTACAGCAAATTCAGAGTTAGTGCTTGTCCTAGAGTCTGTCTGTGAACTGAACCCGTGGAAGGTGGGTGGGGGTAGTGGTTGAATGGTCTCAGTTTCATGAAGTGATCTCATTGTATAAAAGTATTGTGTATGTGAATGCAGCTTTAGTCTTTGAATTTCAAGTAATTTTTCTTAATACTTTTGGATTATTTAATCTTGGCTGCATTCCTCTGAGACAAAAAATGGACAAACAAGGAATGTTTTGTTGTTAGTCCTGATCTAGATGAGCCTGATCCACTAGTAAAACCATTTTAGGCACAGGTATTGGGGCAAGAACATTAGGATATGGTAACTGAGGTAACATGAAGGACATGAGCATTAGTATCTAATACAGTCTCCTGTGTCTGAAGATACATTGTGTTTGCAAGAATGCATTTGTAGCTCCCAATGGGATAAAGATCTTGTGAACTAGGTTGACTCATTTTTAAGCATCAAAAGTTTGCGAAATATTCTACTTTGATGTTTACATATATATATATAATGGAATGGCTCACCTTAAACCTTGGATAGTGTTCCATGAGCTGTTCTGAAAGGCCTGGTCAGCATGTGATTTACTTGTCACTGGTGTGTTGTCCTACAGAATACAGTAAGTCAAAACAAAATCTAAAAAAGTAAAATAAATCCAAGGTGAATGTTTTACCCAACTCAGACTACATCCAAGTATTTGACTGTCTAATTGAAGTCAAGCTTAAATGTTCACTTGATTTAAACAGTGAGGTTGAAAACTGAATTAAGGAGGCAAAATCTTGTAAAATGTACTTAAAGGTCAGTGATTGTAGGAATTAAATGCTTATATTTTTTTAGCAATTCAATTGAATCTGAATTACAACAGCTCCTCTTTAATGCAAATTCTTTTATATACCTCACATAGCAAATGGTGACTTCATTATCTGGAATACACACTACATTCACACAATTGTCTTGTGTTCATTCAACCTCAACTAGAAGTCTTTTTGTTCCTGGAGGCACTATAAACTGCCCAAAGACTAAAGCGGGGCTTCAGAAAACTCATTTAAGAAAACTGTCTAAATAATCTGACCGTGAGGTACATTACCTTAACTTATAACTTTGTCTTGAGGAACAAGGAAATATTCTGAGTATCTGGATAAGTGCAGCACCACTCAGATTAAGAACTAATCTGAGTGTTGAGGATTTTTTTTCTCGACTGACTGCATGTAGAAGGAGAAAAGATAATTTATAAATTGGTGTAAGTATCTGTGTAAAACTGAGCTGGATTTACTCATGGGCTTTAATTATCTGGGAGCATTGTTGCAAAATATAAACAAACAAGTTCTGATTCTATGCCTTAGGGAGCTGGAACCTCTGTTCAGGCAATACCACGTACTATAAGCTTAATGTGTTGTTCTCATTTCTGGCGTGCATATAAAGATAAAGCATATATATGTGGCAGGCAGCTGGGGAGGGGGAAGCAAATGGGAGAAGAGCAAACTGTCTGAAGAGGTTACATATGGCATGGCTACAGAAGCTATGAGATCCCTAGTCTGTTTTCAGGAGTAGCTTTAGATATTAAAATTTCTTTTTATTGAAGTAGTCCATGGTGTTTGGTAGAGGGGCAGGGAAAATAATGTAACATCAAGCTGGGGCAGGTTGGGGGACACTGAGGTAGGAGGTGAAGCAGCTACTAGCTGGGTTCACATACCAACTGCAAGCCCTTCACCTGTGACTGACCTCCTCAGCTGGCACAGAGTGTTCTTTATGTGCCCCAGGCTTTATTTCATTTGATTCAATTCTTTCCCCGCCCCTAACTGTTGAAGTGTCACTGTTACATCCCTTGATTGAATACACAAGTCAAGATTTTTTGGACAGCTGAACTTTTTACCAGATGACTGGCATTTAAAGCTGACCTTGTGCTTTACAAAAGGGACAGGTCATTGTAACCAAAACACTAGCGTTTCCCTTCCCAACCTCAGTAAAACTATTGTTTTGCCATCAATACAAGGCTGTGATCTGCAATTACTCCATGCCTGCTAACCTGTATTTCTGTATCTGTTAGCATAATTAAACAAGCTGTTGCTTTGAATTAGTCTTGCAGCACTAGTACATGCTTCTCTTTTATTGTTTTTCTGTACAGTAGAACAAAGTAATGCTTCGAAACAAAAACCTTCAGGAAGTTTACGTTGGTTTACATTTATTTAAAAAAAATAAACACTTGTCTATTTCACCTGTGGATTATTAACTACAAATCAAATGGGTTCATCCCTTTGAAGAGGTTCACAAATACAAAACAGCCTCCTTCTGGCATCTTCACATCCTCCTCTTCTGTGTGCTTATGTACAATACTGTGAAAAGGAGAAAGAGGCACATGTAAGAGGACCCTGATAAATAATGTGACTGTTCATTTCAAACATCGTATTTCCATGGCTTGTACAACAATGTAATGAATCCCATTCAACATGAATAAAGTCAGGAAAATTTTAAGCCTAGGTTTCAAGAAATGCCATCAAATTTACATGTTATGTATTACTTTGGTTCAGTATTTATTATATTCATAGCCAAACTACACTCCAGCAGATGCAGGCTGAACAGAGAAAGAACAAAGCCAGCTACCCTGCAGCATTACTGAGCAGGGCATGAGAGAGTTTCTAATGAGCAGAATTACAGGTGTCAAGCACTAATGCTGTGATCTTGAAACAAAAGCCGGAAATCTCAAGCACTTCAGGCAAACCTAACAACTACCTATGAAGCAACAGACTCTTCTCTCTGCTTGGCTGGTGACATTCCCTGAATGGATCCATTCATAACATGAAACTACATCATGCTCCTGAACCTGGGATGTCTTAAGTTCAATGCTCAGCCTGTTCTTCAGCCTCCTGCTTCTCATTCAATTGTTTTAACGTTTAAAAAAAGATTCTTATTTCCATAATTTATTCCCCAGCTGTAATGTCACTGCACTCCTTGGCATAATAATATAAATTTCTTGCAAAAAGCATTTGGCCTTATCCAAGGATTATTTCTCCTCCCAGAACACTTTCACACCGCTGCCACGTTCTTTTTGAATTTCTGTAGCATGGGATTTGGTTCTTGGTTCTTTTTACTCCCTCCCTTCTTCCTGTCCTCCCACTTCTCAAGTAACTTGGTCCAGCTCTGTTTCATTTACTGTCTCCACAAGTCTGTTTGCATCTGACTTGTGAACCTTCTCTATTTTTAGACATTCTTCTCCCTGGCATGTCCTGCTATTACAGCCTAACTGATACCAGACACATTTCAGGAACCTGCAATTGTCCTTGAAATGCACTAAAATTCACCTACTGCATTGGGATATTCAAAGGCTCAACAGTAAATGACAAGTGTTTTTCCTGAATGGTGGTAAAATCTTTACTCGTAAAGATGAAAACAACCTCCACTCTAATGAATAGCATTCATTCAAGTCTGGACAACTGTATATTAGAGTGTCATCAATATCTGTTCTGTACTATAAAGGTATGCAGTAGCTTGCCTTGCAAAACACAAACTTTATGGAACAGAGGCAGTCTAAGCTGGCAGCAAGTGCAAAAGAGTAAACCTGTCAAATGGCAGGAAATAAGCCCTAAGAAAGGCTAGAAAAGAGCAGGTTTCTCTAAATGAACTTCAAGTTCAAGAAACAAAAAGGGCCACAAGAATGCAAAACCACAGACACTGAAAAGTGAAACACTAAAAAGTAAAGATGTTAAGGTTTCCAAGAACACCCAAACCTAATATACT
The DNA here is from genome assembly GCA_013400375.1 of Thinocorus orbignyianus. Lineage (NCBI taxonomy): Eukaryota > Metazoa > Chordata > Aves > Ciconiiformes > Thinocoridae > Thinocorus > Thinocorus orbignyianus. The sequence goes on along the minus strand of VXBW01005454.1, from coordinate 1,403,244 downwards.
TACAGGCAGTTTGCCTGCACCTCAACCACTCCTCAAATCCAGAATATCAAACCACAATTTTCTCATTAGCAATAACATAAGGAGGAGTTACCATTATTCCCTCGGATAAATGCGTCCCCGTACTTGTTCTTTAATTGTCCATTTACATATTCTTCAGTCTGTTCCAGAGCTATGTTCATGTACCCATCCAGGCAAGCCAGGACACCTGAAGACAGTGACAGTTTAAAAGCGAATCAGCTTAAAATCATTCTAAAATATATAAAAATGCATTGTATTTGAACACAAAAAGCCTGTGTCTTCATAACAAACAAAAAGCCCAAGCTTGTTTAGATGAGTCAGTAGATCAGTGTTCTTCAAAGAATTAAGCCAGAAGTGAGGAACTCCAGGTGTTCCACTAGCAACTTTATCAGTTAATGTAAGGGGTGGGTGGGAAAAAAGTCATTAAGGCGTAACTTTCAAAAAGCTGACAATTTCCACTTCCAAAGTTGAAGATGTCCTTTTTCATTTGTGTTTTAAGCCATACACCTGAGAGGAACTTGTGACATTAAGTGTAACTGTATAACCTAAGGACAAGTCTTAGTAAATTGAGTTTTCATCAAAACTTGTTAAGAATGAGGCTGAAAAACAACCCTTTTAATACAGGATACCATATGCCCTTTTTCATATTTATTTTTGTGCTTACACATCTAGAATGTTGACTGCAAGTCTCTGCTTTGGTGTGCACAAAATTTACTTCATTTTCAACAGGCAAAAGGATTTTCAAATGACACTGTAATCTTCCCATAAAAATAAAAGTACACCGTTTAAGTAACGCGACTCAAGAAATAAAATCACTGCCATTTGTAATATTAGATGTTCTTTTGGTCGGGAAAATATGCAATTGAGTAGCACTGCTTTTAGACAAGCATTTATATTCTTGCTTCTTGCAGACCTCATTGAAGGCTACACCTTGTTCCCAGCACTTCCTACATGCTGGCAGCGTGATGGCATTTTTTTCATTCAGAATCACCCCTCGGTGTCTACACCCATCCTTAAGATCAGAACCATGGCAGTGATTTAACTCGCCTGATCAACAAACAGATTGTTTTTGTAAGGAGCTGAATGTGGGGATTAACAGATGTAAAGAATGGCTTGCAGAACGCAATCTGATTTGTTAATCGTGCACAAAACAACTTGTAAAAAGCTCTATTAATTATCTCCATCTTGCATGTGTGTTTTCCTGACTTCATCCTTGTGCACATAGACAATATTACTAAAATAATTTTTTTTTCCTCCGTTTGAAAAATACCTAATTTTTTACCTGGCATTAAAACTCAAAATATAATGTATGGCTGTACTCAGGGAGGGGAGGAAACTCCAGTCTGAGAATCCTCCTTGAGGACATGCTTTCATTTTTCAACAGCGTTACTGTAATATCTTCCATCAAATAATTAGGAATTCAAGTTCTGCCAACTTGTAATGGTTTGATGATTATTATTTTCCTTTATGTTTTTCTTTGCTCTGTTTCCACACACATAGGAAAAATTGACTGCTCACAAAGTGTTACTAAATGCACCAAAAAAACCCAAACCAAACAAAACTCGGAACTCTCTTTCACTTCAGTAACTCAAGTGCTCCATGTAACAGTAGAGAACAAAAAAATATTTGTCCAAAATTAAAATTTGACTGTGTGGATCTTCTTAAGCTACCACTCAGTAGGCCATGCAGGCCTACATTTTCAAACTCTTGTTTTGGGAGTGCATTCATGGTTGTCTCATTCTCTTCCTCCTTTTTTTGTGTTTACTCTCAGGCCATTAATGGCATTAAATATTGTCACTGCCCATACTGGCTAGTATTTTATCTGATTTATCTGTATGTAGAGATGTTTTCATGTCCCTACATACGGAAGTCACACATATTAATTTATCACTGATTACTTTCCCAGGGCTGCTTCTCTTGGATGCACACAGCACTTGCCAGCAAATAAAGACATTTTACACATCAACACTTGTGTTAGGCCACGTTTGTGCTTATGGTGGAGGTACAGACATAAAATTAGCAACACGGTCTAGAGGGAAAGTCTAGACAGATCAGCCACAAAAGGCTGAGATGCTGGCTGCTTTTTATTGTTTGTTTTTTAAAAACATTGGTCACATTTCTGCAGAAAACGGAGCGCACAGTTTTCAAATGAGAACAGTACACAGTACCATAGAATTACATCTACTGGGAAGGAAGAAAAAAAATCCAGTAACAAATAAGGGTGTTCAAAAGAACTCTGGTTCAATTCCTGGTAGGTCTGCCTGTAAGCATGTTAAACTAGCTTTGTTGAAGGGGGAGTAGCAGTTACAAATGGATCTTACTAAGCAGAAGGCACCAATGTTCTCAAAAAAAAAAATAAAAAAAAATAGAAAGTGCATCTAAAAGCCAAAACTGGTTTGGCCTTGCCTTGTGTGTACCTTAAGGTAAACAATTATTTGCTTTATTTGACTTTAGCGAGCTGTCACTATATTCTTCTGCAACAAAGAATTTAGAGGCCAAATACTGATGGGAAGCAGTGAAGTTTTTAAGCCACTGACCCCACAGGAAATACTTCAACAATGTGGTTCTCAAAGAAACGACCGACTGCAAATTTTGTAAACTGAGGGACACTAAAAAGGAACAGAAAAGGATAAGAAGGCGCTGCCTGCTCTGCCAGTGAACAATAATTTAAAGCTGTTGTAATACAAAGTCTCCTTGTCACAGCACAAATGAGTCTCCTCTCACAAATGCTAAGCTGAGCCAATTGAACTAAAGCTACCTGTAGCAGGACCCTGATATTTAAGTCATTCCAGAATAAAATGTCTAAATTGTGCACAACAGGAGATACATGACAGTTTTGGTTGTTTGGATACTACTTAAAAAAAAAAGAAAAAAAAGACAGGCTGATAGTCTCATCCTAATGGGATTAGGACAAGGACATTTCATTGAACAGAGAAGTTTAATTTACTGGTTAAAAAATCCTATGATCCTACATACAGTGCATGAAGGTATACAGATAGGTGAAGAGTTCCAGAATAAAATTGCTAGACCGTGTTAAAATAAGCTGCCCATGTAGCAGTAAAAGCCAGGATAAACTTTCTCCTCTCTCTCTGTCAGTCTTGACCCAACATGTGTCTAGGCAGCTGTTTAACCAAGAATGTAAGTAACTCTTTAATCCCTCATATAAGAATAGGCTTATGACTAACAGCACAGTTTTCTGTTTGAAGCTTTTCTGGTCCAAGGCCTATACTAGGAATTGGGGAACAGAAAGATGAAGAAAAAGGTAGTTCCAACAAGGGTTGGTATTAGAACACTGAAAGAGGGACTGTCTGGCTGTTTCAGGAACTGTCATTCCAGCCAATCTTTACAAATATCAGTTCAGAAACTCAGCATCAGCCTGAGACTCCAGCCTAACCAACTGTGACCAAGGAAGCTAATGATTTAGATAAGTAATTTTACTCTCTAAATCCACTGTTAACCTTTTATTCAGTCTCTCCAGAGCTGATTTTCCATTTTTAGTGTCACTGTTCTGAGATCTATATTCGCGTATTCCAAGATTCTGGATCACACTGTTTTGCTTTTCAAAAGTAATGCATCTGTTCCACGCTCTCCAAACAATTACTTTACTCAGTGTGAGAGACAGATGGAGAATTTACCTCGATAATCAACTCCAGAATTTAATTTTACAACAACTGGCCTCCCAATAATTTGTTTTAGGAAGTCACTCGGGGTTTGCTTCCGTAGACTCATCTTGATCTTATCTGGTAAGCTGGGAAGAGAAGGAGAAAAAACATTTGGATAAGCAACATGCTCACATATAGACTTTAAACACGCAGGACGGACTGGCAGTCCCCTGACTCTTAATGCTTTCAGCAGGAGGAAACACTGAAAGAGATAAAAGCAAAATCTTAAGGGTGGAGGCGGAGAGACAAAGGTCTGAGAACTATGGCATTAAACCTTCCTCTTGGCATTTTTATAACTTCTGAAATTATTAATAATCCTTGTTTGCCACGCTGTGCATCCTGTAAACTTCCAGCAGCGCTGAGGCCTCACTGTCTCTGTAATGCATTTTTAATAAAATTATAGAGCTAAGCCGTAGCAAACTTCCTACCTTTAGGGGTGGGAGAAGCCAGTAAATACTCTAGACACAGAAGTCTGTACTGCAGCAGGAAGAGAAGGATTTTTTGATCTGAGATCACAAATTTATTAGGAAGAAACTCTTTCCAGTGAGGGTGGTGAGGCACTGGAACAGGTTGCCCAGAGAGGTTGCGGATGCCCCATCCCTGGAAGTGTTCAAGGCCAGGCTGGACGGGGCTTTGAGCAACCTGCTCTGGTGGGAGGTGTCCCCGCCCACGGCAGGGAGGTTGGAACTCGATGATCTTTAAAGTCCCTCCCAACTCTGACCGTTCTGTGATCCTACACACGCCTCAGTACCATGGGCCATGCCGACACCTTATAGCCCAACCTTCCCTGGAAAAACAACCGCGTTCTGAACGGCCGGGCAGCTCTACAGCCTTCACCCTCCCACGAAGGCTTAAAAACAAACAAAAAAAATAGTAAAAATTAGCAGAACCAACGGTTGCAACGGACACCGGTAACGACCACGCACGTGGCGGGGAGGGCTACAGGAAACCCCCACCCACATAACCGGCCGCCCCACCGTCCCAGGCCCAGCCCGTCCTTCCCCCTGTCAAGGCCCCACCGCGCCGCCCGGCCCCTACTCACCCGCCGCCCGCGCCCCTTCCCGCCGGCCCGCTCAGCACCGCCCCGCTACGGCGCCCCGACAGGGACAAACTGCGGTGGAGGCGAGGAGGCCGGGCCTGTGGGCGGGAAGGGGCGGCCGCTGACCGCCTTCCTCCGTGGGGGGTCGCCGGCGGCTCCCCGTCCTGACTGGGGGTTTCTCCGCCGGCCTTGGGCTTTCGGGCCGTGAGGAGCCGGTTTCGCGGTGCTGCGACCTAAAAGCCTTATGAGTTTTTCGTGGAGCTCCCCCCAAAGCAGTGAGGGTATGCTGGCAGGGGTTAGCCCCTGGGACCCTTGGCGGCTAAACCTCCTATTTCCTCACAGAGATGCACTTTTTATTGCTTACGCTTACGTCCCCAAATCCTACCATTTTCTTAAGGAAAAATGTTATGATCCAGTACATTAGGGAGGTGGTTTAGTAGTAATTTTGGCAGTGTCAGGTTGATGGTTGGACTCTGATCTCAAAGGTCCCCTCCAACCCAGGCAGTTCTACAGTCCTCTATAGTTAACATTTTACTATAATGAGATTCTATTAATTCCAAAATTATTTGTCTTACATAGGGCTTATCGGAGAAATAAGTGAGCGTCTTGCAGATCTCAGTGTAGTTGTTCGTACCACAGCTGGACAGAAGTGTTGCTCAGTTTGCATTACAGATGGATTAGTGAACACAGGAGCAGAGATGTTTGCTTTTAAATGTCACCTGGAAAGAACGTGGCACAAGAAGCTGAACTTTCGTCTTTGACTTCTCATCTTCTCACCTGTTTTTTTCCCCTTTCTCCCTGCTATTCCCTAGTGTCTCAGAACTACTTTTTTGTTTTGTTTTGTTTTGTTTTGTTTTGTTTTGTTTTGTTTTAAGGGATTTAGTACCGTGACAGGAGTTAATCAGCTGTGAAAGCTTCTGGACTGGAATTTTTTTCTTTCGTTATTGATTTAGTATCTTAGTGAAACTCTTAATTCTCGTGATACAAAAAAAAACGTGCTGTGACATCTCAGAACTCAGATTTGTATTCTCTACTCCTTCTGGAGTTGTTTACTTCTTAAACATGTATCCTTTTTTCCTCTCAAAGCTTATGCTAAAAGGCTGTAAGAGGTGAGGTCGGCAAACCCGACCTAGTTCACCTGGCTGTCCCAGAGTTCAAGAACAGGCACAGCCAGGAAAGTTGGGCCACGTTGTGCCCATGTTTCCAGGCAACCGTCATGTTAATCAGGAACATCCAACTGTGCTTGATTATATCTAGTACTTGAAGCAGAAAAGGAACGTAATATAGTAACTCTGGGGAGCAGGCTTGCAAAGTTTTTATTTAGCTGCCTGGCTTCAGTGCATAGCACTTTGATAAGGGAGTGTTCTGGTCTTTGTTGTTATTGATCTCCATGATAAATCTCCGGGCAAGTAGATTTTTCATGCCTGGGCTGGTAAATTTTCATGACAATTTTCCAAGTCCAACCAGGAATATTTTATGGTTTGGGAGCCTTTCTCTTTGTTTTATTTCTTATGAGTTTGTCTCTATAGTGTGTATTTCTCTTTTTTTTTTTTTGCTAGCCATCAGAACCTGCTGAGCTATTTTGCCTTCTGCTCGCTAGGCTGCTCTCTAGCCAGTTTAGGCATATATTTAGTTACAGTTTCTATGTCTGTGGACACTTTGGTTAGCTGATGTCAGCCAACAAAATCCCTTCACTTTCCTGCCTCATACCTATTAACTTCACGAACACATCTATTTTGAATCATGGGCATTGAGGTTGGCAAGTTTTGTGTCCTTGGCTCCCTTTCATGGTTTGAGACCAAGTCATCAACCCAAATTTTAGGTAATTTTCCTTGGTTTGCTGTAAGTCTCAAAGCAGTCTCACATGTTCCTAGTGGTCAATTATCCTTCATGCAGGAAGGCATATGTTGCTGAGCACTTTGGTGTAGCACAATTCACACCTGGGAAGAGAATTCCCATCTTGTACATCCAGGAAGATTATGTCATCACATCTGTTATTAGGCAACCTAAAGAATGTGTTATTTCACCAGTGATAAAACCCAAGTTTAGGAAGGTTGTCTTCAAAGGATTTAAGTAATCCACATTCAGTGGGCTCCTTAAAGATTTCAAAGCTTCAAGAGTGAAAATAAAATTAAGGTGTCATTGGTTAATGATCCTCTTTTGTTTGTTTGCTTATCATCTAGATGAAAAAGGATTTTGAGCTAAAACATTACACACCTTGCTATCTGTAGGTTCTTTTAAATACTGCTTTGCTTTATCCTTTCCTAGTGTTCTATGACAGCTTTTCTAGCTGTATAACTCATGGAAATCAGCGAGGAGCTGCCCTTGTGTTTTAATCAAGATGAACTTGAAAGGTGAACATTGTAAGTGGTAGAAATTATTTATAATTTGGTAATAAAAGTTTATGTCTAACACTCCAAATTTCATACATCTGCTATGTGCTGGCCTTGAGATACAGAACAATTGTGATTGCCTTTACATTTGGCCTTAGATGAAAGGTCATAAATTACAATGATAGAGTTCGACATCGTTCCCAGCTCACAAAATTTCCATATTAACATCTTCACCTCAAACATAAATGGTTACGAAGTTACAAAGAAAAGAATTGTGTTGGCCTTTGTCAACTGAACTTAATGATGGAAGTCAGTGGATCATACACTATTGCTGACTCTTAAACATAAGGCATCGCAGAATTCTTCTTCAGAGGACCTAATTAAAACTTTAGAGTTAACTTTAAAAAAGAAATGAGATTTGACAGTCTCTCTCTGTCAATGCAATAAAAACCAGTTCAAAGTTAGGAAGGTTTTTCTCTCCCAGCTACTTGAAATAAAAGCATTTCCATAGAGCGAGTTGGCTGTATAACACAGAATGTGTTAAAAAGAATGTCCATTTTTTTTTCTTTATTTCCTGTGAAGTGCACACCATTTATGTAAGTTAAATGCAGAAGAGCAACAATGCAGGTGACGAAAGGATGTCTGGGGCAAATTTTTAATTCAGCCTAAATAATCCCTGGTTACAACCAGTAAATGAAAAAAAAGACAATTTATTAAACAGTCCTCACCTGAAAATTGTGTTAGAGAGGACAAACCCATTCTTGCCACAGTCACAACATTCCACATGATTTTAACAATCAGTTTTGGTGCCGCCTTAGATTAGAAAGACAAGGGGGAGAAGGAAAAAATAATTTAATTACGCAATAAAGTAAGAGGCCAAGAATGAGTTCCAAATCCAGGGAAACTTTTCTTGTTCAGAGCATCTGAGGGGGCGGGTGCAGAAGGAGATGTCAGCCTCCATGAAAAAGTGTTGAGGTGGAACAATTCTGCTATTCAAGATTAGCACTGTTATTGCAGGGTTTCTTGAGGGCCCTGAAGTAAACATAATACTACATTTCTGGAGTTTGAGTGGTGGTAGGTGAGGTTCTGTTCTAACTGAAGCTGGTGCAAGTTTTGCTAATTACTTCTCTGTGCTAAGGATGCCTCTAAAAATTATTGAGAATACATCTGAAATCTCAAATCCATCTCAATGAGCTGCTACCAAAAAGATAACTGTTAGACTGATAGTTGGCACAGCTTGTTTTTAGAAACTTCTCAGCAATGAATCCTCATTGCTTGGCCTCCTCCAAGTGGATCAGGATAAGACTCTTAGGTTCAGATCCTTTCCATCCACTTGGGATCAAGAAAGCACCATATGTGCTTTCTCCGCAGCTATCCCATGGGATTCCAAAGGCAAAACATTGATGTTTTGTGCTCTCAACCTCATGATAAGAAAGCTTTTGCACCCAAGTAGCTTGTCTGCTTTTCAGTCCTTAAGTATCTCCTGTGCAAGAAGAGTGGGATAAGCTTCTCACTCATTGCTGTGGACCCCCAGGCTGTTGTGTGATAGCAGGCTAGTCAGTATGATTTGCTGAGGGCTCTGTGTCTCACTGTACTGTGCGCAGAGAACAGATCTGTGTCGGATTTGTACTTTGGCACAGGACTACTGAAGCTGACCTCTCAGACTCTCTTGAAATTAGCATAAACTCCCTGCCGGGCTGTGTTATTTGTGCTTCTTAGAAGTCCCCTTCTGATGTCCTGAGGGTGAGGAATTGTACGTTGAAGGGTGCAGGAAGAAGCAATAGAAAGGAAGTATTAGGCCTCCCTCCTTTTCCTCCTCAGCAAACTTCCTGGTAAACAGGGAGCTGTCAGTTGGTCTTCAGGGAGCTGGGGAAAGTAATTTGAGAACTCAGCTTGAGGCTTTCTCTCTTCTCATAGACTTTCAGGTCTGTAGATAAGAAACGGAAGATCCCCAGAAGCTTTCAGAGTCCACTTAACTCCGTCTGAGTTCCTGGGAGTGCTCTGCTTCGCTTCCCTGAGGGACAAGATTTTTCATGAACCTTAAGAGGTTTGACATCCCCCCCTTATGTGCATTTGGATGGGAGAATTCAAGCCTTTCAGCATTTGCATGGTAGTCTATATCTGTGCCTATGCAATGAAAGATCAAAGATTTTTTTACCCTTAAATGAAGGCTTAGTTATCCAACGTTATTTCCCATGCTATGCTGAGATCATCAGAACTGCTGATTCCCAGCCATGTTCTCAATTAAAAAGTTAATGTATTTTTAAATTGGACCTTAATCAAAAACATTAGGTTTGTCCTACAGGTTTTCCATAGAAGAAGGGTTGCTCAGAGACGTTGTGGAGGCCCCATACCAGGAGGTGTTAAAGGCCAGGTTGGATGGGGCTTTGGGCAAACTGGTCCAAGTGGAAGATATCTGTGCCCATGGCAGAAGGGTTGGAACTAGATGATCTTTAACATCACATCCAACCCAGGCCAATCTGTGATTCTATGAAGAGCCCAATAAAATTTTGTCTTCAAGTTCTTACATTGTACTACCTTCCTTAGGGTGTTTGTATCTTACTGTGTGGATTAAGTGACAGGATTACCTTTTGTCATGTGTTTGTCTCTCCTGTAGCATAATAGATCACACGAAAATTGTGCTTTCTGTTACATTAATTAAAGACTAGAAACCCCTGCTGGTTCTTTTCTGCAACATTTATCTAGATTCTATCAAAAATATGTAATTGGACATGGCCTTCTGTGTTTAGACTTTCAAAAAGAAAGAAACGCATGTTCTCTATTTTTTCCCCAGTGTGGAATATCAATTCCAGATGTCATTTCAATGTAAACTTTTCCATAGGCAGTTCAATGATGCTAATTTGGTTCTTCAGGTTGAAAACTCCAGCGTCAAGTTTAAGCACAAACAGGCTAAAGTGGTTACTTTAAATTGACCTGGTGGTGTAAAGCATCTGCAAGATTAGTTTCCAGCTCCTCAGAAACGCTTCTGCAGACCTGGGGATACAAAGTAAGTATAAAGCAGTTCTAATTTGTAGTGTGGTAAAACCAATCCATACGTTCTTCTGAAATTCAGTGAAGAAGGAAGATTAAAAAGTGTTCATTCACCTTTCTGGCCCTCTCTAGCCCTTTCCAGTTAAGGATCCAGCTGATGCTCTAGGGAAGAAAAATCATCTGACTCATAGGGTGAATAAGTCTTTCTGGGAACTAACAGGGCCTGCCGTCTCCTGACTTCTTCTAGCCTCTCAACCCAACTTTTCCATTTACCTGAGCCTCCACAGGTGTTTCATATATGGAGAAAATGTGGTTTTGCCTCTCCTTGGAAAGAGTCTGAGAACCTTTCCACGGATTTCAGCAAGCAGCAGATTAAAGATCAAGCCTAAAATAAATTGAGCAGTTTTTTTTTCCGTCCATACATTTCAGTCTTCTAGAAATTGTAGGACATAAGACTGAACCCAGCAGTGCTATTTCACTGGAGCCGCCAGGACAGTTTAAGTAATAGTTGTAATAGTAGCAAATTGAGCTTTATTGACAGACCACAACATTGTATAGAAAAGAAGCGTGGGTAACTGTGGGATTCAAAGCAATTGCTGACACATAAGAAGAAAAAATACTGAAAAATAAAGACATGGAAAAAGACATCAAGGTTTCAAACTCTGGACTTGCAAATGTTTGGTTTTGTTGCTATTGTATATTTGTAGAGTATGCAGAGCCTCCTTAGACATTACTGGAATGCAAATAATGAAATAATAATTGGATGTTACAGAGAAAATAAGTATACCAAGATGTTTCAGTTTGTCTATGTGAGGAACATCTTCCTGGATATTAGCCAGAGTGGAAGGCATGTGTAGAGGATACCGAGTCAATGTTTACTCTGCTGAGACAAGTTACTGTTGTGAGGATAGTGGAAATATGCAAAAATGATGCTGTCTGTTGTAACCCAGAATACGTGGGTTCTCACATGCCTCTGACAGAGGCTGCCAGGGTGACTTTGGGTGAATCACATCCTCAGTGGCTTAGTTCCCACATTCAATTAGGTGTTCAATTAGATGGAAGAAGCTCTTTTTATTAGTATAAATTATTTTTGAAGTGGAGGGAAAATAGGGACGATATGTGTAGAAAAAAATCTCAAATATTCCTAGTTTCAGTGATTTCAAATATAAATATTTGATCTACTGTTAATCCAGGAAGCTAAACAAGTAAGTATTTAAAATAATGGAGATTGTCATATAATGTCTGTTCTTTCTGTGCCTTCACTAGCTAGAGAGCTCAATTTCTTCATAAATAAGATGTGATCTAATGTCAATGTTAGGTCACTCCTAGAGCATTTGTGAGCTGGTATTTTCCACTGACCGCAGTTATTGGCCATTGACTACAGAAATATTATTTCCCAAGTTAAGGGAACAAAATGGAAAGTGATTATTTTGTAATGTAACAATAAAAATGGGTAAAACCAAAAGGGAGGACTAGAAATTACATATATGCAAGATAAACAGTTTTGTTAGGAATAAAAAAAAGCATAAATTTTCACATTCTGTCAGAAGTTAATTTTTGACAGAGTACATTATGCATCTCTCCCACCTTTTAAATATTATTATCATTTCAATGGGTACACTGGTGAAAATAAGGATGCTATCCATAAATATAGATCTGTCAATACAGTGTGACTGCCTGTGATCCAGTCCTCAGGGCCTGCAGTTTCAGAGGTAGTAAAAACCTCAAATAGGCTGTCCAAATCTGCTTCCCTGGTGTTCACATGTGCAAGAAAATATTCTTATATACTTTAGTCTTGACTGCTTTTACAAGGAAAAAAATGTATTACTGGAAAAATTATATAAAACAATATTGAAGGTTATCTACTAACTGTTCCATTCACAGGTGTGAATGAATAGTATCTTCTAGGAGAGAGGAATGATGCAGAGCAACTGACTCACTGTCCCGTGGTCCATTTTTCAGCTTTCAGGTAAAACTGCCATCTGTGCTATCAGTGCAGCTCCACTAGTCCTAGGAATTGTAGGAGCTTTAGGGTAAAACCGACGCCTGTGTTTTCTGTGCCTAGAAAATGTAGAGAGCAGTAACATAAAGTCCCTGTAGCAATTCAGACCACCTGTCATTAAAAATTGCATCCTTGTTACTGCTGGTGGACCCGCATGGATGTTGAAAACAGTGTTGGAACTACTCAGCACAGACAGGACTTGTGACTTTTGAACCTTTTCAGTTTCACAGACTCTTGTAAGGAGAAGAGAGACAATACAACAGCCTGATCAGTAGTCCTTGCAGGCTTTTGTGGCTAGAAAGGTGTTGGCAACATTGCTGTAAAATGGATTATAAATCCTTATGACTTGGGTCATTAAAGAACTACAACTGCTGTTACTTTCCTCTGCTCTGCTCTGCTCTACGTAAACAGAGGACTTCATTCTACAAAGAAGATGAATAAAATTCCTTCTGTATTCAGAGAAACTGGAAGGTGAAGAAGCAAGCTGTGTTCGTGCCACGCATTATTTTTCTTTGGTGTCCTGTTTCATTTCACTTCCAGTTCCACTGAGTTAAAAATGCTGTTTCCTCCATGACATATGTGGAATCCTCTGGTCTTGCCTCTTCAGGCCATATCCAAACCATGTCATCTCCTCAGCTACTGAACTTTTCCTATGCATTCACCTTCCTCATCCAAATCATCATTTTGTGTTTAGTCTTTTTTTTTTGTGGTTTTCGCCTGTGCGCTTGTCTGCTTGGAACTGATACTACCAATTGATTTCACATAATGCGCACAGCACAACCTAAATATATATTTCTGTCTCTGGATATAGGGTTCAGACATTAAAATCAATGCCTTGGACGTGAAAGGCTTCATCATCCATAAATAACTGTTGAGCCACTCATTTCACCTCCTCAAACAGAGTATCGACAATGGAATATGTCATTTGGAAGATGAAAGCACTCATGCTATGCTCATATGCTGAAGTTTCTTCAGTTGAAGGGAATTCTGATAGAAATGGGGAATAGCACTGAATTAGTATTTTCTCACAAAATTGATAGGGAGATTTATTTTTTTTTATAGTAAAGCAACATCTGTGATAATTTTAGCCCAATAATGAATAATAAGTTAATTATCACATACTGTGTGAACAGTTCAGGGGTACATCAGCATATGATGCAAATTTCCAATTCAAAATAAGCAAGTCAAGTATTGGACAGCCTGTTCTAGAGATGTAGGATCTGCTCTCACTTTTGTTACTGAGCTGCTCTCAAAATTTAAGACAGGTCATCTCACCTCTCTGTGTCTCAGTTTCCCTTCTGTAAAACAAGAAGAATGATATATGTAAAGTGCTTCCAGATCAATGGAGGAAAGGCTTTATGTAAGAGCCAAGTATTATTAATATCCTAATGATGCCATGAGAGAAAATGATCAATATTTTTTTATATTTTTCTTTGCTGTTTAGGACGTATTTTTCTATTGTCTATATTTTCTAGTCATACACATAACAGCTGAATGTTGTCACTTTCTTGCAGAACATACAAGCCTCTTTGTATCCATGTGATATAAAGATGAAAAACAGGTTAAATTCTGGTATGTCATTTCTCTCAAGGCTGGAGGGCCAAAGTGAAAAGGAAAAATCTAATGATTTACTGCATGAGCAAGTGCAAAATCTATGCATTAATAAATTCTACAGGACTGTATATTCATGCTTTACTCGTACTGGGGTTTAAGCTTGAATTTCTTTTTAGGAATTGAAATGAAAAGGATCTAAAAATTCACCACACATTAAATAAACCATGTTTAAGAAATTGTGTATTTATTTTTCAGGTAACCTCATTACTATCAGACTACTTTTTCCTTTTGACAGTAAAGCAGAGTGCTTATCTTCCATATTTTCATAATGAAAGCTCCCAAGCACAGGATACTGTGGCAGATTTACAGCCTGCGAGCAGCAGAACTGACAGGCATTTTAATATGAAAGGAGATATGATGTCTTTAATGTACAGTGATGCCACTGCTAACAAGGTAGAAGCCTGCTTTCTGCACTGCAATCACCATAAGAAGTGAAACCTGTCTGCTTCTGGAGTGACCTTTTAACCCAGGAAAAGGTCACAAATAATAGAAAAAAGACAGGACTCTGCTTACTCAGGTGGAAGGGCACACTGACGTTGGAGGAGCAAGGCTATTGTGGATGTGCATTATCTCCAGGAAGTTGAAGCTAGAAATAGTTTAGCCAGAGCTAACCTTGAGGACAGAAAAGGAAAGGATAATGAAAATCCTCAAGGGAGTGTTAAACTGAAAGCTAGATTGCCTGTTGACCACCTTTTTTCCTTTTATCCAGCATTGATTGGACCTAATAACTTGAAAGTGATATTGACAGCAATATAGTCTACCATTAGCTGGACACATGATTATATCACTGAGATAAAGGATAGCAGCTCAGTACCAAAACCTGGATCTATCATTCTACATTAGACCAATGAATTTACTACTTTGACTAGGAAATATTTGCCAGTGATTTTAAAGGCTGATTTAAAATGTGCATTTAAGTCCCTTCTTAAATGTGCTTCCAGCTCCTGACTGAAAGATTTTATCATTCTAAAGCTGCGCCATTGTTAAACCTTGTACACAAGAGCATAAGATGAAAAGGCCGTAAAATGGCAAGAGCTCTTAAGGTCCAATAAGTATCATGTTAACATTAGGCTGGTGACTTTGTTTAAAGACAGGAAATTAAAGTAAGTAGGCACCTATCTGTCTATCTATCTATACATATAGATATCTCTCATCAAGAGATTCACTACCTCTAAAATAAAATTCAAGAGAATCAACTTTGAATATCATGCCTTTTGGTATTTTCACAGTTTGATCTTGAAGGAATGTCCTAAGGACATGAAGAAAACAACATAAGAAGTAATTGTTGTTTTCTATTATCTTTGCAGAAATCTTAATTTTAAAAGAAAATGCTTTTCAGCGGGATCTGAACCATCACGTTCCCCTAGCTGGGGTGCCGGTACATGGAAACAGCAATATTCAGGTAAGGCAAAACAAGAAGGAAATCATAGTGTTGGCCAAACTTTAAAGTGTTATCTCCAAAAGGAATTGTTGATGTCACTAGGGCTGCATATCTGTGTCCTGCAAAATGAGAAATGATGGTTGACCTCATGAAGACCCCTGTAATATTCCACAGCTAGTCCTGTATTGTTTTGAATTTAATATTTATGAATGAGTATGTTCTTAGAGGTGACGTGATTGTTTTAAATTTACTTTGAAACAGCTGACTCTTTTCATCCCACTTCAAAATGCAGGAAAGGGAAACTGCAAATTCAAGTTTACTTATAGAAATAATCAACTCACATTTCAGTAAAAACGTCAGAAATACTGGCAGTGTCAGTGAGTTCTTCTCCCCATTTTGAACCTGTTCTTCTGACAGCTAAGGCACATTCCAAAGATTAGTTCTGCATATGCTTGGAGATGTGATAATTATATTTTCCAAAAAGTAAAAATACTGGGAAATGACGTATGATGTGATACTGTTATAGATCCATAGATCCCTGGGAAAAAAATATTAATCAGATGCTATTAACATAAGTTAATGGCTTGAAATATTCTGTGATAGTTTTAAAAGATGCTGTGTCTGGAGAAGAAAGCAGCTTGACAGGCACGAGTTGTGAACTGCTTCACTTTACATGCGACCTTATATCTGTCAATATATTGGTTATGCAGCTCTGCCGAGGCCAGTCTCAAAAGGCAGACTGTCACATTTCTCAAAAGATAAAACATCCCTGAGGGTACAAGGAATTCAGGGACACAAGCTGATAGACAGGAGCAGCACTGCAACTCTAGCATTTTATGGCTAAGTTCAATGAGTGAGTCCTTAAACGGATAATTGAATTGATGAAAGGCTCACAGTTGCTCCGATTAAGCTTGTTCTTTCTCCATATGTAAGGAGCAGGGTAGTTTAAGCAAAAATTGAGGAAGAAATTCAGCAGAGAGACATTTATAAGCACTTTGAAAATTGGTCTCACATGAAAAGCTTGCCATTTGTTAAGTCACACATGCCATTTGTCCACACAAAGAATCCTCTTGCCCAAGAAGTGTCATTTGCAACAGCCCCTTTTTTCCTAACTAAGGATTTGTAAATATTTTTAGAACATGTCTCACTGCCTCATGACTCATTCCCCTTATGATCTTTGGTATTTTTCCCATTTGTGATCGTACAGCATCCCTGTGGCATATGGTCACCTGGGAAAGGACTATTAGGGGAGAAATTAAGGGATTTTAGCTATTTTTGTCAACTCCTGGAAGGTAGAAATGTGGAAGAAGAGACACATCAAAGCAACATTTTTCAATCTACTGGATTACGTCAACCAATTTCATTGTTTGTGCTTTCCATGCCATATCCCTCTATTGTATCTTTGTTTATAACTGAATTGTAAACTGTCTGGGGAACGTGCATTGCTTCTGTGTGTGCTTGTACAGTGCCGAATGCAAGAGAATGATGGCTTGTGACTTGGATCGTTAGGTGCTGTGATAATATCATTTTTTAAATAAATGCATATTGGACCAGGAACTCATATTCCTCCTTTAAAAAGCCCTAGGTTTACACTTATTTATGATTAGTAACTGGCTTTGTTGTCGTTAGCTGCTTCTTTACAAAACTGTTAGCAGGTATTCGATGGCTTTCAGAGAAAGAGGGCTGTACCCTCAAATGGGT
Source organism: Thinocorus orbignyianus (assembly GCA_013400375.1). NCBI lineage: Eukaryota > Metazoa > Chordata > Aves > Ciconiiformes > Thinocoridae > Thinocorus > Thinocorus orbignyianus. The sequence goes on along the minus strand of VXBW01005454.1, from coordinate 1,386,503 downwards.
AATGAATTTCTCTCTGTTTAATTAGATAGGATAGGGAAAGAACAGTTTCTGTAGGGGTGAATTTTACTTGCTTGTGAATGCCAGTACCAGTTCACTGATACTTGGTGGATGAGGTTCCACTCATCTGTTTGCTCTGGCCTTGATTCAGGTAAAAGCGTAGCATCAGGGAGCACATACTGTATTGAAAGTTGTCAGTAAGGATGCATGTACCAAGTTCAGGCAGTCTGAAATGAACAAACTGGTTTGGACTCTGTGCACCTCTGAAATACAGCCTGTGTTTGAGCTGAATTTCTGATAGTTTTCTGATAGAGTCTCGTATGAGTAACTTAATATGGCTGACAAGTTATTTAAGACCTTGCTTACATGCTTATACTCTCTCCCTAAATATATAAAGTGTGGAGTATTCTGATAGATTTTTTTTTTTGAGAAAAATATATTTCATTCAGTTTATTTTTATGTATGTTTAACACAATTACATATTTACACTAGTCTCACAGTATAAGGTTCATGAATTAATATACCATGTGCTTGAATATGATTTTTTGCTTCTTTAAATAAGTCTGGGTTATAACTGCATGTTTTTTCTTATCCCCAAACTTAATTTGGATTCCTTCTGCACATGCGGCATCATTCACCATTCTGTTTAAACAACAACCAGATTGATGAGAATGTATGACTTTATAAAGCACCTTCTCTTCATGGAGAATTAAAGGTCATGGCTGGGAAACTGGCCATCCGAGCTCAGTCATTTCTATGTATTTTGTTAATTTTTCCTGGTTAATGGTACTTTCAAATTCAGATTGCACCGTTACTTCAGACTCACATCAAATGTTCCTCAGAAATAGCAGCTCACAGTGGGAGAAGATAACCCATTTCCTTTTACACTGAAGTTCTGTCTGTGAGCTATCGGCATTACATGAAGATTGATTAAAGTTCTACAAACACCTAATGCAAAATAAATAAATAAATAAATTTCTCTCCTTACCTATCTCAAAGGGTAGCTATCTCAAATTCTAGCTGCTGGTCTCTGAGGTCTGAAACTGGCTGAGTCTGTTTATCAATTAGGGTGCCAGTGTTTAGAACAACATTCAGAGGATAATGGTAATGAGGGACCACAGTCATGGCTCCTGGGGAACATATTAGTATTAACCTCAGTGGTAGGTCATGCACTATACCTTTTAATGAGGGATGCTAGGGCTTTCCAGACAGGTGCATTTTGAGCTGAAGAGTAACAACCTTTTATATCTTCTCATGTCAGGTGGCAAATCTAAACCACAGTGGACTGAAATAAGCTTGCTCAGCACTATAGATAATTTAATTCCTCAGCCATCTTTCCTCTTTACCTCCTGTTAACACGCTCCAGACCATAAAACAATAACAGAAACCATGTTCAGATAAACATAAACTCTATGAAGATGTATGATAGGCTTTGTGCTATTCCCGTTGTCCACCTCTGTGAAATGCAGAACGGGGTACTGTTGGTGAAGAGGCAGAGGATGAACCAAGATACTGAGTGCACTGTGCTTTGGGATCCACCTGTCTGTGTCTGGCAGGCTACCTTCAAAACCTTCACCAGCCTTGCCCTACCTAATGTGCAAACCCAAAGACTTTGTGGGGGGCAGTTGGTTGTGAACAGGGATATATGAGTTTGACCTTGTCCTTTTCTGCATGATGTACTTTTGCCAGTCTGTGCTCCCTTGGAGTTTCTATTTTTAAATATTATATGCATGTCTCCAGAAAATTACCTATTTAGTCTTAAAATGAAAAGTTTCGTGGGAACCACCACCTTATTATCTGTTCCACAATGGGCTCACTCATAAGATAAGCTTGAAATACACTCTATGTCTCTTTAGGTTTTGGAGGATAAAAGCAGTTGATTCCATTAGCCATCAGTCAGGGACAGAATAGCTCATAGATCTGAAAGTGCTGAATCCAAGTATCTTTATTTATGGTTGGGAGGCAGCATGATTCAGTGAAATATGCTGCTTTCCCCAAGACTTACATAAAAATTACCACTTTGATGCTGCTTTGTAATCTTGGATAAGCCACCTAAACATTTCGTGATTCGGCTTCCCCTTTTTATAAAAGGGCATAACGGGACTTACCTTAAGAAAATATATCGTCATTGTAAAGCACTTGGAGGCAGTGACAGGGCCTCCTTGCTACACTAATGGTAGCAGTGATCTTTGGGGCAGGGCAGCAGAGAGAAACTTGTATATAAGCATAACCTGCTCTGGCAGGAGCGTGGAGGCAAGCAAGTCTGTTGAGCAGCAGCCAAGTCTACAAAAGATGCCAAAGAGCCCTTGTAGGCACTAGACTACTGGCTTCTGTTGCTTCTGCAGTACTGAAGGGTCAACCAGATGTTGCGACCTGACACTAAAGAAAGGAAAGACATCTTCTAAGAGCTAAGATCATTAGTAGGTGTATATAAAGGGGAATACTTGTTGCGACATTGATTTATGAACTCTTTTTATTACAGTAAAATAGGTGTTGCCAGTTACATGTTTGCAGCAGATTAAGCTTTTATGAGGCCAGACTAATGAATGAGCCCCTCTGCACCCTCTGACATAATCTAAGTCCTTCTCTTGTGTCTAGATTGAAATTCCAGCAGCAGCCATAGCACAAGTATGCCAGTACCTAGAGAACAGTCCAGTGCCGACGTATCAGTCAATGTCCTATTGATCATATTAACAAAAGCGGAGTAGTAGTGTGTCAGTGTTAAAATGTTGCCCTGGATTTATATTTGAACATTCTTCTAGAGCTAATGTAATTTCAGTGATATCCTCTATAACTAAATATTATTAACAACCATGTGTTTTATTTAATTAAAGGTGTTCTGGACACATCAGTCACCTTTTTGCATCTGGTACAATGCGAAATGTTGTTTGGGAAGGGCTGCAGTAGCTCTGCATAGTGCTCAAAAGACAGCTGAGAGATCTTGAAACAAGCTTGGATTAGTGGAAGGAGGTCCACAGGCAAGAAAAACATGCTGGGGCTCTAAGCTTCCTCATTCTGACCCTCCCAGTCATGCCAGTTAGAGACAGACCTACAGCGGAGTTACTGTTGAAAGTGAGGAGGAAAGCAATAGCTTTTCAGACATGATCTATTCCTGGAAACTAATGATTGATTTTAGACATTTGAATAAATGTGCCTACCTTTTTTTATAATGATAGAATTGTTCCTGGTGCATAAAAGTGTTGCATTACATTGCAGCGCTTCTAGGGTGCACTGGCAGCGACAGCTATATTTCAGGTGCCCTTCTCAATCATTCAGATCCAAGAAAAAAATGTGCCTTTGAACTGCCTGAGGGACGGTGTGGTTGGCATCTAGTATAAGCACACTCTTCTTAGAGCTGTAGCACTGTGGTCAGTGAGAAATTAGTGCTGATCAATGCCACCCAAATGTAGCCATCAATAATCAAATAAATCCACGAGAGAAAGGGATTTTTGTCTTGTACCACAAAGTGCCTCTTGCTAGTGACAAGGCTATGCTCCTCAGTTTACAACTCATGGGCTAGGAAATACAATGGCATCCATTTTTAGGATGACAGAATGCTGTTGTTTGTCAAAACTTGTGGGCTGTGTATTTGGTTATTTTACAATAGCAGTGTCAAGTGTTCTGCTTTTTCTGATTATATTGTGTAACAGTAGAAAAGGTACATAGCTGACAGCTAAATTATGTTTTGCTAACTATACCCTTTAATGGGGTCTTGCCTTATAACAATACTTGGTTTTCATATTTATCTATGTATTCACCATAAAACTACTCTCTTGCTATGCAGAATTACACATTACCACTTTTTCCTTCCTCTCCATCTATATAATGCTTTATGGCGTGCAATGTCAGCAGGGCTGTACAAGTAGGATTCAGAATGCCAGACACCTACTCTTATCTTTGCTGCTGTAATCCTAAAGGGCCTGATCCAAACCCACTTGAAGTTTTTGGAAAGGCTTCCATTTGTTTCAGTGATCTTTGGATGAAGCCCCAATAAACATTTTCCAGTTTTTCAGAGGAGAATCGTCAAATTATGGGAAGCCCACAGGGAAGGTCACTTAGGGACTGATCATTAAAATGGTGGTCTCCAAACTTCTTGGATCATGTACCCCCATCAGCACAAAACTTTTGAGCATGCTCTTCCAGCATATGTATAATCATTTATTTATAAAATATATACATGTATGACTGTACTAACGCATTATGTACATTATAAAACATACGCAAAGAAATTAAAAAAGGATGAGACAAAGATGAAATATATTAAATGATTTTTTTTTTAACTATTTATTAATAGTACACACAAAAGAATTTCTTTCTGTGTCCCAACAGGTTGTCTTGAGAGCACCCCACTTTGGAGACCACTGTCTTAGAGGGTTCATTCTATAGCAGTGGCAACTTTATATCATATACCACCTAGAATTTGTATACAACTACTTGTACATGCATCACAGTTTGGGAACCACTCAGCTTGTCAATGGCATAATCCTTCTCACTTATTCCATTTGTAAAGTGGGAAAAAAAAGAAAAAAAAGAAAAAAAGAAAACTAACAAGGTTACACACCCTGCAAGGGTTTTTGAGAAGACAACTATAAAATTACTACTACTATAAGTCTTACAGGATATGTGACATGTATGTTTCCTGGACAAAAATATTCTGGGCAAACTGTGGAGATTAATAAAAGAACCTTTTATGACCCTTTTACATTATAAGAATGATCTCATAATTTTCATAATTTAAGATATGATGCCAGAATCATACTTCTTTCCCAACCTAAATGATTCAGCAGAAAGTTGAAATAAAAAGAGGCTCTTGGTCAGATTATGCTTTAACTAGACCTGAGCCAAATTTTGGACTCAGCTGTCAAATGCAGCTGTAGTTAGAGCCCTAGTTAAAATGCAGCTTGGCCTAGAGCATCTGCTTCATCTTTTGCTTTGATTTTTTTTTTATTTAGTGACCATTAATTATGGATGTGAACTTTTTTTGCTCTATCTGGATATGTGTAAATAGTTCAAAGTTTCTGTTCACTGATTCCCAGTATGTTTGAACTGCTTACTCAGAGTGAAAACATGGGCCAAGTTACATCAGGTTGTCTCTCCTGTGCTCCTGACTAAATGAGCTGGTTCCACTAGAATGCTGTTGTCCAAGAGAACTTTCTTGCTGTTTGCCCTGTTTGCACATGCATTTCCCTTGCCGCCTTTCCTCCCCAGAGCATATTATTAAATGTATCAGGACTAAATATGTTGTATTTTCAATAAGAAAAACCCAAATAAAATTAATTGGCATTATTATTAAGTTTTTTGAATACCTGGGGGGGAGGTTATCACAATTATTTTATGAAAGGGGCAATTTTGAAAGGTACAAAAATACTTAACATTCACAAAAGCTTCTCACCTAAATGTCACTCTGAACTTTTGAAATCTCCTTCATAGTTATCATTCCCTTCTCTGTTTTATGACCTCAGGACAGAGAACATGTCTATTTAATGTCTACATTAAAATGTAGCATGTCTACATTGAAATATTCAACTACTATTAGCCATCGTAAAATCAAATCTAACTTCCTCAGATCTTGCCATCATATTAAAATTGTTATTATTCCATTTCTCCAAAGAAATGTTGTTTTAGCTGAACATCATAATGTCATGTTTAAAAGTGGATTTTTTCTTTATTTTTAATATATACCATTTGTTGCATGTCATATAGGGAAAAGGAGGCACAGCTCTGTGGTGTCAACACCTTGTTAACATTGCCATAACCAGCTTGCTCAAAAAGGGAAAAATAGTTTAAGATAATGTAGCACATCACAGAATATAAAGTCCCAACACCACAAAATAATAAGTCTTGTGTGTCAGTCACTGATTTAATATGGAAGATTTCAAAATCAAAAAAAATTAAACCTTGCTGTAAGAAGCCTATTGCAACAAATGGTTGGTTGGAAACATTCTGTCTTGCGATTTGAAATACCTTTACAGGAGAAGAGCAAGAGCCTGTCCCACCAGCAGCTCAGACATTAGTTCAGCTCTCTTCAGTGAAGAATGCAATAGAAATTAACTCAATAATGCCTTGTTTTCTGCTTGCACAGGAACTCAGTCACTACACTGGACTTCATCCACCAAGGTCAATGCGGTGACTAATCCATACAGTAGCAACTCATAGAAAGGTATGGCATTAAACTGCAACTGGTTAATCCATGGCTGGAGCAAAGCTTACCTAGAAGCTCAGCTCAAAAATTGTCTGAGCAAAAATGAAAGGAAAGCTCTGTTTGGGTAAAATCAATGAAAGCAATGAAGGTGGCAACGAGGGGTCTGCGAATTCTAGATGGCCAAAGAATCCTCATCTAGATTATTTTGTTCTGTGTGTGTTTGAGTTATATATGCAAATATATATATATTAATGTACATATTTGTATAAAAAGTACAACATTTACATATTCAGCAGTAATACCCAGTTAGAGCTGGCTTATAGGTAACAAGAAGTCAGCAGGTGACTTGCTGCTAGCTATGCCGTATTTGTCCCTTTGTCAGCCTGGACTACAGCAGCAGCAGTTTACTGACACTACCATCAGGGTCAGTGGATTTTTGTGGGCACCTTATTGTTCATTACACACATAGTTGGAACCATTATTATTGCAAGCAAATTTTAATTTTAAAAGCTTCCTGTAACTTTAGTGATGTATGTAACATTTACACATAAATAACCATTGTATCTGAATCTAGGTCAAGTCATTGCCTCTATCATGAAAATAATACCTAATACCTGATTATGTCAGATTGAGGAAACTGATCTTAGCCACCTTGAATTTTTTCTTTTGAAGGCACAGGTTGTCAAGCCTCTCTGTTTGCAACAATCTGACACAAAGGAAGTGCTTCTGGCAAGTTGATTATATTTATCCATCTTGTAAGCACTTGTCCAGCCTGTGGATTTCATCTCTTACTCTGCAGGAGCATTTTGCAGCCAATATATATCTGCAAGATGCATAGGCAAAGAGCTGGTGTAGACTTACCAGGGTCATGAACCTGAAAACAGATGTGTTTAAGTATGTCAGTAGAGCTCCTGACGTTGTCATGGCTATTTGGGTAGTTTAAGTCAAGTGACTTCATATTTGGGATTGTGCTGGTTAGCATAAAGTTTAACATAACAAAAACAATAAATTAGTGTGAACTCAGTTCTTTTAAATGTTGGATTGTGTTGTGTAAAGTGGTTTGAGCAAAAATGTTAGAATCAACTTGCAATAACACAGGGAAGAGTTTATGCCACTGCAGTCAGAATGAGGAAGAATAAACTACATTAATAATCATTTAGTAAAAAAAAAAAACAAAAAACAAAAAAACAAACAGAAGTTTATTTCAGTTCCTCATAACCAGATGTGATCTACAGTGTACCATAGTTTCCATTCTTAAAAAGAAAACAAGTGGACTAGATAAAACTCTGCTGCTGTACTTGTTTTCAGTACCAAAAATATGTCCTTGACTGGATAGCCTCAATCACAGTTAAATATATTTTCTTTCTACTTGCTAGCACAAACAATGATGTCTCCGTTAGGACTGAATTAGAATAGGAATTAATTTGTTTGTTTGTTTTGGTATTTTTTATAGAATAAGTATAGTGTTAAGAACATATTAAAATTCCTCATTAATTTACATCCAATACTTTTCCTAAAAACTTTTAGTAGTGATTATTTTTTTTCTCTTCGTAGTCAAAGTGGTTTGAAGTGCTCCTGGCTTCTCCAGAAACTTTCATAAATCATGCTAAACAAGACACATATATTTGTTGTTTAAAACTAGGTTAGGATGAGAATGTTAGTTCCAACTATGCAATTTGAATTTTTGTCATCTGTAGTTTCTGTTGATGCCACAGCAGAAGGGGGAAAAAAATCCCCAAGTCTCTGAGAATTTGCAAGTGATTTCAGAATTCCATTGCTGTTTAGATGACATTTGGATTAAGACAAGAATCTTTGTTCTGGTCTTTCAGAGCCATTGGAAGTGCACCCTGAAGTATAAAAGAAGAAATGGAAATACTTTCATAAGGAATTACTCTCTCTGGAATAGGAATGCTTTCATAGATTTTGAAATTTTGTGGGTTATTTCTGCGGCTGTCTTAGATTGGTAATAGTGCAAAGTTCCCAAGTGCAGAGAATCTACATTTACCACTAGCAGAGCCTCAACTGCAGACAGGCCATTTGTGTTCTTACCAACAGATAACAAGGTTTTTCAGAGCAGATTTGGATGACACAGCATTACGAATGACAACGTCTGCTGGTATATCAGAAGTACCATAGCCTGAGCTAAGCTGGCTCGCAAAGCCCTAAGTACCTCTCCTCAGGCATTGATTGCTTTCTTTTGTGACAGTAACCACGAGGAGAAACCTTGTCACATAGAGAGGTAGGGTTGATGTACTCTGAAACTATAGGTACTTCATGTGAATAGGAACACTTGTATAGAAGCTGTGTGAAAATCTAAGGACTCCTGGCCAAACCATTAAGGGACAACAGGAGAGCCAGCAGAGTGTGGCCAGGCCTGTGGCTGTCCTTGCTGCCCACCTGCAGCCTTCTGTCTTCTCCTGCCCTACTTCTTTGGTGGATCAGAGCTTGCATTTACCCAAAATACCACCAGGGCAAGGCTTCAAAAGCAAAATCATGTGAGATGGATGCTTTTGACTACCTGGGTTTCTTCCCTGGTTGTGTTTTCTAATGAAGAAAACTTGATGTTTGTGTATCTGTCTGATTGAAGGCGAAGGGTGTTTGCCGCATCACCAAGTGACATGCAAACAGAGTGATGCACCTGGGATGACAGAGAACTCATCTAAGACTTCCCATACAAAACAACTGCTTCTCAGCAGCCTAGTGTCACTATATCTCAGGGCTATAGTGCATCGTTACTGACAATACCACCTCAATCCTGAGCACCAAATGATAAAAAAAAAAAAAAAAAAAGAGACAGCAAATTACACAGGAGGGATTGTTAAAAAAGGAATCTTTATGGGTGAGGCTGATGTAACGCAAACAGGGACTGCAAAATAATGTCTGAATGCAAGTGTGATGCCACATTATGGTCCTTGTTGCCTTTACCAGTACTTTACAGGTGCCCTCTTCATGACTTCTCAGTGCAGTAGGAGGCCTGGTGCCTGCCAGCGCTGGCTGCTCGTGGTGTGCTGGGTTTCTTCTCCAGCCCCAAGGCCTTGGCTGCTTCCCCATCTGCCAGCTCTCGCTTTGCCTTCCCCCAGGCACCCAACTGTTGGTGTGGGGCAGCCATCCTGCCACCTCCTTGCCCGGGAGAGTGAGTAAGGGTTGACTGTTCATTGTTTGGGTATGTGAACTAGTATCAAAGTAGGGCAACGTGCAGCAGGTCGAAACAAAGAAGTAGTGGCAATTTTTCGTATAATACCTAGGCAGGCTTTGCGGTGCTACTTGGCACAGATGTGGTGGGTGATGAAAGCTTGGAGGAGAGAGTATGTGACTGTTAACAAGACAGATACCACCCTTGGCTCACAGGGAGACTATGATAAATCGTCAGAAGCCAGAGCAGCGTCTGGCAGTAGGAATATTGTAGCAAGAACTAGTAAACTCTGTCATTATTATTATTTATTCTAGGCATCTGCATTTGGCCACTGGTGGGGGCAGGGAACTGATCAGGGTGGCCCCTGGTCTGACCCAGTAGAGCTGGCTGATGTTCTTATGCACCAACCGTTTACCCCTGATGTGCACCAGCTTCTGGAAGGCAGCTTTGCGGATGTACGGACACCAGGGCTCAGGCTGGCTGTACCTGGCTGAATAGCAGCTTTGGTCACTGATAGTAGAGGGTACAGCTTAAAGAAATGTCTTTAGTAGTATTGCTGGCTAACAACTTTAGCACAGTTTATGATACTTGATGTTTCCAAAGTCCTCAGTTCTTGGAGTTACAGGAGAATGCAGAAATATCCATTTCCTTGCAGAGGTTTAGGTTACACAAGCTCTTGGGTTTGTAAGCTGTCTGAGAGGTCAAATCCAGTCAAATGCTTGTGTGGCTTATCTTGTATTAAATATTGCAGTAGTCATCTTATCTATCTGAGAAAGGTGAAGGGTTCAGTGACCCTGAGACTTGAATCTGTGGTGCCAGGGAGTCAGGGAATTTTTCAAACTTGCTGTATTATGCTTATCCTCTTGGAGTCAGGCTTTTTTTAAAAGGTGGTGTTAAAGATTGCTATACAGTTAAAAAAAATAATAAAAAAATGACTGTGTTAATTTGTAAGCCTTGCTTATGGTCTGATCCTACAAAGCACTGAGCATCTCAAGTTAAAGGGATTTTGACTTCTGTTGGCTTCAGTGGGAATTCTTGTACTCAGTCAGAGATCAGAAGAAGAAGAGCTTGTACAGGGTTCAGAAATGTCTTTGGAGTTCACTCATGACAACACTTACAACCTTATCACAAGGTCATGATTTTTAAGTGCTTCTACAACTCTCCTCTCCCATAGCTGTGGTAATCCGAGGATATTTGCTATCGTTATACAAACAAACAAATGTCTAACCTTGGTTACTGAGAAAAATGTAAAAACGTTGTATCCATTTATCTCAACACCAGCAGACAAGCCAGATGACTGAAATATCACAGGGCTCTAAAGTACAGTGGTTCTTAAAACAAGCTTACGGTATTTTTAATGTGTTTAGGGTTAGCAACCTTGGGATTTTCAGGCATGTTTCCTGTTCCCCTGTTGTGTTTTTTATGTTTTGGGCAACAAAATTCCTATATCTGCTTGCACATGGGAGTAAGCTAATCCTCTGAGAAATCCTGAGACCAAGACTGCTTGTCTTGATACAGTTTTTATCGGGTAGGCTGCTGGGTCACTACTGGCCTTCTTAGAGGAGATGCTGTTGCCTGCTGTCAAAGGGCTTTCGTCGAATGAACAAGCCCTGCAATGTATTACAATACATCGGTGTTTTCTCTACCTGTTCTGATATGTTCAAAACCATTTCACAAGCTGTTTCCACAGAGTGAAATCGTTTTAATATAAGAAGTAGCACTTTCCCTGTGAGCCTTGAGCTACTATCTCATCCAGACTCTTCATATGCTTAAATGATTAGCAGTATTTTTGTTCAAAGCTCTTGGCTATTATTCGTGGACAAGCACTCTAATTCCTTAAAACTTTTCCAAGCAGCTCTTCTAAATAACACTGATACTCAAAAAATGCTTTTCTGATTGCCTGCCTGAATTATGTAATTTCATATCTGAACAATGTAATTTATTATCGATATCTGAAGTGGATTGCTGTAGCCCCCTTGGTATATTAATAGCTGTATCCGTTATTTTTTAAAGGAGAATCTCCTGGGCCTTTCTTGTGTTATAAGCGTTACTGCTAACTGGGCTGCTGGCTGCAAAGGATGATAGTGTCCCCTGCTATTATAAATCTAGTGAGCTCACCTTTAAATGTCTGTCTTTATTCTCCCCTTTGGGCATTATTCCAGTCACTTTTTGGCCTTTTTATTTTAAAGAAAAATCCTGTCCATATGGTCAAAGGAGGAAGTATACTTGCCCTCAGATTCAATTAATGTATTCTTGTTCTATATAGTTTGGAACCAGACTGCCATTGTGCAGAAGAGAAGAGAGCCATCTTCAATGAAAAACTAAATTAGTACCCTGCATGCATCAAGCAAGAACAAGAGCCCATGTTAGAGGATACAGTAGATCTAAATATGCATGCCCTGATTCACGTAGATGACCAAACTCTTTCAAACAGAAACATAATTTGACCTATGCAGTAATAAATGCCATGATTATGGGGAGGGAAGAACACCAAGGTTCAGGCTACAGCCGGACTGCTTTCCATTAATAGATATCTCTATTATATCCTCCCTCAACACACATACTTATCTCAGTTTTAAAAATTCTGTTGGGTGCAAAATTTCACTTTCTGCACTGAAGTCATAGCAGATTGTTTCTGCAAAATTTCAATAACGTTTTTGTGAGTTTTTCAAGTTATCCAATTAATTTTTTTTCCTCTGTTATTTTAAAAGTCTTCTTCTTCACCCTTGCCATAGAAATCTCTTTTACCAGATTTTTGAAGAAAATCAATTTGCTTCAATCAAAATATGTTTAGTGTTTTTGTTCTAGGTAGTTCTGAGACCAGTCTCACTCTCACACACAGATACCCATTGATAATGGATGTTTTTCTGTTGGATTTAACAGAAAGAGAAATATCAGCACATATTTAGCTGAAACCTGGAAAGGTAATGAGAGTTTTTTTCACACAACCTGTAATGAAACTGTGGTACTCCTTCCTACAGGTTTTTGTGGATCTCACCTTTTTATTGAGACTTTCTAATGTGCAGATAGTAACCCTGAATCTAGATCACTAGAAACTATAGGACTATACTGAAGCTGTGTCACTGTTCATTTGCACCTTCTTATTCATTTCCCTAGGTATTTGCTATTGGCTTCTGCTGGAGGACAGGTACCTGGTGGCATGGACCTTTGAATGATCAATATGATCAAGTCCTAGTTATGTCAACAAAAAATTCACTTTGCCTTAAAGGAAAAAACATTCTTTTAAAACTGTAGTCATGGCTTTTTAGTCAATCACACGATCAGTCTTTCTTTATAATTTCATACAGAGAACAGTTCTGTTATGTTCTTCATGTTCTATGATCCCTTTTGACAATTATAAAGAAAAGGGACGTGATTGTATTTTCAGCTTCTGGGGTAAAATATATTGCCAACTAAAATATGATCTGAAGCTTTTGTATTATTTGAGAGAATACTTTGTCAGATTAAAAGCCTAATGATTGTTGGTTTACTTTTTTTCCTAAGAACTTCCTATTTCTTTGTATTCCTGAAAATTATACCACTACAGATTGAGATGTTTGACATCCAAACAAGGCAAGGGTAGTGGTTTTTAAGAAATTGTGTTTATTTTTACAAGAAGGTGTCTCTTCATTTATACTAAACTGGTGAAAAAGGTAGGTTTTGCTTCTGAGGTAGGTTTTGTTATTTAAAAAATACCTTGGAAAATTGAAAGAGAACTCTAGGATGTAATTGATAGCCATTCTCTTCCAAAATGTTCCTGAGGTACAGGACCAGGCCCAGGAATCATGTTTTGCTTCTCCACTGAAACTCTCCATCCTCTGTAGGTCTGATGAGGACTATGCTCATTCCATTTCCAAAAGGTCAGACACATTCCATTATCCCTGTTTTCCAGTGAGGTAACTGAGCCTCTTGCCAAGGGTCACTGAAGAAGCCTGCTGCAGTGCCAGGAACACAAAATTAGTATCATAGGTTATGCCTACATCCTTGATAGTAGTTAATTTGCAAACAGTCCCTAACTCTCTGCTTAGTTCAGCTATAAAATCAAGCTAATAATGTTTATACTTAGTTTTGGAAGGAGCTTCGGGAGTTAGAAATAAATGCTTGCTCTGCAAATGTGAAGATTTATTTTTTACACGGAATATTTGCAACTGAGTAGAAAAGGGAAGACAATCAAAAACGTTTAGAGGAGTTAAGTTAATGATGCTTGTTTTCCTAATATTTTAGATGCTTTTGTATATCCTCTAGGAAGGCTAATCTACATCCAAGGAAAAGCTTTGGCATTATGCTACCTAATGATTTGATGCGTGGGCCCTGACAGTTCAAAACCTTACATTAGGCACAGTATTGTTGGCTGTATGAATACTGAATACCTTTTGCCAACAGGAGAGCAATGGAATTGCATCAGAATACCAAGCTTGGAGGCAAGGGCCTTCTGCTAGGTGGAAATTAATTTTTCAAAGCAGCAAAGTCTCTACTCTTACACAGATTTTGCTGAGATTTAAAGATATTTCTTGTTTCAGGCAGCTACTTCATTTAAGGGGGATTTATCCTGAGTACCTCAGGTACAAGAGAGTTGAGATCCTTGCAAAACCCCATTTTATCATAAACCCTGTTTTAAAATACTGGCTCTGGCCTTAAATTAAAAAGGAGAGTTTATTGCCAGAGTTTAGGGCCACTTCCCTTGAAGATGTCCAAAACGTAAAGTGGGCATCTTCAAGCCCTGATATGGCAGAGATGAATGAGAAGGTTGGCTGTCACCCAGCAAAGCTCACCACAGAAATGAGAGAAGTATGATGCACTATTGCTCGGCCAGCCTGTGCTATCCTGACTGCAGGCCGTTCTACAAAAGATGTGTAAGGACAAAGTCACGATTCAGAAGAAACCGAGGCACTGAAACTCAGCAGCCCAGGACCATCCCTGCTTTAAATGCCAGCTTCTGAAAATGAACTGAGTTAGACATGAGATCATGCTGTAGTTAAAATCCATGATCTTTCCAAAGTCTTTTGAGCCCAATATAATAGTGGGGTCCAAGAGCTGTCTCTGAGAATGTAATGCTTTAGTATGAGGTCCAGTCTCAGTACCCTGGAAGCAAAGCACTGGCTGACGGAATGGTTAATCCATCTTCCTTCTCTGTCTCTGCTGCCTGTAGTTCCTGCTCATTTGAACTGTCGTATCCTTTCTCCATTATGTAATAGCCTAGAGGTCACACATGTTCCTCTGTTTTGAATAATACATCTCTATGAAGCCTTAGTATCTCTGTTTGAAAATTTATTTCTTTCATTTTAATATTTTATCAATTTTGTCCTAAATGGATGACCTTAACTGGTTGCAGTTCATTTCATTTCTTCTCTGCTTAAATATTTTAAAGGTTCCAAAGTACAAACATCATTCATGCAGTGTGTAACAAAAATGCTCAGCTTGAGCTTTGGATTATTTAATTGTAATTGTCAAGCTATTATTAAAATTGATTTTTTTTTTCTTTTTTCAATTTCTTCCCCTCACTCCTCTTCCCCTTTTCAAACTTCATTTTTCACATCTTTTATGCTGAAATTTAGCTACACTTCCCAGTGCTTATAGAAGAACTATACAATAACATTACTTGGGAACAGCAGACAGCCAAGAGCCAAAATCACTGAGCAATGAGGATAGACATTGCATTCAGAAAATACCTCAGTACAACAGTTGATCCAGTACTATATACAATGCTTGCTGTTAGGTACAAGTAGAGCCTATTGCCCTTTATTTGAAGAAAAAAGAACCAAAGTTGTATCTTATGAGCTGCTACTATCTGGATTTCATTAAGCTGGAAAAGGGTTGTATTTGAATGGTAAATCATCACAACATATGCATGTGCAACAGGAAATCAAAGGACTTAACAAATACCTGACAGTCTTAGATGTCAAGTGGGTTGTGCTGTTAAAGGTGTCATTTTGGTCAGATAAGGTTATTTGTAAGAGTAGCAGTCCTACCCCTTCTCAAGCCTTTTTAAGGTAATTAAATTCTGTCTGCATAAATTTGAGTATCAGTTGGCTATGGCATTCCCGCTTCCTGTCCTGAGCAGCTTCACACTGACAGTTTCTGAGTTCCTGATCTTACTGACCCTTCTGACTTATGAAATGCCTTGGGTTCTTTAGAAATGAAAGAGAATCAAAGCTAGTAAGCACAATTTAATGTCATGACTGTTATTCTGCGCTTATACTATGAGAAGGCAAAACTAAGACATGTACACTTCACACCATGGTATTTTCATTAAAAATAGGGATAACAGTAATCTGAAGGAATCTGACTCATCTTGAGTGTTTTTAAAATTGCTGCAGTTGTTCTGTGTTTGCAAAATATAAAAATCAGTATACAATACATCTCTAATATTGAAAAGAGTTTATTATTTGGTCTGTATTTATGCTGATTTTTACCGTTCTTGCTTTCTTCTCTTTCTTTGACACTCTTCAGGTGTCATAACCTCTGTTCTGGTTTGGCTATGCAGTATTCCCCATCAGAAAGACATGCTAAATACTTTTCTTTCCCGTCAAATCCAAAACTATAGTATTGAGGAAAGCATGAAAGAAACGAGACCACCTCTCTTGCACTACCTGGAGGATTTTGTTTTACCTTGTGTCGTGGCACCACAACAGATGCCGTTCAGGTCACTAAAAATAGGCATCTCTGTGCCTTCATGCAAACAAATCGGGACATCTTGTTTTCAAGTGTGAGTCTTGGGCTGTGCACACAGGTGAAAATGAGTTGAAATGAGTGAATGTATAAGCAGGTTGCCTGTTTTTTGCTCCCGGGATGGTGATCTGGATCCTTGAACAGCAGCCATCTGGTCTTGTAAGGTGTTTTTATGGTAATCCTCTTTTCCCCAAAGCCGTAAAATAAGTGTGCTAAAACCAGAGAAAATGCTTTGAACAGTTCTTTAAAGGACACCTGAAACACCTCTTACATATTTTTGCTCTCTAGGAATAGCTCTTCTGGTTTCTGAAAAAGTACTGAAGGTAACCAGTGTTGCTTCTGTGGCAGGTGAGGCTCTCTTGCCCCAACAGGGAGTATCTTAATATGATCCTTCAGAAAGTTTTTGCAGCACATCCTCCACATCCCTAATTATATAATTAAAAATTCTTCTAAATACATATTTAAATCCTAAAGGGTCCCCTTAAACTGGAGTATTAGACTACACAGAAAGCTTAGAGATTAATTGCTACTAGGGCCTGGGATATTACAACAATTATAAATTGTTCTCTTTAGTAACTACATGTCTGTAACGGTACTGGGAGTAGTGCACCTCATACTTAAATTTAAGCAGTTTAAATACACTTGCAAATTATATTTCTGGCTAGCAGACAAGCTAGACAAAACACTGGTGAAAAAAATGAGTAGGGTGTGCAAGGAGAAGATCAGGAGCTGAGAAACAACTACAGAAAATTCTGACACAGTTCAGGCTGGCTCCAGTAGCTGCTGTTCAGTATACCCAAAAAAACATAAAGGAACTGTGGTACTTTTCCAGAAGCAGATTTCCCTGAGAAATATGTCACTTTGGCCAAAGTGAAAATGCACTGCTACTCTACCTCAACAGGATAAACATGCTCGTGAATAGCAGTGTTTTTATGTGACTACAGCTGCTCTTTTAACTCTCTGGATAAAGACCTGAATTTGGGGAGCTAAAGGTTATGAATTCAAATCCCAGTTTCCACTTGCAGATGCATGTATACATTTGGCTGGAAACAACACTGTCTGTATGTATACAGCCATGGATCATTGCAGCAGCACAAGACAATTAGCCTTTGTGACACTCCATCGTCCTGTGAAATAATTTTACGAATGCTTCAGGGGATGTTGTCAGGACAGTGCTGAGAACTACAGGACACAAAGGGTAAGGCTAGTAAAATAACCTTACCTTTGGCACAGGTTTCCTAACACTTCTGTGTTTACAGACGCCTGAAGTTCTTCACGTTTCTTTGGTCCCTTTTGGGAAATAGAAAGGATAACAATTAACCTTTACTTATTACAAATCACAAAAAGCAATAGGAGAGTCTCTAAGGCGGCATGCCTCATTTGAGCTTTCCACTGGTGCCTGCAGTGATGGACGTGTCATGGAGGTCAAGATAGGTAGAAGTGAGCCTTCTAATTACAGTATAGCTTTATGGACCCCAATTTGTATTTAAAGGCAATGATACACAGTAATTTTCAGCTTTGACCTGCAATGTAGGAATCAAACTGGTATGAGATAAATCTCCAGTCATTCAATGGCATTCCAGTGCCATTTCACTGGAAGTTATTCTGTGAAATAACAAAAGACTGCAGGTGTTTGTTCTCTTTTACCATTAAAATATGGGGGGGGGGGGGGTGTTACATTTTTGATTTCCATCCCTCCCAGAAAGTCAAAATGAATCTCTGATAAGAAATACTGAAATTTTTTAAGCCTTTTTTTTTTTTTTTTTTTTTTTTTTTTTTTTTTTTTTAAATTTACCAGCTGCAAATTTAACAGACCTCTTGTCTGGTTTTTGTTTGGATTTTTTTTGCCTGGCTCTTGACTTGAAAGTTGGAAAAATAACATGTTATTAGCTTCTAGTTTTAAAATTTGTGTTTCGAGTTTCTCTCTAATGAAAGCATGAGGTATTTTTTTAAACCTCATTGCTCTGTCTTTTGTTTGTTTGTTTTTTTAGCTTTTTCCTCCACTGCAGAAGTATGAAAAGGCTGTTTTTCTGAATAAAACCAAGTGTAATTAAAGGGAAGTATCACTTTTTCCTTCAATTACTCCTCCTACCCAATTTTGAAATACGAAAGTTTTACTTTTACGGAAAGTTTACAGAAAATTATAGTGATTTTTTTTCCCGCCCCAATCACTGTATTTTCCTTCCCTTTTCAATGTTTTTCCTGAAGACTCTGTATGTTACTTTGCAAATTGTTAGGAGGTGAAATTAATGTAGAGATGAAGTGTTAGACATGTGGGAGGCTTAACAGGGGGCAACAGATGAGAGTAGAAAAAGAATAAAAGAAAATCATTGAGGGAAAGCACTAAAGATATAATTGTTTTGTTACTATTTGACATGACTTGTAAAGAAATTGAGATGAAAAAAGGTAGGATAAAATGAAAGGAAAATTTATGCTACCTCAAAAAAAGTGTATTTTTTATAAACAGACATCCCGTAATGTCAAAACTGTGCCTTTTTTTTTTGCAAAAGAGTATGAGATGCCCTTTGGGCATTGGCCAGCCCCACGCCAGCTGCACCCAGCTGCCCTGACATCTAACAGAAGTCAGACATTAGGCAGGGTTGGAACTGGAGAACCCAACTTTTGAATTAATTCACTTTGTGGCTGCTTATACAGGGATCCTATCAACCATCCCCTGCAGCCTCATGACCTTTCAGACCACCTCTGAGTGCCAAGCTCTTGCTGTCTGCCACCACAGCTGTGGTTCTGTCCCGCTAGACCTCTCTGCAGGCCTGCTTGCTCCTCTCCTCCACAGGCTTTAGACATCTCCAGCTTCACATCGTTGGCCTGGCTATTGCTTATTTCTTAAACTGCATCATATTCCTTGACCAGCTTTATTTCTTGACATTGCTTAAGCTGACAGTGATATCTAATCCTGGCCCAAATTTCCACCACCTTGAGATTCATTACTTTTCACAGGGAAGTATTACTGATACCCCCTCAGCTTTTAAAATGTTAATTAAGCAAAGGCAAACATAACTCATGTATGCTGCATGCATGTGGCAGTCGATGCATTAAAAAGAAGATGTTGTCATTAAAAGCCTGATATCATACAAGTTTTGATAATGAATTATATACAGAGACAAGCGAGGTAATTACTCTATTTGACAGTCCTGTGCAAGCCTCATTTGCAAGGTTTAGTTCAGTTGTGGGCTCCAGGTTTGAAAATTACCTCAGTTTGTTGGAAAGACTTCAGTTGACAGCAACAAAAATACCAAAAAGTTGACAAATGAGACCAAGAAATTTTGGCATGGTCTAGTTAGAAAAAGCAAAGCTGAAGGGAGACATAATAGTTTAAAAAATAGCTAAAAGGGGGTGTTATAAGGAAGAGAGGGCTCAGTCTTACCAGTGAAGAAGAACAGGACAAGTCCAGTCTAAACTGTGGATTTAGGTGGAATGTAGCTGGTATGTTAAGGCTAGTTCCATCTGAGGTTGTGCCAGAGAAGGTTGCCAGGTAGAAGGCTGGATGTTGGGGTGAGGACTTTGTGGTGGCAGACAGTGACCTTCTGTCTTTCAACTCAAGCTGGTGAAGGAGGGCACCAGGATTTTAGCTTGGGGGGCAGGAGGAGAACAACACTCATGCCATGGGGTTTTTGGTAGCCCAAAGTTGTCCCTAGCCAGCAAGATCTAGTTATATAGTTTTCCTTCTGCATCCACAGGAGACTGAGGCAGTTTTCACCAGAACTGGCAGGTAGAGCTCAACTCTACCACCATTTCACTTCTCTAGATTAGAAGAGGTTGTCAGAGGAGGGTGGGAATTGCTGTCTTAGATATTGGGGAAATTTGGTATCCCTCTTGTAAGAGTTTAGGAGTAATGAAATTAACTGTGTTCCTTGCAGAAGAATGGAAGCAACCTGCTAACAATCCTGTGTCACAGGATTGATTCTCTTCTGATATTTTCAGTGCTTTGAAGCTGGTATGACCTGTTAGTTTGTTAAGTTACATTTGCAGGTTTGTCCACAAACACTGGCTTTTACATAGTCTGCATTTTAATACTCTTTAAGTTCATATCGATATGGCCTGTCCTCTGTGCAAACCACAATCAAAGAAATCCCATTTCTACAATGGCTAATGATGTACCAGAGTGGTAAAATAAACAGACGGAGGAATTACACAGCGTCAGGAACCTTGACCAAAGAAATGTCACCTTCAGAAAAGCAGCAACTGAGAAATGACCTTTTGCCTTATAACAGTGTGCCAAATTTGGCTGGATTTAGACAAGAACCTACAATTACTGAATATTTAAAAGTGTATACTCTTATTCATTAGGAAACTGAATAGAGTTGGGGGGACTTATAGAAGCATATATTATGAATGATGTGTTTGACACACTGACAAGTACCATGACTGAAATTACAGCTGAATTATGCAATTAGATTTTATTAACTATACTTATTATTAAGGATTTTTCATTACAGAAGTAAGGATGTCAGAGTCCTGGTGATTGTACTGACCTCTTGTGCCACTGGGAAAGATGTAGAAAGGCTTCCAAAAGAGCAATATAGTTCATATTTAATCTTTAAATAAGAAAAAAGGTCAAGGAACCATTGCTGCTATTTTATTTCTCTCATGTCTTCACCAAGGAGGCATCTCATTTTAATATGCATTGCCTTAAATTTATGCATATTTGTAAAATATAAATCGCTGAAACATTACATACTTTAGAATTAATTTAGCACTGTATTTATAGCAGAATTTACAAAGTGTAGTATGTGCATGTATATGAATCCTCAAAATTATGTAACTAACCTCTGAAGGTTTCTCCCTTTAATTCACTTCCTTTCTGATACAAAAATAAAAAAGAGAAAAGAAAATCCTCCAACACATCACTTAAGAGCTCTGTAAAGATGTCATATTCACATAGATTCATTTATTGTGCCAAAGAAAGAAAGAAAGAAAGAAAGAAAAAAGTGGTAATTTATAATGCAGTTTTATTTTTAAATTAAATCAATAATGAAAAATAATAAAATTAAGGAAAGCATGCAGAAAAGAGTTGGCTGAAGACAAGTACGGGGAAAAAAACAACCAAATAAGATTGCAAACACTGCTGTGATTAGAGGGTTTTCCTCTCTCCTTCTTGAAGTTAACTAGTTATGCTGCAACTTTGGCAAGAATCCTAATTGTTCCTTAAAATTTTTACTTCCCTTCCAAACTGGGAGTGACTTTCAGAGTAGGTGCAGCCCAGTTCTTCGAATGGAAGGTTGCTCAATAGCAATGATACCAGAGCTGGTCCTTTATCACCAGCTAGATCTGGCTCATTTCAGTAGGCAGAGCAGTACAACCTTACCATTCTTCAGCCTCCCCTTCTGCAACACACAGAAAGCTATATTAAAAGCATATTCAATCAGATTCTGGAATTAAGCCTTCAGGATTTAGGAAGTGCCAGTATCAATGCTGCAATACAACTTTATCTCAGTTCTCGGGCATATATGCCTTATGATAACTTTAGATTATATGATTGTTATTTTTCATAGTGAGATGCAGTAAAACACCCATATTTGAGTGAAAACTCCAGTTCAGCTCTGAGCAGTGGTCAGCAGCATACCAAAGTGCACACAGGCACTCTTGTGTATCTTTAACAAACTTCAGCCCCTGCTTGTCTCACCCTCTGTGAGTTGTCCCTGTCCCAATCTTGTCACTTTTCCATGCACAGCCTCCTTTCCTGTTCTTTTTGCATAACCTCAACTCCTGAGGCTTCTCATCCTAATCCCAGTCTCTTTATGAAGTCAGACCTAGTTTGTCTTCTGGGTCTCCTTTCAAAATCTGCCCCTGACATTCACTTACTCGATTTTCACACACAGGCTCATTTCTCCCAATCCATTCCCAATCTTTCTTTGGATGTAGATTTTTGTTTTAATTAGACAGATTTCTCTCCTCTACTGCATAGATTCTTAGAAGTCACTGATGTGTCAGGGACCCTGTTTTCACTCCTAGCGTCCAGCAAGCTGAGAATGTCCTTTTGAGATGTGATAGGTGTTGGGGCTGCACTGTGATCACATACTCTGTAGTATGAGTTGTCTGATCAGCCCTCTGAGTTAAAGCATGCAATGAGATTGGGGGTTTCTGAGGGTTTAAGTGTTTAAGTTCTAACAGTTCTCCCTTGCAGATAGCAATTTTCTGTCACAGAGAGTGGGGATATAGAGTATTTCAAAACAAAAGCCTTAAACCTATTCTTAATATATTTTTTGCAAGTCTAATTCTCAGAAGGGGCTGAATGAGGCAGTCACCTCACATGAAAAATTTCAGCTCAATCACTTAACATTTTGTCAAGTTATAAGAGGCTGAATATAAAATAATATTGCAGACAGCAATGAAAAGGTGCCATTCTGGATTTCTTCTTGACTGTACACAACACTTCATTCAAGAAAAAATAGTAGGCTAGCTGCAGCCACAATATAATCAAACTTAAAATTACAGTGGGGAGAGGAAGTGAAATAAATTCAGTACGCAGATTTTTAGTTTAAGGACAGGGAACTACATAAAAATGAGGAATATTCTCAAGAAAAAAAGCCTTATAAGGAGCAGTCTGAAAAGCAAGAAATCTAAAAGCACCCTCAAGGCTGTTGAATGTTACTGTGTTAGAAGTCTAGGTAAAAATTGTGCCACAATTCAGAAAGAAAACAAAGCCGTCCAAAAATGAGCCTCTGTGTGGCTCAATGTGAAAGTGATGTAGTCCACTGAAAGAAAAATAAAGGCTTCTAAGAAATGGACGAGACAAAACAAAGAGCCACTGTGATGGAGGGCGGGTGCTTGGCAATCTACAAACACCTGCCAGAAAGGCTCTGGATAGGATCTTGAGAACTGAAGATCATTACTGTCATTCCTAGGATAACGGTGGAGTATCTCTAATAATAATAATAATGAGTAAGATCAGTGAGCGAGCACATGGATAAACTTGGCCTGTTGAGGAAAAATCAGGTTGGCTTCTGTAACAGGAAATCAATAAGCTGAAGTTCTTTGATGGTGACAATATGGATAAAGGGGATCCATTGGACAGAATATATTTGGGTTTTCAAAATGCCTTTGCCAAGGTTCCAAAGAACAGGATGGACTGGACAGGACTAGAATAGAGTAGTTCCAGTTGGAAAGGGCTCTGCATCATCTAGTCCAGCTGCCCAAGGTCATTAAAGAAAGTAAATTGCAGTAGGACTGGAGGAGAGGTTATTTTGTGGATTGAAAACTGGACAAAGTATGGAAAATTAAGAGTTAATGGGCGTTGCTCAGAATGGAGAAGAGTTGGCATTAAGGTCCCCCAGGAACTGGTCCTTGGACCTGTTTCATTCAGCGTCTTCATCAAAGAAATGGAGAGGGAATGAACAGTCAAATCTTCAGGTCTGCAAATTATATTAGCTGATTTTGTGTCCCAGGTTTTAGCATAGATAAATGTGATCCAATTAAAAATAATTTATTCCCTACCTGCACTATGTTGAACTCAGAACTGAGGTGCTGAACCCCTGAATTCAGGTAAGAGATCATAGAGTCATTGCTGTCACTGCTCTGAAATCTTAAGCTCAAGGTGCTGTGGCAGCAAAACCAAAGCCAAAACAAATTCAAACCAAGCCAAGAAAATCCAAGGAAAGTACTGAGTACAAAAAAGAGATGGCATTTTGTAGGCATACCAAACTGTGCTGCACCCACATATTTGGTACTCTGTGCAGTTCTGGTTTCCATATTTCAAGAAGAGGGCAGTGGAACTAAAGAAGATACAGAGAAGGTCAGTCAAAACGCTTGTGATGATGGACCAACAGCCTTATGAGGAGAGCCTAAAAAAAGCTGATATTCTTCAGCTTGGAGAGAAGCATGAGGGAAAATGTGATAAAGGTTCATAAAATCACAGATGTGATGGATTAACTAAATCTTTCTAGTATCTAAAAGCTCAGAAAGGAATTAGGTAACTTCATGGGCAGGATGTGTATGAAAGGATACTACAATGACTATGTGGGAAGGTAACGTCTAACATTTCAACATTCATGTTACAGCGAGAGTGGATGCTGGAGAAATACAAGGGGAATGCATTGCCAGTAGTTGCCAAATTCACATGCTCTCCCTATATAGCTTTTCCTCATGTTGTCTCCACTGGCTTCTCCATTCCATGCCAGGCATTAGCCAAACCTCCACAAAACTTCCCAGGGCAAAAGATCTAAGGAAAAAGCAAATAAAGGGGAAAAAACCCAAAACTTTTTGAGGATGCAAAACCAACTCATGGCACAACAGTTGAAAAAGGGAAAGGGTATGAGGGCGAGAGTATTAATAGTGTATTTATAGAGAAGTGGAAGGAAACATAGAGGAAAGCACCCAGGTGTGGCTACTGCTCCCTGCAGAGTTCCACGGATAAAAAATTGGAAACACTTGCCAGAACATTCCCTTATCCCCATTCTTTTTCCTGCTGTCAGAGGCACAATACCAGGCTGGATGCATCATTGGTCTTAGCCTAAAGGGTGCTTCTTGTGTTTGATTTTTTTTTTTTTTTTTTGTTGGAGGCACTCTTGACCATCCCAGAATTCAAGAGAAAGAGTTGGGACAGGTTCTACAGAGATTTACTGTGTAATTTGTTTCTGTGTGAAAAAAGCTTTAAAGCACAGTCTCGATTTCCAACTGAAAGAAAAGGCTAGGGTATTGGACATAAGACATGTAATTCATGGAAGAAACTGCTAAGGGAAATACTTAGGATGGATATAAGAATGCAAAGCTACAGCTCACATAAATCAGTGCTTTTTAATACTTTTTGCTTTCCAGTGTAGGTGTGTGGCAAATGTAACCTACTTAGAATAAGTGTGCTTCTTTGAATTTTCTTTTGCAGATTCCTTAGTTCTCTCTGAGTTCTGCAGACCACAGATTGATAACCACCATGGAAAGATATCATCTTGGAAGTTACCTATTTCTAGGTTCTTTCTGCTAAGGAAACAAATGTGCATGCAGACTGACTGGATTATAATACCAGTGATCACACTGTAGTAGTATTTCTTTTGTAGAGCTGAGTAATTGTACAATGCATAGCTGACTTCAGGGTTTAAGTTTTTAGACAGATGCTCATCTGCTTAGAAAAGCAGAGGGAAGGCTCCAAATATCATGTATGATCTCCCCCCATGGTGCATCTGTTCAGCTCAGACTTGCAAGGCACTGGGTTGTCATCATTTGTGAAAGTGGGTCACAAACCAAACCAAAATCCTAGATGGTGAGGCTTACATGTCAGGAAGTAGTTTTGTATTTTTTGTTTCTCCAGCACCTAATAATGATAATTGTACTATCATTCTTTGTGATTCCTAGGTGCTACAAATGCAACATTGTGAAACAGATCTTCAGCTACAATAAATCAGCACAGGTCCATTAAGTTAGAATTTGGTGTTGTATTTTGCATATGAGAAACACAAGAACTTGATTAAAAAAAAAAAAAATGAAACAAAAGGAAACAAGCCAAAAAGAATAACCCTGTAGCTTTTGTTCTCTAAACATTATACAAATATTTCTGGTAAAATAACAGAAGATTGCTGGAAAGCATTTGGCGGAGAGAAAAATTAGGTAATAATTTGACTCTAAAGCTAAATTATATGAAGATGTGCTACATAATTATTCTACATCACCTACTTTCCCCTGACTAGAGCGTGTAGGCCTGATTGTGACAGTACTAACAAGTAGTCCCATCACACATCAGTCCTATTAAGAAAGAAAGGAGAGACCCAGTTAGGCTATTTTTCTGTCTTAATACCACTTATTACTTTATAATTTTGAAATGAAGACATTTTAAGAGAAACAATACCATACCACTAAAATAAAGATTTCCAAAACTTCATGATTCAGATTCCCATCTGCCTCACCCCTTCTATAGTCATTTTTGGCCCTGCAAAACTTCATAATCTTAATTTGGTAAAACATTACACCTTCTTTGTATAAGTGTTAGTCTCCCTACCAAGATGAAATGGGAAAATCAGGTCCAATAGGCCCATTTGCTTCTGTTTCTCATTGAAAAGTCTATTTGTGTGTGTATGCCCGTAGCAGTAAAATTTTTGAGTACTGAAGTCAGCAATGTAAATTGGGGGGATGGGGAATTCTGCCTCTTTTTCCTTTTGTCCTTGCCACTCCAAGTCTTTAGCCTTTCGTTTCCTGTCTTTCAGTTGCATTTATTTGCATTCTCTGTGCTTATGTTTCTCTTCCTTTTTCTTCCTTCATAGCTATCCTGCTATTACCCCTTAATATTCCAGTTGTTCAGCATTATTTTGCATATTGCCAATATACTCACTACTGCAACTCAAATAAATTTCATTTTAGACTCAACTGCAGTAGCCACTGAATCTGAACACTCCCTTGCCTTTTGAGGGCTAAGGAATACAGCACCACTCTTCATGACTTAAAGTATTGTAATCTGGACTTCTGTGTTTAAACAATTATTCTTCAGATTAACTCATCATTTGAATTTTAATTTTTGTGAGGAATTCTACAGATGGAACATGGGTAAAAGATGAAGGATGACTACTTTAGGAAACTAATCATTCCCCTCACTTTTGTTTCATACATCAGCATGCACACTTTGTAATTATATCTGTGAAATTCCTTTGAAATAACATGGACCAGGGAGTATATCCCTGAACTGTCTGCCCTGATACATATCCTGATAAGTGAGAGAACATGGGACTTCTGGAATCAAGAAAGGGGTTTTTTTTTTTGGACGTGCTACTGACTGGGCTGTTACTATTTAGCTTCCTTTTTCAGAGTATGTATTCTTCTATTTGACTCACTCCAAAAAGCACCTTGGTTTTACATAGTGAATGTAATTCATTGGCCTGAGGCATGCTGACACACGAGGACAGGAACAGAACTGGCCAGTCTCCAGTCTCTGGAGCTGCATGTGGTTCTCTAAAAATTGAAATAAAACTCCTTTCATGGCTGTCAAGGCGGGTGTGGCATAATCCCTGCTCTCAGAAGCAGTGAGTCAGTGAGAGCCTCCGAGGCCAATATTAGTGGATTTCTCTGGCCTCTGTCTGTTCATCTAGTTGAGTCCCATTCCTCAAGCAAACTCTGTAAGGCCATATCATCACTAAACCCTCTGAACTGTCCGCTTATCCTCATTGCTCCAGAACAGGATAGGCATCTTAAAGCTTTCAACACAGTGAGGTTTTTGGTAAGGCATTTGGAGGACTGAGGAGATCAGACATTCTGGTAAAAGATTGTGAAATGGACTGATAGGGTATGTTTTTAAATTTTATCTTTTCCTTAACCACAGTAAATTTTTTCCAAGCCATATGATCCTCAGATTACCAATACAAATGGGAATACAATTAATAGTGGTGCTATATCTTTATAGGGAGCACCACTTCTTTTTGTGCCAGGAAGGCATACCTTTTATTCTATTAAACTGAGAAAAAGTCTTCTCCTGGGTCTCGTCTTCTCTGTATGTGCCATCTTTTCAGGAATACATCATCATCAGACTGCTTTATCCCAGTAATGTATTATACTAATACATCTGTTGCTTTAATGATATATTAGTGTAATACCTTATCAGAGTGATGCATACCAATGATCTATTACTCAAAAGGTGGTGCCATTCAGGAATGAAAGAATTCATGGACATATTCAGTATAATTATACAGATAAAAGCCAACATACATTACTCTGGAAGCTGCCTTCATGGAACCAGGAACACCAGTATTATGCTAGCCTGTTCAGTGCCGTTCTCTAGTGCTATTGCACTAGATTTGTAATGCTGAGGTTGTTACATCTCTTTTAAACCTTTTAAATATACTAAGAGCAACTACCATTAACCTTGGGTCACTGTGAAGCAGACTGTATCCAGTTACATTATTTTTACTATATAGTAGTACAGTACTTACTTACGCGTAACCATATGAAACCAAGTAACATTAACCTCCAGATAGCTTGAAGAACATATCATATCTCATTATAATAATCTGGGCTTCATCTTTTGCTTGACTTTAATTATTGTCCATTCTCAAACATTTTCGATTACGTGACAGTTGAACTTCAGCCTGTCATTAACTGTAGGCCTCTTTAATCTCAACCTTCATTTTATTTACTATTGCATTTTTTTTTCATTACTTTGGCCACTGAGAAACAGATTAAGTTCGTCTGATTTACATTGTTTTGTGTAGCATGTTAATTAAACATTTCAAAACACCATCCAGAGATTATGGCAAAAATCAAGTTCTACTTTCTATTTTTTAAACTTTCCCTTTAAAGAGGATATAAAACATAAACCAATGATACAAAAAACCCAGACCTTTTTCCCCTCTGCCTTCCATGCCATTTGGGTCCAAGGTAAAAAGAATCAGAACCACATTTTGGCTTGTTGTAATTTAACTGAGTTATAAAGTATTCATTAGCTCATTTACATTTCCTCTAAATATGCTTTACACCAAAGTGTAAAGAATGTTGCTTAGAACACTAAAGCCTCCAACTTGTTTCAGTTCACCAGAGGGGGCGAAGGTGTGTAGACACCTCCAGAATTTATGCCGAATAGTCCAACACAAAACACTTAGTAACTTATGTACTGACACAAATGAGGGAGAAAGGGACAGACAAAGTATTTATAGTATGTAAATACTGGATTATTTTTTACTTTCTCTTCTGTTATCTTCAGCTTCATTGCTAGTGACAGGTATCATTTTAATTTGCAACTTTCAGGAGTGTGTTTAGTCAAGTGCTAAACTGAATTCATAGAAACTATAAATGGAGATAGAGAATGATGGATGATCCTACTCTTTACAGTCCTACTCCTCAAAGGTCACTCAGCTGACCTATGACCTTCCATTTTGGAAAATGCTGACCCAGATCTTTCTGCTGCCCCGTGGGGGGATGAAGGACCAGAAGCTGTCTTTGTAAGAGTTTGATGCAAGAAGTAAACTGCTGTCATCAGCAGAGGAAGACAGAGCAGAGTAGCTGTGTAAGTGTTATGGAATGGCTAAAGCAGCAGGTGGTGTAACAGGTTACAGTAGAGGGTGAGGTCTGTGGCTGTGCAAATGGGGTGGCAAGATGCAAATCACTGCAGAATTTTTGGGGCAGCAAGTGGCAGTGGCACTGGTGGGGGCCTTTCTGTCAGAAGGCTTATCACAGGTGAACTAAACCTCCAGTCAATGTCCCAGAGGAGGTTGCTATAGCTGAGTGTCTCAGTCGTCGTCCTGTGAAATGCTTTGGTTTTGTTTCTCTTTTCATACTATAATCTCATTTATAATCTGGGAATTCATGGGTGGGACTATGCTGCTTGATCTCTGTCAGAGGTGGAAATAGCCTGCTAGTACAGCAATGCAGGAAGCACGGCTGCAGTGAGAAGAGGGTCCTTCAGCAAGAAACAGTGGCAGACATGTTCTGATTAAGAAATCTACAAGTTACCTAATTGCATCTTAGGGGGTGGAGGGCGAAAGACATCCTCTTTATCTGTCCTG
Organism: Thinocorus orbignyianus; assembly: GCA_013400375.1. Lineage (NCBI taxonomy): Eukaryota > Metazoa > Chordata > Aves > Ciconiiformes > Thinocoridae > Thinocorus > Thinocorus orbignyianus. The sequence goes on along the minus strand of VXBW01005454.1, from coordinate 1,357,129 downwards.
AGAAACCCTAAACCTCAGTAGGGCTGACCTCCAGTGCTAGGCTAGAAATCAGTATTTTATCTGAAAGTATAACTGCTCAAGTCACTGTACAAGAATATTTGCAACCCTTCCTGTTTTTCTTATCTGAGGAAACTGGTTGTTTCACTGAATATTTACTTGGATTCATCAGTTCTGAAAATCTACTGGATTTGGCAGCTGAAGTTTCTGTAATGTTGGCCTCTTGGTTATGGTGGGTCTGGCATGTTCCTCATAGAAGTCTGCTCTATAACAGAAGACTTCCAAAGCACTATTAGCAAACACAGTAACTGTTAATTCTGAAAAACTGCAGGTGAGCGAATAGACCTTTGCGTAACTTGCCTTGTGTGCTGAGCAAGGAAGGGACAGAGAGACTAGCTGGTGGGCTTCTTACACTGTTGCCCTTCTTGTGCATAGCTTCTTACAGAGCTTATGCAACAACATGCACATTAACAGCTCATGATGTGCAATGCATTTAGGTTCATAACACTCTAGTAAGGTGTGGGGTGTGTTAATCTTTTCTTAAGAGATGGGGATCTGCAAGCCAAGAGAGAATAGAGTGAAATGCTTAATAGTGTATGGCAACCCAGGGGACTGCAGGCAAAGTGTGTGATCTTACCTGGCATGACTTTAATGGCCATTCAGTTGTAGGTAGCTGTTGTTTTCTGCTTCAGAGGTACAGTTTGTGAGGCCTTTGGGAACCCATGTGAATGTTGAGTGACTTTGGGCTTTTATTTTTCTGAGTTAGTTTTAGCAACATCTGTTGTCCAGTCTTGTTTATCGTGTGCTACACAAATGCTTTTGCTAGTGTGGTACAAAAAAGGAGGAATGATAGATAAGGTGGGTGGCAATTGCTTACATTTGCTCAAACTATACTGCCACTGAATGTCAAATCTTACCATGTTACTAGATTACTGTTACTTAAATTCTTTTTAGTTAAATGAATAATGGAATGACAATTGATTTTTAAGAGCTGGAATTTGCCTTTAAGTTAGGTTTAGCTACCTTCAAATTTGATGGTTTGGGCTGAAACAGTTTTCTAGTTCCCTCTGGAATCCATGGAAAGGTTTCTCCAGAGGAATTCATCCTGCCTTCCACAGGTTGGAAAACAATTGCCGACTGGTAGCACTTAACTCTCTCTTTTGACAACAGGTAACCTAGAAATCTAGGTTACATGAAATGACTATATTTCTCTATCATAGTGAAGACTAGCAGAATTTGCATTGGCTATTTACTGCCTAAAACTCCTCAAGGCTGGTATCTTCCATTAATTCAAAAAGCTTTGCAATAAAACCTGACACTTCTGCATGTCTGAAACTCTGTCAACAACGAAGTAGCCAGATGGAATTGGTTTGAGATAACTATGAAGTGACATACAACTTCTACCAGCTTACTCGTCTTTCTCTGGTACAGGCTGCTACCTACATAGCATAGTCCCCAGCAAAAACTTAGTATATCACCCTATGTTTAGGGTTTCTTAAATAAATAAAAAAAATTAAAAGCCCCTAAAACAGTAAGATTGCAAAGTTGAACTGGAAAATGGTAAGGCCAAAAGTGAAATCAACAGATCAGAAGCAGGAGGAGTGGGTGCCAGGGCATCAAAAATGTGTCAGCAACCACTTAATCTGGATCAGGAGCAACTAGCTGAGTTTGCCTGACTGTCTTAACACCTGCACTGCAAAATACAGTGGCTAGGGGGAAGGTATATGACTAATTCTGCTGACTCTGTTATGGGAAAATTGGCTTCTAGCAAAGGGATGGAAAGAGCAGTTGGGAGCAGTAAAGTGTCTCAAGCCTTGGAACATGTTTTGGTGCATGAGAGCTAGAATCATTAGCTTCTATGAGCAAAAACCCAGCTAGAAGCAGGTCATTGAGGATTTTGTCATTGATTGAACTGGGACCAGTAATTACTAATTACACCAAATAAGCGACAGTTTTGCTGTTTCTTAGAGCTGTTTGTTTCTGAGGGTTTGTTTTTGCCAGTGATAAAAACTGGTTCCCTCCCTCCCACAGCTTTTCAGTATGGGAAGCAGGGCTTGTAAATCCCTGTGTTACTTGCTTTTAAAACATGTGACTTAAAAAGTAATATTTGGCTGATGAGGATGGATGCGTGGAAGGAGCATTCAAGCGAATGAATGGTGAGTTCTGCATTACTTTCCTCCTCAGCCCCTCAGACACTGCTCGTGGACCTAAGCGCATTAAATAACTGCATAAAATATTTGTGGATTACTTCTCAGGTACAGCAGAAGCACGTGGGGAAAAAAAGGAGGGGGGGAGAGGGAGGTAATTTGTAGCAGAAAAGAGTCTTTCTGTAAAGTTCTGATACTATGTCAGTGGTAATACAGGCATTGTCATCTCATGTTGACCATTTCTATTTATAGATACTTCTTTAGGAGTTTGGGTATTTTTTTGTTTTGTTTTGTTTTAAGAACAGTTCTCTTCTGTTTCCAGTCTAGCTGGTGTCCAGAGAGCTGTGATAGTCACCAAAAGATGTATGAGCCTACAAAGCAAGTTCACAGAACTACGGGCTTCACTGGGACAATTTAAAAGAAACTGTTAAAATTTGAGGTTGTACCTAGTAAGAAGTCTAAGAAAAAGATGTTTTTCAGTCAGAAAAACACCAACACTGTTTGGTAAAAGCGTGCAGGGGGTTGTTGATCTATCAGAAGTCAGTTTTCTCTAGCAGTGCTGACTTAGCTGGATACCCCAAACTAAGTTATATATGCACTGGCTTGCGAGCCCATCCTCTAAAACAGAACAGGAGCACACTCAGTAGGACTTCAATGTCAGGATTTGATCCACGCACTCCTAAAAAACAAATTTAAAGAAAATGCTGAGGTGTTCCACAGAAGGAGAAGAAAAATAATACTTTGATCAGCTGCATCTGTGAGTCTTGATCCTTGGATGAGCAGCCTGATTGCCACCTGAGTCTGTGTTGGAATGACAGCTGGTATATGTTATCTTCTGGCCTGTCTGGTTCCTTTCAGAAGAAACTCTGATGCATGGAAAGGCAGAGAGGCTGGTAACCAGAAGAACTTCCCTAAGGTGAAGATACTGAGGCAGACTGGCAGGAAGATATCAGCACAATCCTGTTATTTTATCTCCTTAGCATTTGTCCTATATCTTCACAGGATGCTAGAAGTCTGCAGACCACAGTCTGGGCAATAGAAATGTTAGTACTATTTATTTTCTACAGAAATAAACTGAACTATTGAAGGTGGTGGAGAGGCAGCTATAATGACTTGTACCATGCTTGTATCTGGCCAGACTGTTCAGGGGTTGGTGTTCAGCAGTTACTCCAAAAAAATGCAACCAAAAAAAGCAAAACCCCAAACCTACCCAGCCTCTGCCCCGATCTAAATCTTACCTGTATCTGAGGTTGTAATTAGAGGAAAAAATCCTCAGCTGCTATTTAGCTCTTGAAAGCATCTCTGCTTAGCTTTCACTGTTAAAAGTTTTCCAAATTCAAACTGAGACTGAGCCGTAGTATACTGTTCGACCAGTCTAGCTTGACCTGAATCAAGATCAAGGTCTACCAGCCTCTGTGGATGGAGTCAGTGGTAAGCAATTGGGCTGCTCAGCCAAAGGTATTGCTTGCTACTGTTTTCTTCCAGATCAAAGGAGCAGAGGAGGAGGGAAGAAGCTAAAAGAAGAGTTGATGACACACAGTCTTTCGTACTGAAGACTGCTGGTTAGTGAACTCCAGGATATAGGTGAGCTAAATTCAGCTTCTTTTTTAAAAGGACCTGTTTCCAGCTCAAAACTTTCACTTTATAAAGTGTGCCTATGTTACCTGATATTTGGCTATGTAGGATGGGGAAACTTGTTGAGGAAAATGCATAAACAGCTAGTAAGATCAAAGTCCAATTTCTACTAGCCCTAGGCAGCTTCTCAGTAATTGGGCTGGTCATTAATCTGATTCTGACTTACCTGCAGTCATCAGCTATGTAGGGACCTCAGTAGCCTGACACAATTCTGGATTCTGCCCTAGAGGTAAGACTGTGAAAAGACCCATTTTTTCCAACCAATTTTCTGTATTTGTGCATTGTATAATGCTTTTTCTCACATTCAAACTTGACTGCATCAGCAATGCTATTGCTATGATGAACTTGATTTCATAGAATCATGGAATGGTTAGAGTTGGAAGGGACCTCAAAGATCATCAAGTTCCCACCCCTCTGCCATGGGCAGGGACACCTCCCACTAAAGCAGGTTGCTCAAAGTCCCATCCAGCCTGGCCTTGAACACCTCCAGGGATGGGGCAGCCACAGCTTCTCTGGGCAACCTGTTCCCAGAGACAGGTAGAAGGTGCAGACCTGAGGAAATACCTGGTTTTGGTGGTAAAAGTAGTAATTTTCTAGACACTCTGTAATGGTCATCAAAAAAATAATAAAAATGGTAGAATTAAAAATGGTTAGTAGTGATAACTGAAAAGTTGGCTCTTGGATCCAGGATAAGTTGGCATATTCAGAGTGACTCCTTTATTTCCAGTAGGTGTCCTCCAATTTAGAACTTTAAAAACCCACTGGTTTAGGACTGTACTGGCTATTGCAGGCTATTGAATTACAGTGGCATAACAAGGCAGCTGACTGTGTGCTCTTCTGATCTGTGGCACATTTGAAGTGAAACAAAGGTATTTTAGTCCAACGCATTGCACTTGCTATTACAATAGTCTAAGAGGGTGCACAAAAGCAATTAGGGAAGCTCAGCTGATGAGCACCAACTTATTAAACCACAGTAGCATACTATGTGGTATTATCTATATCCTCAATTTTGTGTGTAATTCTTTCTGTGATGCCGCTTTTGAGCGTGTGTGTTTTAGCAGCAGTTGCTCACTATGCTTTCCTGGTGGGTAGTACCATTCATTAATACCTTGCGAAGAAAAGTCTGGGCTAGAAATTGCAGTTCCAGAAAACCTTTTTGGTAGTCAAGTGGTTAACAGCATTAGCGTTTACACATTTGACTGGTCTGATATTAATGGGTGAAATTTGTAAGTCCTCTAGAGCGTCATTCACATCTTCTGTGTTAATAACAAGCATTTCCACAGCTAAACCACATGAAAACAGTGCAAGTGGAAGCTCCTGCTCAAGTCCAGTGATGGATCTTAGATGATACTGGACTGGGGAAGCTCACGAGGCGGGTAGTGGTTAAGGGACAAACACCAGCTTTGGTTCACCAGGAATCTAGTCAAGTGTGTGAGAGACATAGAGCAGAGGGATGTGCTATTCTACTACATCTACTACATCATTTTTCTCTAAAACACTGCTACTGATGTTCTAGTTTTAATTAAGCAAAAGGAAAAAAAGTTGGCTGCTAAACAGAGCATCTTTGAACACAGGGTAAGGTACAAATTGAGCCATGCAAATCAACTACCAACCAGGTAGTTATAATAATAAATAAAGTTAAAAATAACCAGGGGTTATTTTTAAGATGGCACTGATGGATTCTTCTGAGCTGTTTCCCCCCTCCCCACTGCTTGTTAATTTACTCAAAAGCTGACATTACTACAGTTTCCCCAAAACAGTAGCTAAATGCCTGCCTGAAATCTTGCTTTAACCGTCTACTTTTTCGTGATTCAGCATATTTAACTGTAAGGAGCAGAAATAGTAATGCAACAGACTGGTGCAGGTGTTTCCAGGGGACTTGGGTTTTTGTTTGTGTTGAAAAAAGTGCCATTAAAAAAAAAAGAAAGAAAGAAAAAAAGGAAACTAAGTATTTCTTTTGAATCGAGTGTGATTCCTTCAAAATCGCCTTATGAATCAGAGATAAAAACAGAAGCAAAGGCAGCTAAAGTGAGGGCCGGAATCGCCCCGATAGCCTCGGATATCGCGACATAACGAGGCGTGTCCTTAAGTCACTTCTAAAAACGCTGCCTGTTGTGGCTGCTGAGGGGGCGATTTACTGCTCCCCCCACATCTCACCCAGACGCGCCTTCGCACACCGCCCGCTCCCCCCGACCCCCTCGACCCCGGAGCCGGCAGGGAGGGCGCCGGGATGGGGCAGGGGGCGCCCCGCAGAGCGTGCCCGGAGCCCGCCCCGACGGCCGGCGGGGTCGGGGAGCGGAGAGCGGCGCCCTCCGCCCCGCTCTCGAAGGTAGAAAGGCAGGAGCCCCTCCCAGGGGTTGCTGGAAGGGCTTTCCGCAAAGCTGGGGAGCCGAAGGAGAGGTTGGGAAGAGTCGGTGCTGCTGTAGGTACGCCGTCTCTTCTCACCTGGTGGCGATTTCCTTCTGTTCGAATGCATCTGGAAAGGTGTGGTGGGTTTCCCAAGGCAGCCATACCTCGAGTTGGTGGAATGATGAGCTTGTCCTCGCTTAGTAAGATGTAAATATCGCTTAAATTCGTGCAGGACTTCTTGCTCCTGCACCCATAAATAAGTCACTATCTTATCTTCAGTGTTCCTAACCTTATCATTAGGAAACGAGTATTGGCCTGTAACCTAATCTTTTTGCATTTGTGACTTTGTCACCCTCTGTATGTTGACACAGCCTTTTTCCTCAGCAAGCTTTCTCCTTTTGGTGAGAAGGATTTTGAATACAGCGGTTAGGGTGCTGCCTGTCTTAAAGGACAGCAAGGCCTGAAGAGTTGCCTGGCTCTTGGACATGGGCCAAGAGAGAAGCACCTTCACTCCAAGTGTCTGATGGCATCTGAAAGGAGCCTATGGGAGAGCTGGAGAGGGACTCTGTGATAGGACAAGGTGTAACGGTTTTTAATTGGAAGAGGGGAGATTTAGAGTAGATATTAGGAAGAAATTCTTTCCTGTGAGGGTGGTGAGGCACTGGAACAAGTTGCCCAGAGAAGCTGTGGATGCCCCATCCCTGGAAGTGCTCAAGGCCAGGCTAGATGGGGCTTTGAGCAACCTGCTCTAGTGGGAGGTGTTCCTGCCCGTGGCAGAGGAGTTGGAATTTGATGATCTTTAAGGTCCCTTCCAACTCTAGCCATCCTAATGATTCTATGATAGCATAGCGGCCTCTGTCTGGTTCTGAGGAGATACAGGCCCTTAGGGAAGAGCTCTAATGGTTGAGGCCCTCAAAGTTTCTTTAATTCCCACACCACCACCCCCAACTACGTGGCAAATCATGTTACCACTGTATGTAAGATGGCTTTACTGTGCCAGTAAAAACTTGAGGTTAAGTTGTACAAGGAACAGCTAAATAAAGACACTCAGTGGTATGGGAAGCCTCACTGGGGACGGTGTCACTGAGGCAATGGGAGACTTAACGGGGCCTGGAAATGAGCAATTTGTCAGAGAAGGTCAGTTTGAAAAGTACAGGCAGCCCATTTTGAAAGACACTGGGCAGAGAAGCCTTCATACTACAGGAAGCTGTGGAAGGTACAGCAATTTGGAGATGGGAAAGAGTTTGGCAGGAGTGGATGGTTGATTTTTAGCAACAGGTTAAGCTAGAAGCTTTGAATTAGATAGGGTGGTTGACCAGAGGAAGAATATAAAGTTTAAATGTTCATGTAAGTTAGAAGACAGTTATGGTGCAGGGTGGGATGAAAGGGAGGGATGTGCCTCAGTTGTAAGGATAAAATGGGAGAAATAAAGGACTGGATGAGGTAACTTGGGAAGGAGAGAGGGCCTTTAAGCTTTTCAGGTTTATAACTCAGATATTCTCTCTTACTAAATAATGGGGTGACAATTTTAGTCAGATGAAATGTTTGAGCTGTCAGGCAAGAAAGTGTTAAAACCTGCCTTGCAAATTAAAATGTCTTGATCTTTGTAGTATCTTCTGAGCTTTTTTAGGATGCACTGTGGGTGACATTGGTTTTTTTTTTTCTTTCTTTTTTGATTTTTATTTTGGAACCTGGAGTATCTAGGTTCAGGTAATTTGTTGAACTTTATTCTTTTTAACAATATATAGGCATTGAAAGCATAAAGCAGGACCTTTCGTAAAAGATGGTGGTATTCTGAAGGTCTCCAGCAGTGTCAACAATGGAGAATTACAGTCTTGATATTTGTATATTCTTCAGCGAAGAGTGTGATGAACTCTCAGCATTTTAAATAAGTTGATTAAAAGCTATGGAAGGGGTGGAAGTGGGTGGGGGTCAGACTTGACCCAGCTTCCTTTATTAGCATACCCAGTTGGGCAGCAGAAGTAATTATGTCTGACGTGATATCACAGCTGTGGGGACTGGAGGGTTGTATGAATCATATGAACCTGATAAGCCCCAAACAGGAGAGTTCCTGTCATATTTTCTGCATTACTCTTCTCCACTGAGCAGACTTTCTTTTTTTACACTAGAAGATCAGAAAAACATTCCACACTGTTTCTTCCTATCTCGGCTCCACTGCGATACCTTCTCCAATGCTTTTTTTTCTCTTGGAAAGCTGGACTTGAGTACCTTCTTGGCCTTCTTCCCAATTCATTTGCTACTTAGCTGATGATTTAAAAGCCACTGATTTTGCTTTTTTTCCCCCCATGTAAATGAAAACATCCCAGTATCTCTCTCCTGACTTGTTACAGTTCTTTTAGGGTCCTTGAGGCAGCTGGAATATTTTATCTCTGTTGGCCACTGGTTTTAGCGCTTTGGGGTAGAGGCTACCTAACTTAATGGCTATTAAGACCAAGAAGGCTTACTTGTTTTCTCACTACTTGCTGTTCAATACATTAGAATAAATAAAACCTTCAAAATATAGAAAACTTGACAAAAACATCTTAAATCTGATAGACTTTGCACAAGCCAACTGCCTTGCTGCACCTCTTCTCTAAAAGTCATTCGCTTTGATTATTTTTTTTATCCCCCCCACCCCCCCTTTATCGTCTGCTTGATGACCATCACAAGACCAAATGGGAGATCCATACCTTCTCTGGCCAGGCAGGAAGTACTTACTGCTAAGGCTCCTGCCAACTTCCATTGATTTGGCTTGTGCAAAATCCTCCCCGTGTAGGAAATATGGGAAAAATACTCCTGCCTTTACCTTAAGAACACTTCTGCTTCTCTCTTCGCTGCCTTCTTCTTTAATACAAAATGTGGGGGTGGTTGTGGGACATATTCAAAGGGATAAACAGATTTACTCAAATGCTTTCTAGTATATTCTTCCATTTTCAGAGCCCCAATTCTTCATGCATACAGGTGCTTTTCAAGGAGGGAAACATGCAGAGGGGCAAACCCTCTGTCCCATAACTTGATTTTATTTTGTTGCCCCAGTTGGGGGAGAAAGAGGTGGCAGAGAAAGAGATGTGAGAGATCCTGTTGTATGGGACCGATACTCCCTCTGCAGGCAAGAAGAGCATGCTACTCTTTGCCAAGAGCCACCATGACCTCTATGCAGTGTTGAGCACCTCAGAACTTGAATAACGCGGTTGGAATCAATGGCTGTTTCTCAGTGTACAGCAGTATCTGTCCCAAAATCTATATGAGAATAAGAGTAGCAAGAAGTTAAGTTATATGGGTACCTCATGAATTTTACTTCCATGAAATTGGAAACCTTAGGTCAAGCAGGCAACGTATATGAGTAAGCTGTATGCTTACTGGTAAGAGAAGAGAATTCCACAAAGGAAACATGGGTGCCAGTTAGCAAGAAAAGCAACTAAATCTTGTGGTGACATCAGGTGTGTGTTGGTGATACTGGTTTGCTGGGAACAACCGCCTTAAAATTCTACATCTGGCTTTGTTATTGAACTACCACGTACCGCTGTTGGAGGCAGAGTGCATGTCCCCAACTGAAAAGTGAAGGTAATGATGCTTTGCAAATGTCTAAGACAAGTCTAAGAAAAAAGACAGCAAGCTTCCAGTGCATGCATTTAAAAATACAACTACTTTTCTGCCTGTTCTGTAGTTATCTTATTTCTTCATTTAGTTTGTAAAATCTTCAGGGTAGGAGCCATATTGAGGGAAGAAGAGTGAGGGAGTAAAACATCAACTGTAATTCTGGAATGATTAGTGAGTATTATCTGTTAGGAAGTAGCTCATAAATCAGTAGGAATTTTAAAAATATGTATTTGGACATTAAAGAATTTTGGATTCCATAACCATGTTTTCAGTGAAGAGTCCTAGTAGTTAAAAACGCAGAGTAGAATATTTGTATTCTGTAAGCTACTCCCATAAAACCAGACATGAACATCATGTTTAGGAAACAATAAGTGCTTATGCTACAATACTTTCACAGGACCGTTAGGTTGGGAGGGTCCTCTTAAGATCGTCTAGTCCAACTTCACTCTTCAAACAGGGTCAGCTAGAGCAGATTGTTCGGGCAACCTGTGCCAGTGTTTGAACTCCTTAACAGTAGAGAAAAATGTTGTCTTGTGTTCAGATGGGATTTTCTGGGGGGTTTTTCGTTGTTTTTTTGTTTGTTGGTTTGTTTGTTTGTTTTTAATTTGTGCCCATTGCCTCATATTCTGTCAATGAGCACTGCTGAAAAGTGTTTGGCTCTTTCCTTCATTCCCACCCATCTGGTACAAACCAGATAAGATCTCCCCCAAGGCTTCTCTCTTCTAAGCTAGACAATCTCAGCTCTTTCAGCCTCTTGTATGACAGATGCTCCAGTCCCTTAATCATCTTTGTGGCCCTGTGCTGGACTCAAATAAGTCCGGATCTTTCTAGTACCAGGGAACCCTGAATGAGATACAGTACTCCAGATGCAACCTCATCAGTGCTGAGTACAGTTGCAGGATCGCTTCCCTAGAGCTGCTGGCAACAGCCTTCCTAATATTGGTCACCTTGGCTGTGAGGGCACATTGCTGGCTTGTGGTCAGCTTGTTGTCTACCAAGATCCCAAGGTCCTTCTTGGCAAAGCTGGTAGGCCCCCAGCACTTGCTGTTGCCTGGGGTTATTCCCCCCTAGATGCAGGACTCTGCATTTTGCACATCATGAGATTCCTCTCTACCTACTGCTCCAGCCTGTCAAGGTAGTACTTCTGAAAGGTGGCACAACCATCTGGTGTATCAGTCACTCCTTCCAGTTCATCTGCAAACTGGTTGAATGTGCACTCAGCTTTCTCGTTGAGGGTATGTTCCTCAGCTTTTTTTGCGTGGAACTGCAAACTGCTTCCCTCTTCTCCTGCTTCTTACCTCTTCTCCTTTCTTCCTACTCATTAAGTTTTCTGCTACTCTCTGTGATTTTTTTCACTATTATTAGTCTGCTTCTTATGAATAAATAATTTGCATCTTACTGTAAATGACAAACTTGAAAATACTGGGTGGCTTTAGCATTGCTGAAAAGCAGGGACTAGAAACAGTATTTTCATTGAACTGTGTCAGCCGTGGTTGAGGAGGTAAGACTTTATATCTAGTATCTCAAAAGACAAATAACCTTTTCCTCTGTGCTGTTTGGTATGATGGGGAAGTGCCAATGCAAGAAGATATTCCCTACAGGAGGGGACTGGCCACATGACTTCATGCTCAGCAGGCAGCGGTGACAGCAGGCTGACTTGCAGCCCAAACCGTTCCGCCTGCCAGTAGGTGAGGGCTGGTTCCTGAGGACATGCAGCATGGTGAAGCACAGCTGAATGCCATGTGAAATTCATCACACCAGGCAGGTGAAGTCTGCAAGAAGCTTGTTCTCCATAAACTCATCCTCTCCCCTACTTCAATATGTTTCTTTTTCCTAGGAATCTAATATCTCAGCTCTACCATGTTTTCTTGTCTCCCAATTGGCCTTCGAGTCTACCTCACCCTTCTTTAGGGTATGAAGGTATTGCAAAGAGGATATAGATGGCATCAGTACCATTAACATCCACTTCTGTGCCTGCTTTCCTCCTGCTGTACTTCTGGTAAGGTGCTGTGTCGGAGAGAGAGATGAGTTTGGTAAATGCACAGTCTTAGACAGTAGATGAACTCCTTGGGATCTTGGCAGTTCTAGGGGTCCAAAGCAGTCTCAGTATTGCTCTAGTGTTTTAGCAGAAAAGTAGCTAGTGAGTTGAGAAACCAGAATTGATTTCCCCGAGGAATTTACCACCTTGCAGGTGCAGCCGAAACTCTGTCTCTCAAGGTATATGTAACTAAGTGTTTAAGAACTTAGACACACTTTCATTTAGCAAACAGCTGTGGCTTAAAATGCTATTGCTTTGCTACTTAACTAAGCTGCAAGACTTCACACTGAAGCAGATGAGAAGGCCAAATGCATTCTGTTTTGATGGTTTGGGGGTGGGAGCAGTTAGCTTCTCTAGGAGGATGGTAATATCTTAAACCATGGCAGGTGTTCGCTAATGAGCATGTGCCTAAATTTTCAATTAACCAGTGACTAACAAAATGTTAAGCGGAAGCAGAGGGAGTGCTCTGGATCTCAGTCTGATTTAACTTAAATGATTCTTAGGATGGGGTAAAGCTATTGATTTGAATGTATTTAAATGGAGAACGGTGCAAAAAGATCAGGATTGGAGCAGATATTTGTAATTTTTTATTTCCACATTTGTAACTGTAATAGCCCTGAGCTAAGTGTTCCAGTCCCCAGTTGACTAAACAAATTCTACTCATCAGTTCAGAAGTTGCTTAGTATTTTATGTTTTAAAATATTAATTCGTTGTTTTGGGTTTTTTTCTATATTTAATCTGTACTGGGTAAGATGTTGCTGGTTCAGATTTGGGGGAGAAATTCTGCATTTCAAGTATCTGTAGACTTAAGTCTAGTGGTCATAGGCTCAAGTGAGTTTTTGTGCAAAATATACTTGGAGAAAAGGGCTGTTAAGAGGTGGTGTAGGGCAATACAGAACTGAAAAAACAACTTCACTTGTGGTAAGATAAGAATCACAAGACCTCGTGAATAAATCTGAAGAGACATCCCATAGTATCTAAGTAGCAACAAAAAGATGTGGATACTATTATAATCCTTCTCCAGACCTACAGATAATGTATTTTTGGCCTGCAATATCTGGCTTTATATATCAGCATGAGTTTAAGGCTAGCAGCTCTAAGAATTACTTTTCTTTTGTACTGCAGTTAGATACTATATCACCTACTAACAGCTGAAAATATAAACACCACAATTCTTCTGAAGTATAACACGTTAAATTTGCATTGCAACTTCTAGCATCCTGTGTTGAAATTATTATAAAATCATTATGGTCAGTTTGCGTGCCAGGACTTGGACAAGATTCTGAGAAAACCAGTTGTGGGTTAGCTAAGAGATGCAGGTTATATTGTATTCCTCCTTCCTGATGTCTCTCTCTTCTGGGGCTGTAAGATTGTAGTGAATTTCACAAAAATCTTAGTCTTAAACGTTCCTGATCCCACATGCTCTCTGTTTACAAGCATGGCATAGGCAGCTAAAGAGCTGGGAAAACGCTGCTAGTGACTTCAGGGGTTTCAAAAGGAGCGTTTGTCTAGATTGCTGTGATAGTTCACTGACTGTGGCCCTTTCATTCTAGGAAGGAAGAGGTTACAGATTTTGGGAAAGGAGAAGACTGGTTGCCTTTTACGAAAGCTAAAGCCTGTTTGTTGTTTAAGTTCCACTGGTTATCCAACTCCACCTCCTACTCTGCAATTGTTTGTTGTCTGTCCCAAGGTAATAATCATCAGATAAACAATGATCAGAAGTCGTTACTATTGGCCTTTGTGAAATTGCTTGGTGGCCTCACCAATCACTAACTTTTCATTATTTATTATTATTACAAATCCATTACTTAATATTATTTGTTAACAGAGCATTTGCAAACATGGATGATGGTATCAATGAATTGTTATCCTCTTTGTGGATTTGTTCATACCCTTGTGTTTGCCTCTCAAGTGCTTTAGAGCAAAGAGAAGTTTGTAATCATATCTTGCTTGTGGGATTGATTCATAGTTACTGCTGAATGTAGCTGTTCCTCCAAGAGGTGTGGGAGAGAAAGGTTAAGTATGCCTTATATTAGATATTGAAAATACAGAGGTTATAGGCAAATACCTTCTATGTTCAATAAGACAGAAGTACCATTAAAGAGAGCCTGTGGGGCCTGAATGCTCTGTGTGCTCAGGGATGCACAGCTGAGCTGACCATCATTTTGGCATGCTGTTCTTAAAGCAGAGATGGCCAAATACCACAGTTTGGTTTGGGATCCAAGCATTGGTTAAAACGGTCCTGTTTTTCCACTCAGTGCAATTTCTTTTAAAAAAAAATATTAAAATCTGAGTCTGGGAATAGAATTCTTCAAAGTTTCAAAGAATAAAGCAAGGCTGTCAGCTAATTTTTAAGTTTCTGTTTAGCAACCTTTTCAAGTATTTGTTACATTACATAAAGACAGTTTGGGTGCTAGACACCCTTCAAAGGTTTTAAGAGTGTTACATCATTTATTACTGTGTAGAATCTTATTTACTCAATTTGTTTCATTTTTCTCATGTGTAAGTGAAGAAAATATTTACTTTGTTCAAAAGCGGTTTCTGAGGCTGAACTTAATTCATATGTGTAACTAGGTTTGGTGTTTGGAAGGTGCCATACAATCATTACTTATTAATAGCAGGACCTGCAGAAGCTATGCATTATTTATATTATGTTATCTGTGGAAGACTTGCAACTATTTCCTTGTGTTTGGACTAGAAATGTTCAAAAGTGTGGTCAGCTGACTCCATTCTTTTTCCTACCATACCACTAAACATATAGTGGAGGATTATTTTAAAAATGGCATTATGTCCTTAGTCATCTTCCATAAACCGATGTATAGAAGAAGGTAAATTTAGGTCTGATGAGTCTTTGATTCCAATGTGATGGCTGGATATGATCTATTGATGAAGACAGTATGTGGAGCAATGGAATTAACTAGGACAGATATGAAGAGCCAAGTTGCTCCCACATAGAGTATTTCCAGGCGTGAGATTATGTGCTCTAGCTTTGAAGAGTTTTAAAGTTTTTCCCTGATAATTCATTGGGATTTCTTTCAGTGTGGAACAGGCTTAAGGCTTGGCCCACTAAACTTTTAGGCAAACTGTTGGGATGTCTATCGAAGCCAAGGTCACCCCCAGAGAGATTTAATGCTGTTTTATTGCTTGCCGGTCCCCATGGCCCTTTCAAAGAGCTGTGTTCTTGTGCCATCTTTGCTGCAGCCACCTCAACTCCCCTAAAGGGGGTTTCAAATGATAGAGGGCAAAAAACCCCACACAGCATATTTATTGTTAGTTAATGCTGACGACGTCAATATTCATTTGTGCCAGAAATGTATGAGGAATAGAGGCTGGAAAGAGTGATGATGCAGAACAGAGTATTTCCTACATTCCATTCTCCTAGGGCACCTGCAGAAGGGCTGCCCTTGCAGTGGTGGATCATAGCACAGAGCCAGAGCTCTTTCCCTTTCTGGAATGGCTACTTTGTGGCCTCCTGCTCAGACAGGAGCATTCGGACAGACAGAAAGCCGCTGGTCACAAAGCTGACTCAGTTCAACACAACTGCCATTAGAGTGTATTTAAAAAATACTGAAGAAGGGTTTAGCACCACAACTCTTATTAGCAAACAACGGTCTGCTGTTAGTCTCAGGCGTGTGTCAAATTCAAGGTTTGTGAGCAGCAGTAAAGAATGCCTCTGGTATTTTTGTTTATCATCACTAATGCTGTACAAGTCTCTAAAACCAACACAATCTGGGCAACTGAAGGAAAAGATAGGACCTAAATATTCTGAGGAAGCTCTGACTCTGGTACTCTTAATAATGAGTAAGTGTAAGGTAGCTGTTTGGATTAATCTCCACCCCGAAAAATCTCCAGCCCCGTTTCTGTCAGTTACAGACTTTGGGTTTTAACTTCTGGATTAAAAATAAGTAATTCTCACCCTGAAAATGAAGTATTTTAGCTGTATTGTGAGATGAAGTCAGAAGGAATCTATTTTGTCTCAGAAGAAGTGTGCTCTGTATGTGTGATTTTGGAACTCCGAGTTGGACGTGCATGCTAGTGAACCTGAGGTTCTCATGTATATAATCTTTTAAATCTTATTTAGGGTGGCTTTTTCACTGTAGAAAAGATAGCCATGACTGTAAAATGGGCATCATATTATTTGAAACCATTCTAACTTGATGTGATTAAGAGCATAAGTTGATTGTTTAAAAGATTTAGGTTGCAAATCTGCCATTTTGTGTTTTCCTAGACAGTTGTTTATTTAAAAAAGAAAAAAAATATTTTGAAGTTAGGATAAATAATTATGTGATAAAATGATGATTAGGTTGTCAAAAGTAAAAAAGCTCCAACAGGTACAAATGCTAGAATAATGCATTTTAAAAATTTTTTTGCAACATCTGACTCATGATTTCGATTATGTATTCTGCTAAATTCAAAGTTTCTTTACACAAAGAGAGAGCTATATGAAACTGCCGTGCTTCAATCCATTTTACTTCAATTGTAGTAACAGGTTTTAGAGTTTAAATCATTAACAACCTCTGTGTGAACTTTTATCCAAATGACTGCAAGTCACAAAGAGAGCACTTCTCTTTCACGAAGTACTTTTTGTGCTTTAGTGAGACCCAATCCCTTTTTTTTTTTTTTTTCTTCCCACCTTCATGTCCGTCTTTGAAGACAGATGTGTGATTTGTAAAGTAATGAAAGTATGTATCAGTTAAGGAAAACTGCTATCCTGGTTTCATAATGCACGCTGGAATTGCTGCAGGGTGAAGCTTCATATACCTGCATTACAGCAGGAAAAAAAAATAAATTTCACAAGTCCAGATTGCTGTGTGCACTGTAGGAGTATCATGTAGCAGCTAAATCAGCCATCAGGGGTGACCTAATCTTGGCTTCCCCCCCCCCGCCCCCCCCCCGACACACACACACTTCTCAGAGTTGTGTTTTTCATGCTGCTTGCATTCTTTCCACTTTTTAAGACAATCTCGATTACAGCCCCTCAAGATTGTAGGGATACTGGCACTGGAACAGCATATCCACGCACTAACTTGTTCACTTTCCTTTCTTGCTTATTTTGCACACTTAATTTGGCACGGGGGGAGTTGTATCTAACCCCTCTCTCCCCCCGCCCCCATCCTCCCTCTCCTGAAGTTCAGTTCCAGTAAGCCCCGCCGGCCCCTGTGCTTTGTGCAGGACCCTCTGAACGCATCTATGGGGTGAGCTCTGCACTGGTAGAGATT
>VXBW01005454.1:1197326-1338166 GCA_013400375.1 Thinocorus orbignyianus | reverse complement strand
ACCGACCTCCTGACCCGCCGCGCCGGGGGAAGTCACGGCGGCTCCCGGGCCCGGCAACAATCGGCTGCATTGTGCAAACCCACTTGCGTGTCTGTTAGTGGGCTTTGGTCGTGTTTTTTTTGTGTTTTGGGGGTTTTTTTTGGATTTTGTTTTATGTTGGTTGGTTTTTTGTGTTTTTTTTTCTTTTTTTTTTTCTTTTTTTTTTTAATTTTCTGAGCGCACAGCCTAATTTGCAGTTCTTTCGGGTTAATTTTGTAGTTTAATTTACGGGAAGGAGGGCTTTTATTTATTTTATATTATTTTATCTTTTCCCGGTGCGTGAAACACGCACACGCTGCACATCCCACACGAATGCTAGATTTTGAATGGGATTTATTTATTTTAACTTCTTTTACAACTATATTGCATTGGCTTAAAAGCTGTCATTTGGTAAAAAATAATAATATATTAGGTAATTCAAGAAGAATTCCAGGAGTTCTATTGTAGCCCGTAGTCCTGAAGATTGAGAGAATGCCTTGGAATCCATTACGTTCAGTGTGCAAATTCTATAATTAGTGATTTATTATTTTTTTAAACTATTTTTATAGCAACATGTTGCTTTAATAGGTACTCAGTGTAAAACATTTTTATTCTACAATTTCTGCTAGTTTTAACAATACATTTCTTAGAGGAACCGTGTATTTATTTAATTTTGAAGTATTAATGATGGCAGAAGAACGTGAAGTGCACCATGTGCACCTAGAAAGAAGCTGGCTGATGCTGTATTCAGCCTTGCCTCTGCCCCGTTGTGGGTATCACACCGTGATTCACTCCTCAGTTGTGTTACAGGTTGCTGCTGGTGCATGAATTCTCTTCCAGTGCACTTAAGTGATGTTAGCATCTTCCCTGAACCTCCCTGTGATATTTTGGATTCCGTTGCAGTCATTGGTGAAATAAATAGTAAGATGTTGGTACACAGACTAATTTACCAGTGTTACAAAGTAACTGGACAAACGTAACAGTCTGGGGAGTCCTGTGGACTCTAGTATAGCTTAAGTAGGAAGCTTAAATTAATTAATTTCTTCTAAATTGTTCCATACCCTGAAATGCACCTGAAGAATGCTGTCACACTTCTTGAAGTGACAGTATACAGCTGCTGCTAGCCAGAACCCTGATTTTATACTTTTTTTTTTTTCTATTGGCTTCATTGGACACCCCTTGTGTCAATTAAGAGGTAATTTCACAAGAGAAGACTGTGCAGCTAAACTATGTGCCATGGTGAAGAGGTTTTCTGTAGAAGAGTTTGCTAGAGAAGTGTCAACACTGTTGCAACAATTTAAAGGGAGTTGTTAAGGAGATACTGACACTGCAATTGTAGAGGGGGGAGAAAGGAGAATTTATACTATTAGATGCAATAATACTATGTTTTAGTGGCATCTGCTTAAAAGGGCAGAGTTAAGGTTGAGCTTCTAGTCATTGGAGCTGGTCCTTTGGAGGTCCTCTGGCCTCACCCCCTGAGGTTTTCAGGGTTCAGTCAGGTTTCTTTTTTTTTTTCGACTCTGATGTTAACATGTTTGTGGAGCTTCTGTGTGTAAGGAAGTCAATTTTTTGGGAACTGTCTAGTAACAGATGCTGGCAGAATGTCTTCACTTAGGCTCTGTGAAATACTAGAGAAAATGCATCCTTTTTAATAGAAGATACAAGTGAATGAGGAAAAGACTTTAGGAGTTCCTGGACAGACAGTGGCTCGTTCATACCCAAACTAAATACTCTGTCAGTGTAGACTCAGTTTACAATGACAGAGTTAGGTTCATAATTTAAAAATTTTCCCAGTATCCATGTGTCATGATTGCTTTTGGATGTGACCAATTCAGACACGTCAATTCACTTTCATTGGAATGTTTAAAGGAATTTTGCTCATTCCTTAGTGTGTCTGTTAGGGGTTCCCCCTCCCTCCCCTCTTTGGCTACTTCAGTACTTAGATATTTTTTTTCTCATGTATTCAGTTAGCATCAGAATCTTAAAAAAATGTATATGTAAATACAATTTGACTCTTCTCCTTTTTGCCTTACTTTCCATTCTACCTCAAGTTGTTATTTTCTTTTCTGAGAATTCCTGAAAGTCTGTTTCTTCTGAACTGCACAAACGTGACTTGGAACAGTTCAGCCTGAGAAGTAAAAGTTTTGAGGCACTCCAGTGTTTAAGATCTAGACCACTACATTGCCTTAAGTGTAGCAATCAATACTCCTCAGGTTTGATTCTGTCTCAGAGGCTTGTAAGCAATGCAGTTTGTGAATGAATGCCACAATACCCTTTGTACAAAGCTTGCGTTTATTATGGAGTATCAGGCAGAATTAGGTCCTGCAAACTGCAACATTAGGTAGAACAAACTGCAACAGTACTTTCTGTTGGATTTATTTTGTTAAGAAAGGAGATGCAGAATTGATACAATACTGGTTTTAATAAAAGCTAGGTATTTGATAATAAGGAGGCATAACTCTTCTTGCTTTCATGATCAGGTATAGTGTTAGATGTTCCAGATACTGTGTTGAAGTGTTTAGCTGTTTCTCTACAGTAAAAAAAGACTTTAAACTCTGTGAAGCTTTTTATTGTATTGTTTTTTATTGCTGGATTATATCATCAGAGTGTAAAGAAAATACTACCAACAAGTAAATTTAATGCTGATTTAGAGCTTCTTTCTTTTTTATTTCTGCAGCTTGCTTTGTTTGATAGTTTCTGATAGTAAGAGAGGATGTGTTGGATGGATTTTTCAAAAGACTTCCGAATGTCAGAAAAGCCTTTGCTATTATTCCTCATTCGAGAGTTGCCTCCAAGACAAAAGGCTTTTGCCAGGAACAGGAGTCTTTCTCTTTTAATAGAGTTTATTATCTTGCTAGCAGACATTGCATGTACAAGGGGAAGCTTTTAACATATTTTCTATTTACTATTTTTAACCTCCTACCGCTGCAGGGATCATGAAATAGCTCATTGTCAACAAGAGGATCCATGTAGGGAAAATTATTGTTCTTACTATGATCAGGCTAATAATTTCATTGCTATCATCATGGTTGTCCTAGTGGTACTGTAATGCATCTCTCAAATGAACAGCAGCCTTTTCATGGATGGAGTAGCATCCATATTACTCCACCTGAAAACACTGTTCTTGTTTTCTCCCTCTCTTTGAATCACAGAATGGTTGGAGTTGGAAGGGACCTTAAAGATAATCAAGTTCCAACTCCCCTGCCATGGGCAGGGACACCTCCCACAAGAGCAGGTTCCTCAAAGCCCCATCCAGCCAGGCCTTCAACACTTCCAGGGATGGGGCAGCCACAGCTTCTCTGGGCAACCTGTTCCAGTGCCTCACCACCCTCACAGGAAAGATTTTTTTCGTTATATCCAATCTAATTCTCCCCTCTTCCAATTTAAAACCATTACCCCTTGTCCTGTCACTACACTTCCTGCCAAAGAGTCCCTCTCCAGCTCTCCTGTAGCTCCTTTCAGATACTGGAAGGCTGCTCTAAAGTCTCCCTGGAGCCTTCTCTTCTCCAGGCTGAACAGCCCCAGCTCCCTCAGCCTGTCCTCATAGGAGAGGTGCTCCATCCCTCTAATCGTCTTTGTGGCCCCTTTGATAGCAAAGTCATCACAGACTTTTCAGAAATACCTTCTCCCTTTATGGGGATTCTTTCTGCCATGTAAAATATCTGTCTCTCTAAATTTCTGTGCTAAGTCGTTGTGTGGTTGTTTGGTTTTTTTCATTATACAAACCAGGTCACTTCTATAAAAACATTCACTGGTCAATATCTTAAGCCATTAAATGGTAGACTATGTCTTAATGTTGTCTGGTCAAACAAAACATGAATAAATCACGCTGCAGTATAAATTGGACTACCAAAGAGTCAGTGCTGTGTTCATTAAGCTATTTAAGTCTTTAGGATATAATGAATTTGATTTTAGAGGGGGCGGGGGTACAAAATATTATAAAGCAAAACCACAAACTTTTTAGTTGGCCAGACAGGAAAACCTGCAGGTAGAGCAGTGGAAGGGGGGATGTAAGAACAAGCAGACAGAATGTGTCTTTACTTTTAAATTTTAAAATGGGTGAAGAAAGAATATGACTTAATCTTTGTAACAGAGTGATTGCTGTCTTTCTCGTATATAAGGCGGCAGGAGTAGGAGGAATTAAGTTTAGAAGAGGAAAAAAAAAAAAAGAGCCAGGAGGAGCTAGCTGTTCAAAGTGAAGTATTAGTAATTTCCTATAATTTAATCAGACCAGATCCCAGAGCAAGATAATGAGAGCATGACCTACAAAAGAGGACTTTTTGGAAGTTAAAAGGGTTTCTAACATGAAGCATGTGATTTGTCATGAAGAACCATATAGAAGACTCTTTTTTTTTTTTCTTTCTTTTTTTTTCTTTTACGTTGCAAAGAAATCATAATGTAGACATTAGTTCAGATGGTTAGGGAGAGCTAGTATGTCTTATGCCTGGAATCCTTTTACTGTTACAGCTGTTAAACTACTCTGGAGTCATGCTTTGAAGAGTATGTCTCCAAAACAGTGTTTAGTCCCGGTTTCTAGTATGCCATTTTTTGTTGTCTAGTTTGCCATTCATGGTACATGATTTGTATAATTTAGGTTTACATACACAAAAAACTTCAAGATGTATGGAAAAATAATAATATGCAGAAAATCTGGACTACAAAGTAACTAGCAGTGTGTAACAGAATCCAATTTTCAAGGGGATAGGGAGAATTCTTTTCCTCTCCTTTTGCCCCCAAAGTAAAACTTTTTACTTCTATTCTACTTCAAAAAATGTTTTCTGTGAAGAATAATAAATGATAATGGGTTGAAGTAGAAAAACAATTTAAAGAAAAAGTGGATAGTACCCGTTTTCCCAAGGATTTTTAATTTATTTTTTTAATAAATATGGTTAAATAATAAGACTTGGACTTGACCCATAATTCAGTTGAAAATACATGCTGCAGGGTACAGTCAGCATTGATTCTGCACATCTGCATTGCATCGTGACTACTTTAATGAAGGATTCTGTAGCGTATGTCCGTAAGCTCAGATAAGAGCTTGTCTTTTAGTTGGGTTTTTTTTGGTGTTTTTTTTTCTTTTAGAGACTAACTTAAGGTCACGGTTATGAAAGCGTTGTGCTCCCAAAGGCAGCTCTTTTACTCATGTATCTTTGATTACAGGCTGGTGTCCTCTTTGGTTTAGATTCCAAATATTTGGAATGCTCAGTCTGAACCTGTCAGTTTAGTAGTTAGCGCTATTCCTTAAAGTTTCTCCTGACTTTCAAGGGATTTCCTGCTTGCGGTGTAATTACACTGAGTAGTAGAATCCCAAGTTAAGCCTAACACTAGGACAAGCCTGTTCCATTTTGCAGGTTAAGAATTCTCATAGACTTGGTTAATTTGCAAGTTTTGACTAATTTGGAATCATGAAAGAGTTACGGAGAGTTTTTCTGAGAAACGTGCAGTAAGGAGAGAAAACCTGGGCTGCATAATAAGTCCTTTCGTTCTTTTTGGTACTTAGGCAGTAGAGATGGAAGCTGAGGGGAAAGAATGACTAGCGCTGATAGTACAGTAGACTGAGAGAGAAGGTTCTACGCAAGACTGATGATTTAGGAATGAAAGGGTTACCAAGTGGCAGAGGTCTGGTAATGAATGGTTTAATCAACAGTTTCCAAAAGCGAAATTAGGTTCCATATACCTGCACTGTTTCTTTTTTTATTTTATTTTATTTGGGACACTTCTTCACCAGGGTAGAAATACATTTTTTTAAGAAACTCAAAGCAAGCTACTGTTGTAATCCCTTTGAATTCTGCATGGTCCTGCCTCTACGGATTCCCTTCCTCAAGAAGGGTTTATAGCTCTGCTAGCCCTCATGTGGGGCTTGCTGTTTGTGTGTGGTTTTCCTCTTTTGTGGGGCTTTCTATGGAGCTGCAAAGAATTCTTCCCTGCATGCTCTTAAGTTTTATTTGAAAGTTTCTGTAAGGGAGAAGATTTGCCACAAGCTTACATTAAAATTACAACTTCCTACGAAGTTCCTATTTTAAGTGAATATTTTGGATATGTCCTGGATCTCGATGCCACTTAGGACATGTAAGATGCTTTATCAGGGCAAAAATGAGAATTCTGGTGAATTCTTAAAAATAGATGGCAGGTAACTTTTAGAAGAATGCAAACTCATGGTTTTAACAAGAGTGTATTTAGCTTAATGAGTGATCCCTATCTGTGATTTTATTAGTGAACACAAATTCTTTGCAAGCTACTTCTTGACTTCGCTTTGTGCAGTAGTACTAATAGTTACCTAAAAAAAAACCCAGAACCACCTTTCTCAGAAATTCAAATAAGAATAGATCTTCCGCAACTAGATGATCATGCAGTGAAAAGCAGGTAAGTAATGGAGAGAGTGGCAGGCAAGTGGATTTAGATAGCAGCTGGTGGTATAGCAGTTTGTGTTTGCTTGCTTTCCCGAAGCACAGCCAGTTTCTCCCCAGGTAGACCACTGTGCCAAATCTAGACCTGGCAAGTAGTGACTGAAGACCCATTTCTTTATCTGTGTTTGGGGCAGAACTTCTACCTCTGCATGTCTAGCACTTTGAGTTCATGAAGGGCCCCTCTTAGGCACTGGTGTAAGCATAATGGTCTAGAGCTGCTCTACTTTCTGCTGCCCACTCCCAGCTCTCACTCTGCTCCTTTTTCCTTGGAAGGGAAGGGCTGACATAATCCTTTTGTCAATTCTACGTTGCCAAAGGGCATTCTTTGCACAGTGAACAACTCTGAAGGGGGCTCTTCTGCCCACCTTGAGGTACTTTTGCATTGCCCATAAGGTCTAAATAGACTTCCCCATAATTGTTTATATTGTCTTCCTGCACAGTGCTGTGCTGCATTGAGATAACAAAGCAAGCTCTAAATAAGCTACCTTGTGTAGGGGAGGCAGTTATCACAGCAGTCTACCCAGGTTAATTCAGCTATAATACTTGTGGGTATACTCAGGCTGACTCGGATATCACTACATAGCACTGTGTCATTTAGTAGAGAGATGCTCTCATGAGAATCAGAGTTGTTGTCTTTGAAGGCATTTACTGGCCTGCATAAAAATGGTTGGTAAAGCCCACGGAGTTTTCAGCCAAGAAAAGCACTTTGGAAAAAAATAAAATCAAATTCCACTGCCAATGGCATACTTGTTTGTTCAACGAAAAGCCAGCAATGGAATGGACATGAGCATGAAACTTCCCTATTGCTTCTAGTTATTCCTCTGCATCTGAATTTTAGGTAGATTTTTAGGCAGAGTGTGGAAATGAGTTGCTGCCATTTATGCTGTGTCTGTGCCCTAAGTAGCCATAGCATTAGTTTCTTGTACCAGGAGCTTGGCACAGAATCCTAAATCTCTTTAAAATAAGGTAAGATTTGAGGAATGTCCTTTTTTTATTCAGTGCTCACACATTAATTGTGTGACCTCTGACTTTTCTTAAGGTTGAAAGCTGAAGGAGTGCCTTAAAAAGTGTGTCTAAGATTGAGGAGTGCCTATTCCACATGGAAAGGTCTGCTTCTGTGTGTTCATCTACCACTACCGAGTAGCTTCCTAATCCTTTCTTATTTGGCTTTGCTTGTTAACCCCAAGCAATCCTCTCAGGGACAGAGAAAGCAGCTGTCTTTGGTAGCAAGTGCTGCATGACGAAACAAACACTTCTTGAAGCTTTCATTAGATACGTTACCGTGATATCATTCTTGTGGGAGGAACTGGAAACACTGAGAGTATAATTTGCCAATCTGACTTTGGGAGGGAGGAAAAAATTGAATTATGGGAAACACTTAATAGAAAGAATAATTTCAGTATCTGAAACTTAACCCTTTTATTTCTGAACCAGTCGGAAACAAAATTCTGACTTTTACACATGAAGCATGTCAGGTGAGTAAGGGAGCATAGTGAAATGGTAAATTAGGAGCACACTATTTACCAAAAACAGAGCAGGAGAAACTAGCAAAAATAAACTAGTCAAAACCAAAGGAGATCTTTGTTAGGGCAGGTACTCTGTTCTGATGTCACCTGCTATGCTTGAATAGTGTCATGAAATGAGTTTGTAAGCTCCTCCCTTAACTTTGTGACCCTTGATAGAGGTTGTAAACACAATGGGGATAATTAGAGGCACTGTAGCAGCTTGATCTGAGGCTTTCTACATTTTGTTTATTACAGCCTACCTGTTAAGGTGATGTAGGTCTTTCTAGCTGATTTTCTTGTTCCAGTGATCAATAAAGTAAGAGAAAGAACCTTCATAAATGTGTTCTAAAGCAGCAATTCCATATATTTTAGAAGTATTTTTTCTAAGAGTTAATGTTTTGAGTGGTTAGTGTGGGGTTTTCTCTTTCTGTATTTTAAGAGAAGGGAAAGGAAGTTCACAGTATTTGCTATAACTACCTTTCCAGCTTCAATATTTAAAATAATTGAAGATGACTTCACAGAGTTCCACTTAAACATTGAGCCCTAGCTTAAAAATAATGTTATTATCGGCAATGGGCCAGCTTCGCAGCCTTCCTCTGATGTTCCTTGTGCAGCTGGGTTGATGCACATGTTCTGGAAGTTGCCTTGGCCTTCCCAGATGGGGATTCTCATTGCACAGAGATGTTCCTAGGAGAGGAATAATACTGTTGTATACATCTTCATATCATTGCAACTTAGATTGTGAATCAGAGGTGGAAAGGGTCAGAGATGAAGCTGCAGCTGAAACGCACTTAGATCTACTTTACTGCTAGTTAACAGCCATTTCTGGCTGCTGTTGATTAGTTGAGACTCCAGGTTGAGCCTAGGTTAGAAAACACAAGGGAGCATTGGAGCACTGTAAAGGTTTATGCTGTATTCCTCCTTTGCTAAATACTCATGTGTCACACGGGAGAGAACCTGTCCCTGTGCGTAAACTAAAGTGTCTGCATTATTGAATATGTAGTGGTAGCTATTCTTCTGAATCAAGTGGAATGAATTGGAGGTCATCTTGGGCAGAGTGATCATGAAGTTATAGAGTTTTCAATTCTTGGAGAAGCAAGGCCAGGAGCCAGCAGAACTGCCACCTTGGACTTCTGAAAGGCAGACTTTGACCTGTTTAGGAGCATGGATGAGAGTATCCCTGGGGAGACAGTACTTCCTGGGCATAGGTGCCCAGGAAGACTAGTCATACTTCAAGGAGGAACTCTTAAAAGCACAGGAGAAGGCCATCCCCTGGTTTCATAAAACGAGCCGGTGGGGAAGAAGACCAGCCTGGCTAAAGATAGAGCTTTGGCTGGACCTCAGGAATAAAAGGAAAGTTTATGATCTCTGGAAAAGGGAGTTGGTAGTTTATAAGGAGTACCATAATGTAGTGAAGCTATGTGGAGGAAGAATTAGAAGGGCCAAAGCTCAAGCAGAGTTTAACTTGGCCACTACAGTTAAAGATAACAAGAAGTTCCTTTAGTATATCAATAGGAAAAGGAAGACTAGGGAAAATGTAGGCCCACTGATGAATGACGTGGGCACCTTAGTGGTGGAAGACACAGAAGGCGGAGCTGTTGAATGCCTTCTTTGCTTTGGTCTGCACTGTTAGAACTGTCTCCCATGAATCCCAGACCCTGGAAACAAGGAGGAAGATCTGGAGAGAGGAAGATTTTCCCTCTCCAGAGGGCAACTGGATTAGAGACCACTTGGCCAAACTAGACATTCCTAAGACCATGGGCTCTGATGGTATACAACTGTGAGTGCGGAGAGAGGTGGCAGATGTTATTGCTGGGCCGCTCTCCATTTTTGAAAGGTCATGTAGAACAGGAGAGGTTCCTGAGGACTGGAGAAAGGCAAATATTACTCCAGTCTACAAAAAGGGCAAGGAGGACCCAGGGAACTACAGACCGATTAGTCTCACCTCCATCCCTAGGAAGGTAATGGAGCAACTTGTTTTAGATGTCATCTCCAAACATCTTAAAGAACAGGTAATAATTGGAAGTGGTCAACATGGATTTACCAAAGGCAAATCATGCTTGACCAATCTGATAGCCTTCTATCATATTATAACTGGATGGCTGGATGAGGGGAGAGCAGCAGATGTCACATACCTTGTCTTCAGCAAGGCTTTTGACACTGTCTCCCATAACTTAATCATTAGTAAAATGAGGAAGTATGGGGTAGATGAGGGGGTAGTGAGGTGGATTGAGAACTGGCTGTGTGACAGGACTCAGAGGGTTATAATTAATGGAGCAGGGTCGAGTTGGACGCCTGTAACCAGTGGTGTCCCACAAGGGTCAATACTTGATCCAGTGCATCAATGACCTGGATGAGGGGTCAGAGTGTATCCTCAGCAAGTTTGCTGATGATACCAAACTAGGAGGACTGGCTGACACTCGGGAAGGCTGTACCACCATCCAACGTGACCTGGACAGGCTGGAGAGCTGGACAGAGAAGAACCTAATGAGGTTCAACAAGGGCAAGCATAGGGTCCTGCACCTGAGGAGGAAGAATTCCAGGTACCAGTATAGGTTAGGGGTGGACCTGCTGGAAAGCACTTCTGAGGAGAAGGATCAGGGGATCCTGGTAGATAGTGAACTGTCCATGAGCCAACAATGTGCCCTTGTCGCCAAAAGGGCCAATGGAATTCTGGGCTCCATAGGGAAGAGTGTGGCCAGTAGGTTAAGGGAGGTCATTATCTCCCTCTGCACTGGTGAGGCCACAACTGGAATACTGCATCCAGTTCTGGGCTCCCCAGTTTGAGAGAGACAGGCAACCACTAGAGAGAGTGCAGTGTAGGGCAACAAAGATGATTAAGGGATTGGAGCACCTCCCTTATGAGGAAAGGCTGAGGGAGCTGGGACTCTTTAGCCTGGAGAAGAGAAGGCTGAGGGGAGACCTTATGAAAACTTATAAGTATCTGAAGGGTGAGTTGAAGGAGGATGGAGCCCGACTCTTTTCAGTGGTTCCCAGTGATAGGACGAGAGGCAATGGGCATAAGCTGGAACACGGGAAGTTCCATTCAAATATGAGGAAAAACTTCTTTACGGTGAGGGTGACAGAACAGGCTGCCCAGGGAGGTTGTGGAGTCCCCTTCTCCGGAGATTTTCAAGACCTGCCTGGATGCAGTCCTGAGTAATATGCTGTAGGCAATCCTGCTTTAGCAGGGGAGTTGGACTAGATGATCTCTAGAGGTGCCTTCCAACTGACAATTCCGTGATTCCATGAGTTGCTTTTGCCAGAATGCCACTGGGGCTGCTGGGAAGTTGAGATGTCTAGTTCATGCTCAGAGAAGGAAATAATGAGCTGGCCAAAAAAGTCAAAGTAAGTGTAGGTCAGAATGTACAACAGTACATCATATTATCAAGGCAGGCAAATGCAACCACTTCTTTGACAGTTTTTCAAACTCCAATACATCCTTTATGTGACGAGCAGCCAGCCAGCCTCCTGCAGCAATAAAGAGACAGAGAGGGAGATAGAGAGGCTGTGTTCTTCTTCCTTCCTTAGAAGCTAGCTGGGTTAACTTTGTGTTCAGGAGATGAAAACTTCCCTTTGGCAAGCAAGAATTTTTCTGTTGCTATTTTACTGGTGCTGTAAGTTATAACTGTGTTCCTTGGAACAGTTTTCGTGTCCAAGAGTTCCAGACAGCAGTGACAGAGCTGTTTGGGTTATATGATTGTGGGGACATTTGGAGGCTTGGCAAGACAGTTTACAAACATGAGATCTCCAACTTTTTTGAGTTCTTATTTTCTCTTGTTTCCTATGGCTGGGAACCTCTCTTCATTGGTTCTTCACACCTATTGTAAGAGCTTCACAGACAACTGTGGTTTTGTTTTCCTTCTTCAGCTTTAATCCTTGTGAAGCACTACCACACTTATGAGGTCACTGCTTTCATCACTAATAATTCTTCTCTCTTTTTCATCCTTTGCTGGTCAATATTTATGTTAAGTTTTCTAGACCAGCTGGAGAAGATTAGTCAGGAAACGCAGGAGCGTAGAGAAATAATCCATTTTTCATTTTGGTTATATCACTACTTTGTCAGTGGCACTCCCTGAAGACTGCTGACAGCTTCAGAAGTTAACAGAATGGGTACTTATTTTAAACTGGTTCAAGAGAAGACACAGCATGCCTTTAATCCATTGGAGGGTGGAGGAAAAGTGAAGGTTGCCATTTGTATTATACCTGACATTGTTGGTCTGGCTTAGGAAATTATAGCCAGTAGTCATGGAGAAAGCAGATCAGAAATACCCTGTTCTTATGTAGGCTTCTGATTCCTCTTTTAGTTGAGTGTTTCCTGGACTTTTGTTTTCTACAGTAGTGATTAGACATCAGAAAGTGCTCCCAAGGATTACCTTATGCATGAGCGAGACAAGAAAATACTGTTTCCTTCTCCTTTGTTGTTTTTTGTGTGGTGCATAAGGTTATAAGCCAGGGAGTCAGCCTGCTGTCCTAGGCACGTGTGACCCAACGTAAAGTAGTTTCAGCCTGAAAGAGAGCCTGTATTCTAAGTACATGTCCTGTAGGAAATGCACTTGGCAGTTTCTCAGGAAAACCAAGGTAATAGTGGCTGAGTTTTTGCATCTGAATAGCAGTTGTCCCTTGAGGGAAAAGAAGTAAGTGGGAAAAAGATGGAAAACATTCTCCTTGAAATGACTAGATATGTCCTGGACGTTGCTGTGTGTTTTTACAGGTGCTGCTCAAACCTTCTAAAAAGTTTTTCTGAAGTACTGAAGCTTCAGTACACTGAGCTTACGTTAGCCCGCCCCTATACAAACCCTGGTGGGAGTTCTCCACTTCTCAATTCCAAAATTTTACTATGTCTTTGAAGAGATATGGGAAACCAGATATATCTGTTGCACAGTCCTTTGTATTTAACAACTTTTGTGTGTAGAGGAAGAAGGATGATACATAATTATCAGCTTCTGTGTCATTAGTCAGGTATTTTCTGTTCTCCTTTTCTGGAAAACTGCTGCTGTTACTAGTGAGGGAGGAGGTACGGAAAGGGAAATTTTACCTGAGATCATACGCGTCTGCCTTACCAGAGATTTAGTATTCCATTTTGAGCCCAAACCAGCTCAAGGTAAGGACCATCTGTGGTTTTCCCGTGCTCTCCTGGCCTATTCTTTAGATTCTCGCTAGAGGCAGTAAAGCATCTCTACCTTGGAGTTGAAGTCAGTAACTGCGGGGCTTCAGTAGTATTTGCTTGTCTTTACCTTCCTCTGTATGTTAATGATTTCTTCCTGTTTCATAGGAGCCGGGGCAGTGTGTGGCTTTGGGGAAGAAGGTGGTTTGGACTTGATAGGAGGAGTTGAGGGGAGACTGGGAGCTTCATACCCTGTGTATATGCTCAGCCATGCAGGGGTTATCAATGGGAAGATGGCAGGTGCTCCGAGGCCATGATGCTAAATTGCAGTTGTGATCAGGGAGTTATTTGTTTTCATTGCAAATTATTTGTATGCAATGAAGTTGCATGTTGGAACACTTTTCTAACTTTAGCCCCTTTTGCCAGCGGACTTGACACTTGCAACTTCTCACCCACTTCCTTTCCAACTGTAAGGGTGACTGAAATCATGTTGCTGTGGTGACCCTGTCAGTTTTAGATGACTAGCCACGCTAAAATTAGTTGGGCATGTTGAGGATAAATCAGTGTTACTATAATCTGTAACATAAACAGATTGCTTTATTCTAGGCTGCTGTAAATTGTTAGGAACACACGAAGATTCTGCTGCCTGCTTTTTACTCTTGGAGTTGTGAGTCTGCTGAGGCTTACAGCGCGTTCCAGGCAATGGAGATGCATTTGTCGCAGTAAAGAGTTGAGACAGCTATCACTGCAGCCAGTTCTGGGGAGGTGGCATATCAGATGCAGGCCTTAATTAAGATAAATTGTTACCTGATGAAGGCACTGAGTAAGAGAAGGCAGTTTATAGATGTAGCTCAAAAATAGAGAACATAAGTATGCAAAATAGAGCAACCACCAATTTTATTTGTTACCAGGTCAAATGAAGGTTAGAAAGCAAAGCCTTCCTGCCTTTTTTGGCAGATGATATAAGAAACTGTACTATTCATGCTTAATGCCTTACTTCAGTTTTGCTATGGAGGTTTCTTTTCTTGGGAAGTACTTGCTATTACAAGCGATACCATTAAGGGTACTTCTCCCAGTTTTCTTCTGGTGCTTGCCAAAGCCTTGTGTATACCACTGACAGCCAAGAAGAGCATAATCACTTTAAAATGCCTTGAGTCAGTAAGTCAGCAGATAGTTTCTCTAAACCATGTCTTGTACTTATTATACTTAGTCTATGTCTTGGAGACTGATCATCACAGCACAAAAAAGCATTGTAGGGTATATGGAAAGAAATTCTGCTGGTCTTACTCGAGCTGTTCAAGGCAGAGGCTTACCTCTCTGAAAGTGGATACATTTCCTTTATTTCTGAGCCTTTTATTCCGGTCATAGGTCAAGTTTTTGTCAAGTTCCATGATCATTCACATGTGCCCACCTCCTTTCTTGAAATCCAGTTCCTTTTAAGGGATGAAAGGTATGAAGAACTGAGGTTGTTACTCTGTTGGTTTTTTTTCTTTTATATGTCTTAATAACATAGTATGATCTTTCCATTTTCTCAAGAAGAATTGTATGGTTGAATGGATCTTGTCTTCCATGACACCTAAACAGAACTGTATGATGATAGATAGAGAGTGCTGAATCACTTCATTGCTTGAGCTCATAGTGATTCTGTACTCTGACCATGGTTTTCCTTCCTTCCATCCTTCCATCTCTTTTACTTTTGTAAGTTAGGGATAATTGCACCCTGAGATCTTGTCAGAGGAAAAAAAAGAAAAATTAATAAATAAAAATATATCTGTATTTTGATGTCTTCTATCTCAAATATACAATAGAAAACTATGACCTAGATTTGAACTACTACGAAGCAAGTATCCAGTTGGAAATGAGTAACTGAGCCTCTGGTTTGCAGATAGGTTGTGTTTAAGATAAGGCAGTTTTGTGTTTCTGCTTAGAATTTCCTAATAGAGACACTAGTTCTGTAAGCAACTTTTCAAAGATTTCACTAATGACCTTCCAAAGGAATAAAATCTCTTCTCATTTGTGAAGTTGTCATTCAAGGTTGCCTTTAAAATATTATGGATTTCTATATTGACTATTTGGCATTCATGTGATTATCTCCCACAACAATTTGATCCAGAGTTTGATTTGATCTCATTTTAAGATCTTTTGGTTGTAGCCAGTTCTTCCAAATTGTTTGGGGCTTCATTTCTAATGAAGGCCCATGATGGAAAATCTAAAAATATTTCCGCTCCTTTATGAAGTGGGCTGAGATGATAAGATTTGACTCTATATGCCAAGGATAACAGAAGTCTTGAGAATAATGTTTAACTTCTCTTATGTTGGAGGTGCCAACATCCTTAGTACCATTTGGTATATGATGCTTTATCACTGCAACAGCCTCTTGCCATAGACATTTATCTAG
Organism: Thinocorus orbignyianus; assembly: GCA_013400375.1. Taxonomy (NCBI): domain Eukaryota; kingdom Metazoa; phylum Chordata; class Aves; order Ciconiiformes; family Thinocoridae; genus Thinocorus; species Thinocorus orbignyianus. The sequence continues at coordinate 1,322,731 of VXBW01005454.1, read as the reverse complement.
AGAAAAAGAAATGAACAAGCAAATTGAATTTTGGCTAACTAGGAATAATTTTAAGGAGTTTAAAAAACTCTTTATAACTAAGAAAAGGTAGAACTTCTAATCATTTTACTGAACTCAATATAAAAGTCAGCCTACGAAGGTAAATGTGCACTGATGTAAATGATACACTGCCATTCCAGGTGCAGGGGATCTCTCTAGGTAGACTTGCACATGGACCACTTGAACCATCAAAGATTGTTAAAGATGATTCTTATTTCAAATAGAGCAGTGGGAATAACAGTTGATCACCTGCATAATTAGTTTGTCCTCAAATTTATAATTCTCTATTAGAGTCTTAATCTGATAACATAGCTGGTTTTAAAAGACCCAGGGAAGCCTGAAGTTCCTGATAAGGGGCTTGAGTCTGACTCAGAAGTTGCTGCCTAAGAAGTGTTTGATTTTTATAGCAAATGGTTAATCCTATTCTCTGTTTTCATCAAGTAAAAGAGGTGTATTCCTTTGATACATTTTATGTACAGACTTCAGGTTTTCAGATGACCGCATTCTTTAGTGTATAAATTAAACTGATCATTATCTTGTGCTTTATGAAAGGTGTGCCCAAGCTCAACTATAGATTATTGTAGGATGTTCATGAGGGCCTGTGGAAGAAACTTTCAATAAGGCTGACTGTGGTATTTTGCTCAGTCTTGATAAAAGTATTACAAGAAGAACATCGATACCATAAAATATCTTTTGTAAGAAACATGGTTTTCTGTTGTTATAGTGACACTTCATGTGCTTTATGAATCTGTCTTGGGGCTACTAGCCAGCCTTCGCAGCATAAGCTGACTTCAGAAGTATTTGTTTCATTTGAAAACCTCAATCATAAAAAGCAACTGTCTTTGTCTGCCTTCTCTCCTGGAGTTCTAGGTATTGGTCAAGTCAGCTCATGAAATCTTCTTACGTAGGATGCTCTTTTGTGGCGTATTGCTCGTGAAATGGTCTTTAAAAATATTCTACTCCTCTAAGGCCACATGTGTTCCATTCCATTTCATGCACACACCTCAAGGACTTCAGCTTGCTGACTGTCAAATAGTGGGTAGAACAGAGTAATTCTAAATTGTAACGTGGCAAATACTATACATATATTATTATACACATTCCATATGTATGTAACATTGTCTTATAATGAAATATGCATGTATAACCTACTGCTCTGCCCACATACTTTTCAGGGTTGCTGATTACTGGGTCTAGTTGTTAATATGTTATTTCTGTGTCTCTAGGACTTTTCTTCTCCCAAGAAGATGCTGCCAACCAATTTTAGAAAAGAGGGGGTTTAATTAGTGTAAAAAAGAGTCTGTGGTGGCCAGCCCAGCTGCAAGTGTTCCACATAAGTCATCTAAAGCAGCCTGCATGATATTGACTGCTGTAGACATCCTGACTGCACAGGCCAGCTCTTCCCTGAGAGGTGTACTACATTGTTGGGGTTTGGGATGGGAGGGAGAATTCTCTGGTGATTTTCATTGACGAGACGTGATACGCTTTGTGCCCCAAAAGACCTCGGGAGATAGGTTGTTCAGATTGTTAACTCCTCCTTTCCCATTCCTGACTCCTTCACGTGAGGTTTGTTCTGATTTCTTGGAAGAGTGAGTAGTTTTCTGCCAGAGTAGTGAGTTGAAATTGGCTCACCAAGCAGCCAAACAACAGAGCAAATGTGAGGGAGGGCACGGGACTACCATTTCCGTCTGTCTTGAGCATTTGTCACCTTAGCAGTGTCTTCTAACTGCGCTCAAAGGCAACGCTTGTTCATTTGGTGCTTAAAATATCTGAGTCCCGGTGGAAACAACACTCCTCAAACACTGATCACACAGCTACTAACTATAACCTCTTGCCTAGTACAGAAGACTAGTTAATCCTTCCTAGAGGCAAGATGTCAAACATCCATTGTACTAGGAGTTATCTTTTGAAGAGCTTGTTTGAGGGAGGTCAGACTTGTTGTCACTATAAGGTCGTGTGTTGTGGTATGTCAACAGCCCTGAGAACCTGCATCAAGTAGTGACAGCTCAGCTCAGTAGAAGCCATGTATTTCTGTCCTTTTCCATGGATACTTAGCTAGTAAAAGAAGGATCTTTCTTGGCAGGTAGTGAAACTCACTTGACACATTTATTCTGGGGCTTGTGGCTGAAAATAAAAGGTCGCTGTCTCTGTTTCCCATCTAACCACAAAATTTTTTTCCTTTGAGGGAAAAGAAATGAAAGCAATTTTATGTTGTCTGTGACAAGTTTTTTCAGTAATCTGTCCTGCTTCTTTTCTTCCTTACAAGAGTCCGTCACACCTGGATTCTACCTTTGAGAGGAATTTGAGGTGCCGTACATGCATTTTGATCTTCTGTGCTTGTCTAGCAGCTGGCAAACCTGAATGCGCGGTAATTCTGCACATTCACGGTTGTTTGTGCATACAGGCAAAGCATCCTGGAGAGTTCCAGTTATTGCAAGGTAGTTAACTCTCTCTAATCTCGTTCATCTTGGAGCCCTTTTTTTAAAAAGCAGTACTAGATAAGTTACCAGGTGAATATTCTGGGGTTTTCTTGTAAGTGAATTTTTTCAAAGTCACAGATAAAAGTAGAGGATGATATATACCTTGGCTTTAAAAGCTGTGCCTTTCTTTTCCCCTACTCTCCTTCCCTCCAGTTAGGAAAATCATTATTTTAGAAGATGTGGAGATGAAATAGAGAGTCCTACCTATGGTTTCTTTTCCTGTCTAATTGTGTGAGTATTTTCACACATCTTAAACACAGGGGAGAAAGACAGAACAGAAGAGCTATGGCTTTTTGGCAGTTCCTTCTTACAGCTGTGCTGCTCTCTCTGGGTCAGCCTGCAGTAGAGAAATTTGGTTCAAGCACCAGCAATGCTGCTAAACCATTTTGTGATGAGGTCAAGAGTTGAATAATCATCCCGTTGATAAGTGAGCAAGCCAGAAATTCCATTCAAAAAGGACCATGACTTTCTGTGCTGCTTACCTATTATAAGTCACAGAAATCATGAAGGGGAAACAGGAGACCAAGGGCACTCTAGCACGTCACTGTTTATGTAACACTGACTTTTAAGTTTTATTTGCTGCTGTTTATATAATGAAAGGAGTTAAGGCAGACCTTTGTGTCTTTATTAAAATAATGATTTTCTTGCAAACATTCCTATGGGAATATCAACGTAGCTGCTGCTCTTGGTATATAGTCTAATCAGTCATGGCTGTAAGAGATTTTTGGAGGTGGAGCCTGTGGGGTGCCCGTGCGTGGTGTGCCTGGCTTCTCTGCGGCAGTCCTACAACACATGCATCTCCGTGGTCTGGTAGGTGTAGGAACTCAAGAAGGTTGTTCAGTCAAGGAAGTGACATTCAGTCTATTTGAAATGCTTAAAAAACCAGCCTGAATACAAAAGGGTAGTTTGTAGGCAGCTAGATGGACAAATTTGTATAGGATACCAAAGAATAGACTTCGCAGATATGACTGCTACTTTTAGGCATGCATATACTGCTTTCTATTGTACCTGATTGTGAGATTAACATGGGTTTATGTGAAGCAAAAACAGAGACAATGAGAATTAGAAAGTGATGTGATATTATTTTTTACCATTGCTAAAATGATGCACTTACCTTTAGGTAAACTATGTGTGTCTACTGTATTTGGGCCTTATCTCCTTCATTCTTTTCTCCTCTGTATTGTCTGGTCTGCACTAAATTATGATGTGGCACTTCTGTGGCTGATAGTTCTCACTGTATGTGCTGTTGGCAGTTAGGACTACAGGTTCCTCTCCTCAAATTTCATCCTGGAGTTTCTCCAGTATGGCTTCTGCTTTCTTTGTTCCACTGAAACTGTCCTGCCCAGGGTGGCTACCAACCAGTCTCTGGCAAATTTCAAGGCTTGTGTGCCAGTGGTACTTACTGAGCGTGGCTGAAGGAAGTGAGCATCCTTCTGTATTCCAGTTCTAAAGGGTGTAGGTTGGATGACTGTTGCAGTGCTAAGATGGAGACATTGTGGGCTATTCTTGATAAAAGTCACATGAGGCTAAGTTCTAGGTTGGTCAGGTGTTGTCTGACTTATTTTTGATGCATCTGCCTCTTTACTTGGTCTTAAACCAATCGGTTTGCTCATTTGTGTCAGTTTGTGTATCCTCAGAACTCTTTATGGATGGCTTACTGCTTTGTTTAAATTTAATGTGTCCTTTTAAATTATTTAGGTATCTTTGCAGACCTCCTTGGTTCCATAGTGTAAATCTATAAGTTAATCCTAGCTCTTTCAGTAGATCTAGGTATAGTGTTTAGTATAAGATAATACAGAAAATGGTTTTTGGCGGGTGTTGGAGATGGAATAAGATAAGCTGCTGGGGCAACAAATTAGGAAGATGACCTGAATGCCAAATAGCCAACAAATGCAATTGTAACTTTATTTAGACTGGCACAAGCTTGAATGTTCGTATCTGAAATCCTAATATTGATCAAGATATTTGATATCAAGATAATAAAAATGAAATTTGGCTCTCCTGTCCCTTTAAATCCTGGACCTGTAGATTCCCAGATTTTACTTGAAATGTAACTGCTGAAGGTATGGCAATCTTACCTAATTTATCTCCTCAGCAATTTTTCTGTGCACATTTCTTTGGAATTATTTCACTTTTACTTACTTTTATATTTGTTTTAATTTTCATTCTGTAATCCCATAATTACAGTTTCCATATGTTTCATATCACTGTAACATATGGATTTGCAATGTTAATTCTGTATTGAATTTCTTTAATTTACTCATTGCATTCAATGATTAAAGTGAAATTTTGTCCCTCTCAGCATGAAAACTCATTCACTTTAGAGTGGGTTCTTTAGCTGTAGCCTCTTCTCAGATAATCTCTGGTGGTTCAAATGGTGTTCTTTCAATGATGTTTTTACTGCCCATGTCTGTCACCTGGTGCCACAACCTGGACATTCTTCCCTTTTCCATTTGCTGCACAAGCTGTTTCTAGATCTAGTCTGCTACATTCATATTTCTCTACTACAAGTCCTACAAAGTTGAATTGTTTCACACTTGCCACTTTCAGGAATGGCATGTGTACGTTGTGTTGGGTACAGTTCAAGTTTCCAGCGTTTGAATTGGGTGGCTCAATATATAAATCAACAAACGTGTTTGTCTTTCTCAGTTTTCAGATATAAGTAGTTTGAGCAAGTTAATATTTACATTGCTAATGATTTCAGGGTCAAATCCTACTCACCACTCCTAAGTAAAAGGGCAGATGTTCATAGAGTGAAATAACATACTTTGCGATCAATAAGATTTGTCTGTCAAACTGATCTCTTGAAGAGGAAACAGAACTTTTCCACAGTTGAAAACGAGCAGATGAGTGGATGAGCAAGGGAAACTGGCACTTCTTCAGATAGTGCTTCTGCATGCACTTGGGGGTTTGCCCGAGGTTACATCGGTGACAGCAGTGGCCCAACAGTACTTTGGTGCTTTTTGTCATTGCTGACAGGGGTGGGAAGTACTTGTGTGAGGTTCCTGGGTGCTGTGTGATGGGACAGTCCTGAAGCAAGCAGGATACCTGTAACTTCTACTAGCCTCTGCCAGTTGTAAATGGTTTGGGAAGCAGTTTGCCCTCCAGAACTGGCAGGGAAATCAAGGAAGAGAAGCACTGACAGGTCTTGACTCGTGAATTATGCTGAGAAGAGGCAACCTGATGAGTGATTGCTCAGTAAAAATTTGTGGGATTAGTCTTATTCCAAATGAAGTTAGTGAGAGAGAATTTGCCTCTAACTCTGAAGTTACCTTTTCCTGTTTTGCAGCATCCATGTTCTTTCTTACCCACGTTTAGGATTTCAGGCTGCAATAGAAACGAAATGCCAGTAGCTTAACATTCATAAGTAAATCTATAATAACAAACTATGGTATGTTTATGGTGGAGAGAAGAAATTTAAATCTGTTAATATATTTCTATTCCAGACTTTCAAGGACTTCTTGCTGGAGCTTCTTAGCTATGTTGTGAGAAAAGGGAAAAATAAATCATGCAGATCTTCTGCCACAGATGTGAAATACAGCTGAAGTTTCTTGACAGACACGTGGACATTGGCTCCTGTTTCAGATAAACCTGTTCTGGGTGTCCCATGAGCCTGAGAACTCCTCTGAGTTCTGAGGGAGGATTTTATTTAATTTGAAATCATAGGAAAGTTGGTGGATTGGACTAATTTCTCTCAGAGTTCTCAAGCTTGTTCAAACTCACAGGCTCACAAGTCAACGTGATTAAAATCCTACCTAGAAGGCCCTGAATGGCAACTTTGCATAGGAGTGAAATTGCCAGGCCTCTCTGTCAGGCTTCTAAACCAATTCACTACGGTTTGAAAGGAGGCTTGACTGAGCTCATGTTAAGACACTGGTGCTGGCTTTTTCAGCGTTAACCTTGCAGCCTTAAAATACAGTGGACTTGATACTGCAGCAACTGAGGGAATTACTGAGAAGAGGAAAATTAGAACAGTGTCAGCAGTTAGAGGTCTGGTTTCTGGCTACAGAGAGAAACTGTGCTAGTGAAAAAAAATAAGATCTAGCTGGCTTTTGGGATAGAGATGCTGCAAAGGAAATTTGCCCTTTGTTAGTGAGACCACTTGGAGATCCGAGTGCCTGAGTGGTTACAGGTAAATTAATAACAGGAGGGGGAGCTCTCACTGCGTTACCCAAAGAGGAGTGAAATTCTGGACTTGGTAGCAACCCTTTAATTTAAAAGTACTGTGCTCCTGCTCCCTGTCAATAAAGTGTTGGTGGCTGCTCTTCATACAGGCAAGACCAATTGAGAATGTATATGTCTGCAAAAAGCAAGGCAATCCATATCCTCTTCCTACATCTTCTGCTATTTCTACCTTAGTTTTTGTTTTCAGGCACAGTGTAGCCATGGTACTGTTGAAGAAAGTTGTGTTGTTGCTGTGCCACAGCAGATGTAGCTCCTTTCCCCCTATCCTACCATCAACTCCAAATACCAGAGTCCTGTTCCTCAGCTATTGTGAATGTTCCGTGTGATGTCAGCTTGAGAGAGGAGGGGTAGATAGTGGAAATACATGTGGGACATTACTTTAACGGTTAGAGCAAGAACTGGTGCAGGTGAGAAGGAATAATTTCTTTCCAGTGCAAGTAGTATGAACAAGATTGAGAGATTTGTAAAACAGTGGTATTTAGCTGGTATTTTAAAGGCTGGTTGGGACTAGGAAACCTATCAACATTAAGAAATTGAGGCTCATAGGAAGGAACAGGGAAATCTGGGAGTTTATTAATCTGGAGATTTCTCTAAAACAGAAATCCACTTCTGCTTGTAACCATTTACACTTGACTATCTCTCAAACTGTAATTTTTGGATGACTTTCTGAGTAAGAGGAAATGCAATTCCCCTTCCGTCTTTATGAGCAGGCAGTAGAGACACAGAGAGAACAGGGTTTGCAGGGGATAAGAGGGGTTGTTTTAACCCAGAGCGATGTAAGCAGGCACATGGATATAAGTGGGAGGGTGCAGTGTAGCTCTGGCTCAGTAGCTGTGTAGTGGTGTCAACTCCAGGCTGCCCCCAGAGGATGTGCTCTGCTCTTGGAGTATCAGTTCAGGCAAAATGCCAGTAAGAATCTCTTTTGGCTTCTCGTCCAGAATTTGCTTGCATCTGGGGTGTGTGGCTGGATCTCTCATCTGAGTGCACCCAACTGAATAGACATGCCTCAAGTTACTTTTTAGTGTTCACAGGACGAAAATGGAATGCATTGAGTTCTCCTTTAGCCTGCGTAAGAGCTGGCTCAACTGATTAGCATCTGTTTTCTTTATTTGAATGTGCATGGTATTTGCCTTGATGCACATGTTATTGTTAATCTTGGTGTGTCTGTGATGTTAGCTTGGATAATATAAAAATAATTTTAGGTAAGTGCTTTGGGGTTTGCTCGGGTTTTGTTTGTTTTGAATAGGAAAGATGCTAGCCCTCTTCTGCTTGAATTATTAATCTAAGGTAACAGAGTGGTTTTATTGTGGGCTCTTAAAACACCAGTGAATTTTTTTCTAAGGGGTTTTGAGTAAAAAGAACTTGCTGCAAGATACTATTCCTCATATTCTGTATAGCATTAAAAACCCGAAATCTCTGCTTTCAGAGTGTATGTTGATATCTCTACACTCATGTTACATTTGGCTGAGCTTTTCTTCCTTATATTCGTTGAATCAAAGCAGTACTAAAAAACAAAATCTAAGTTTTTATTCATCAATTTCTCTCCAAGTTTTGTAATTTGCTGGAATTAAATAGGGAATCTGGGAATAATACATGATCATAGATACAGTACGTATCATGCAGGCTTATTTCCAGAATGTCAGTGGAGGGTTATATTAAATAAAAGATTCTTTTGTAGCTTGGGACATTGAGTCTAAAAACAAGAAATGTGAGAGGTATCTGGCAAGAGAAGATAACATGAATTTAATTCTAGCATTGCTGTTGTTCTTAACTGCACTCTGATTGGCTATCATGATCTGCAATAGACGTCTTGGTCGTGTCTGTGTGACTTTGAATACCTATCAGGAAGAAGAGCAATCCAGGGTCACAGTGCTTTGAACACTGTCAGTTCGGTCTCAGGAGAGACTAGATGTGTAGCAGTTACCAGAGAGGAGAAAATGCAACTAACTGCATTGAGACCAACACTTCTGGGTTTTGCTTGCTTTCTTTTTTTTTTCCTGTTTCAGCTAAACTAAGTTCAGTTTAGGATGGTCTTTAAAAAATTTACATTGATGAAGAATGACAAGCAAGTAATATCTATATAAGAAGAAAAAACCCTCAAAGATTAGCTTGTATGATGCTCCTTTCTATCCTTGGAAAGATGAAAGGTTTAGCCTGCATTTGTGTATTAGTCATTTCAGCTGTTCAGGAAAGAATTGTGTATTATTGGTACAAATTTTATTTTCTTTTAGGTAGGGGTCACTGCAGGATTGGGCTGAGATTTAAAGTCACTGGAAGAAACTACTTTGAGTAGCTGCACACCTGATGTCCTTTTGAAGGTGCTCCTGTGCTGGCTGTGTAAAGACACAAGTATCCAGTAATTTCTGGGCCTGTTAAATCCTTGCTAAATTTATACCACAAAGTTCATAATATTCTGAAGGATGTACAGACTATACTGATAATGAAATATTTGCAATTTGGGAACATACATTATGTATATTTGTATTGTTGCAGTTTTAGCTGGTTTAGTCATACTGTCTGAAGGACTGGCTCGCCATGGTTGTTTTCAAAGAAAGACATTCATTTTCAGAAAACTTTTTTTCTTGGTCACTCAGTCCAGGCTGATGCCAAGTCCATGCACTTTAGGGGGATGTTAGGTTACTGATCAGAAGGATCATGCAGAGGCCTGGCATACTTGATGCTAGGAAGTTATTTTATGCAGATTGGGGAATAATACTGTTGCTCTTGGTTCCACACAGATGGTACCAGACAGGAAGAAGTGGAAGGTGAACTCAGTGAAGAAGAACGCTGGTTTGGAAATTCTTCCGAAACTCCTTCAGAAGCATCATATGGAGAAGTCCAGGAGAACTTTAAGTTGTCTCTTGAGGACAGAATTCAAGAGCAGTCCACTTCCCCAGATACTTCTTTGGGAAGTGCAACTCCTAGCAGCAACACGGCGGAGCTGGGCTCCATTGAAAATGAGGCAGTAAGAGACACATTACAGGGCAAAGAGCACCTTTCGCCTGATGTGTCATCTCTGTGTGAAGAAGAACCTCCTGGTCCAAATAAGCCACTGAGTAGTAACCTGAGGCGGCTACTGGAGGCTGGATCCCTCAAGCTGGATGCTGCTGTTACAGTCAATGGCAGAGTTGAGTCCCCTGTAAATCTTGGCTCAAACATCTCCTTCTCTCCACCTGCTCATCACGCCCAGCAGCTAAGTGTTCTTGCCAGAAAGCTTGCTGAGAAACAGGAGCAAAGTGACCAGTACAATGCAGGTAGTCACTTTATATGGAATCAAGGTAAGTGGCTGCCAAACTCCACCACCACCTGTGGTCTGTCCCCTGATTCAGCTATCCTGAAACTGAAAGCTGCAGCCAATGCTGTTCTGCAGGACAAATCTCTTTCAAGGACTGAAGACACTATAAGATTTGAATCCTTTTCCTCACCTTTTAGTTCTCAGTCAGCCAGCTCCACGTTAGCAGCTTTATCTAAGAAAGTGAGTGAAAGAAGCATGACTCCTGGGCAGGAGCACCCGCCTCCAGCTAGTTCTTTCCTCTCTCTGGCTTCCATGACCTCTTCAGCTGCCCTTCTCAAGGAGGTTGCTGCAAGGGCTGCAGGCACCCTGTTGGCTGAGAAGAAGAAATCACTGGTTGCTGAGGATCCCCTGCAGCTTTCAGAGATGAAGCAAGAGAAAGCAACTCCACCACAGTCTTTGGAATTATTGTTACTGCCAGTCCCTAAGGGAAGAGCATCCAAACCCACTAGTACAGGTATGGAAACAGTTTGAGCCACTAAGGAGAATGTATTTGTTTTGCTGTAGGCTTATATAATATCTCTTGAATGGGTCTGGATTTGGTTTGATTCCATGAGAATAAGAAACGATGTCTTTATGTAAACAGTAGAAAAGCTTTTTAAGTTACCACTTCAAAACCAAACTGTCACAAGTGTTTCCATATTTAAAAGATACGAGTGTACAGTTCAGTATTTTTTTATATATGTATTTTTATTATTCCATACAATGATATTTCCCCCTTTTACAAAGTTCAGAATAAGGCCACACAAAATATGGAGAAGATCAAAGAATCACTGTTAGGAGGCTGACGGTATCAGTGAGCATGTACAAAACTAGTGCTTTTGAAATACTGGACAAGGGAAAATTCTCCCTCCTGCTGTCTCTGCCACAAATGGACTTTTGTATAATCGCTTACTACCCTGTCCTAATTTACCAGAGTATATTATTATGTTGCCATTTTTCATTAAATTCTTTCAGCAGTTTGGTATTTTGCAATCCTTTGTCATTAAAAAAAAAAAATTTAATTTGTTCAACAAGAACTGTTTTACATTTCTGACTTCCCTCCACCAGTTCCAGCTGTTGGCAGTCCAAGGAATCAGGCTTATAAGGAATAAGAAGAAACAGTTTTGGTAACAAAAGCTTTCAAGAACTAGCAGGTCATGCAGGGAAATTTAAATGATCCATCTTAAAAATAAAGGAAAATAAGGTTTCTTTCATCTCTTACTATAAAAAAGGTCACATCATGTATTCGTGTTTCTGGCAGAAGGTACAGCTACAGGTGTCGTCAGTGTTCTCCCTGGAGTGGCGTTCTGCTGCAGAGGGGAAGGAAGCATGTCAGCTTTCTTCACAAGATGCACAAAGTGGTTCAGTATTAGAGCTTTCTCAGGCTCAGCTTTATCAGGCATACTAGCTTGACTGTACAGGCATAGTAAGTCGGTGTACAGACATGAAGCTTGACATGGATGTTGCATAGTTGTGCAACCATCTTTCTGACCTAGCCTTTTTATTTAGGAATATTATGAGGTTTGATCTGTCCCTGTGCAGCTCTTTGTAAAAATCCATACTGTAGAAGCTGTTGGATAGAGAGCAATGCTAATTTCTGCCTTGGAATTGGAGGGGGAGGGATGCGATGAGGTGCAGCCAGTACCAGGTTTTTTGCTCTAAGTTACACGTGTTTTACAAATGCTTTGCTGGTGTGTGTTGCCAAGGCAATTAAAGTGGCAAACTATTCTTGGCATGGGTCTGGCCTAGGGTTTTCATTAGTTTAGATGAAGTCCTTTATGAAGTAACATAAGCTAAACCAATAAAAGATCCTTTCGTGTGGGAATAGGAGTACCACACGGGTTACACCAGTGTGACTGTGGGCATTAATTTAATACAACTTTCCCTATGAAGAATGGCCTTCATTTAAGAAAGGTAGCAATGTATAGAAAAGGGGTAAGGTTAAAATTTATTTGAACTTACTAGTTTATTTTCTGCTGGAAAAAAAAAGCTGTTCACATCATAAGTTTTTACTGGGGAAAAGTAAATGGTTGTAGTAAAATACAGAGTCTGTGTTTGAGCGGCAAACTGGTATTTGTCTGTGCAGCTTATGCTAGGGGAATGCTCTGTACCAAACTAGCCCTGATGCAGCAAATTCCTAGTAACTATTCTCTTTGCTGAAGACCCATGCATACTGTGCTGCTAAAAGATAACAGTGGGGGCTTGACGACCTCAGGTCCTTGATAACCAAGGATTCATTCTTTATAATATGTGGGACTAGTATCCCAAGAGGAAGGGTGTTTCCTTTCAGTTCATACACACTGGGCCATAACTAGTTGGCATCCAAGCAAACTTTATAGTGCAGTGTTTGCAACAAAAGTTAAGTCCATTTTCTGATGTGCTATTAATTTTTTCCTTTGTAAAGAGTGAACTGACTGAAAATAAAAAGCAAGCTATTGGTTGGCATATCTCCATGTTGATTATGGACAGCCAGACTCCTTGATTCCTTTAGCCATGGAGAAATACAGCTTGCAAAAAGAGGTCACTGTTTAGTGACCTTTGATTGAAGACTTCACTTCTGTAAAAGTTGAATAGAGCAGCTAAGCATGTATATCTGACATGAAAAGAAATGTTGCACATTTCTAATTTTTTTTGACCTACAAGCTTATGGCACTAAAGACAAAAAATGGTATTTCATTTTATAACATTTTATCTTTTTTGTGTGTCTCTTTGCTCCTTGAGACATGGAATTTTTTTGTCTTGTTCCCAGAGAGGGACATCTGTTCCTAGTAGGCATAGCTTGAGAGGCAGTTTTTTCCCCCTCTTATACTTTGAACTTGAAGGCACTGGTGAGTTTGCTTTGTTGTTAGGGATCTGATTCGCTTACCTACCAGCATCGTGGAGCTTTGGTTACGAGATCAATACTCAGTGAGATTAATTAGATGCCAACAAGTAAGGAGTAGCAAAAATGGAGGCTATTTAAAGAGTAATATGTTAACAAGAGTATGCCTGCTGCTCTTTTGTCCACCATGTTGAGCTATTTGCTCAGAAACAAGAAGCTGGAGTCACGGCTTGTCAGAGCATAGTCATCTCTGAAACTGCATGTCAGGTTTGGTGAAAAATATCATTACTTTCATAGTTCATAGTAAAGTGATACAGAGAAGACTAACTATTCTATCAATCTCTTAATATCACCAATTTTATAAAATGCTCGTGTGTTTGGGGTGAAATTTAAAAGGCAGTCTGGAATCTCTGTTAAAGTTCTAATGTAATTTTTGAAAGAGTGTGGGTGGCAGACCCCTGTTGTATTGACTGGATGCTTGTTTAGTGTAACTTTTTGCCTGCAATGCTCGCAATTTTGCAGTTTTGTTCCTGAAGCTTCTTTGGGAAGCCCTAGCTGATTCTCTCCTCACTGGAGTCACTCTTTCCAACTAATTGACACCATGTAACATAACATCACTATAAATGAAGGAAAGCTGAAGCCCGTGATTTTTTTTTTTCTTCTGCTGAAGTTTATGTAGTACAGTAAAGAGCTAACTTAGTTCAGCTTTGGAGAGCACTGACATAATTCCTGTGTGCCATAAATTGTCATTGTTATTGATGAAGTCACGTGCATTCAGTCCAGTTCTTTGCATATTTTGTGATGTGCTGAATTACTATTGAGCCATCTTGCTTGCAGATTTACTTTTTAATGGGGTGGAAAACACTTAATACCTTGTTACGTGTTTCTGTATCCTTTGATAACCAGAGGCTGGAGAAAAGATATGATAGGAAAAGATAAATGATAGGTAAAAGTGCTACCAATATATTTTATTTTCTATAGTTTGTCTTTCTCTTGCCTTTGGTGAAGAAGTAAAGATATTTAAAACCTGAAACACAGACTGTTATAGGATTGGCTTTGGCTTACTTTTTAGAGGTGCAGAGAGGGGAACAATTTGATAATATATTGAGTGTGATAGACTATTTAATAAGGACAACTTCTGAACTTGTAGAAGTGCATGTTTTGACAATGTGTCCTTCCTTTTGTACTTACGTGATAACTGCTTAATAAGTTGAATTATCGTGGTTTTGTTTCCTACCTAATAGCAAGAAATATGTTTTAGAATGTGAAAAATATTTCTGGAGATTTTTATCGCTTAGTTCTTCTTCAAGAGAATTTGATGTTTGCTATATCCTTATTGGTAGGAAATAATTGATAATAATGAGATTAAATATTCTGAGGGAAATTCCAAATAGCAGGATGCATGTTGCTGAGCTCTGGATATGTGAAAATAGTCTGTCTTTTACGGTGAAGAAGAAGGCTTCCAGTTCCACAGTAATACTAGGCCTTTCTCTATAGTAAGCAGAGTAATTTGCGGTGAGAGGATAAATGGATTGTTAGTTGTGTAAAGGTGGCAGCAGCCGGAATTTCTGTCCTTCAACCTTGACGTTGGTCCACTCTCAGTAGACTAACCATATTTGCCTGATAAATGTCACCAAATCCTTATCTTAAGTGAATTGGGCAGTAAAGCAAAGTATGAATATTTAAGAGGACAGTAGATTTAAAGCCCTGGCAACTAGAGGAGCAGAAGAAAACCCATGACCTGAACACCCCTGATTGCTGGAGTTGCAGCTGCTTCTGCTCAAGCCTTAACTAAACAAGTTCAACAGCAGGGGGTCTAAAGCCGTTCACTTCTGGAGTTAAATATGTCTGATATGCAATACTAGCATGCTTTCCAGTTAAGTTGTGGGTTGTTCTGTGCTTTACATCCTGTTCCCCTGCCGGCTAACCATCAGATGTGGAAATCGATCATTTTTTAACAGTTATGCATATTTTCCATACCCTACTACAACTGGCCTTTGATAGGAAATGAAGCTGCAAAGTGGTGATTATGAGAGACATCCATCTCAGATCACTTAAATTATAAGGAACATTAGGACCAGGTGAGATAAAGTACCATCCCCTACTGATTAGCTAAAGGATACTTGGGACGTTAACCTTTATAAATTATGGTGACCTTTCTTAGAGGGAGAATAACTAGATTAAGGAAAAAAGGGACGTGCAGTGGGGAGGAACTGAAGTTTCTGGTACCTATTGTTCTTTAACTGATGTGTCTCTTTGCAGATGAAATTGTAATATTGAAAAATTCTATCTTGAGTATGTTTACAAGGGGAAAGTATTTGACTGTAAAGGATACTCTCTTTTTCCTCCCCCTTCTGCTAAGCCTCAGAAGAAGAAGGAGGAAAACCTTTCCAGTGTCCGATCTGTGGTTTGGTTATCAAGAGGAAGAGTTACTGGAAACGGCACATGGTGATTCATACAGGTTTGAAAAGTCATCAGTGTCCACTCTGCCCATTTCGCTGTGCACGCAAGGACAATCTCAAATCACACATGAAGGTAAGAGAAGTATTTACTGACAATCAAAACACTTGAATAATCAATCAAACCTTTTGCATTTGCAAGAATAAAATTTTCCTAGCTGTACTACTGATGATGCCTTTATTTAGATAAAGAGACCATAAAAAAGAGAGAGAAATAACTTTTTTTCTCTTTGCTTGCCTTTCCATTTTATGCGATGTGGAAACCCTCATGGGTTACATCAACCTGGTGCAGCACAAGTTGTCTGTGATGGATTTAGTTCTGGACCTGGAACCACCAGAAGTAGGGATGTTATCTGAGATGTGATATTATGCAAACACAGCAGTGCTGCTTTTCAGGATGCCAGTTGGTATCTCTGTATGCCATTGCATCACACTAAGTGGGCACAGCAGCTTGGCCACCACTAGCAGGGGATCTCTCCATTACTTTCCATAGGCAGGCCTGCAGTTTTAACTGTTTTCTCCTGTAGGTTTTACCTGCAGGCATTCTGGGAGCAAAGGATCCAAAACAAAATGAATGACAGATTGATTGTACTATAATGTTTTGTTTTCAAATGTTTCCATTAAATTTAAAGTGTGCTTTTAGTATAGCCTGAGTTTTAGGCTCAAACTGAAGATGACATTTGAAGGAAGCAACATCTGTGTTGATACAGAAAAAAAATACAAATGTAAAGAAACTATCTGCTTAGTTGGTCGCAACATACAAAGTACCTGGTGGTGCAAGCTGTAGAACATGTTTGGTGAAGTAAAAATTGTACCTGTCCCATTAGCCCATGGATGAAGAAGCTGAAGTGCAAGATTTCCCATATTAATGCAGCTGAGTTTTATAACAACAGTGAAGTGTTTTATTATAGTTAGTGTTTTGTCTAGTTTACACACCTCCATAGGTGGTCACAGGTAGTACAATGGAGAAAATTAGGAACTTCTTCACTGTCTCTGCTCTTTTCTGTGCCCTGTCTAACATAAACCCCTTCATTAACTGAGTCCATGTAATCTGAAAACAGACCCCTTGTACAAACAGGTAAATGTAGTGTTAATTATTTGGTAATATAGTAACTATTACCAAGTAACACTCAGTTAGACATCACTGAAGTCAGTGTCAGGCCCAGTGCTGTTTGACACACAATGTAAGAGATTACTATCTCCTTTAGCTTTACTGTGGAGATAAGATCTGAAGTCTCCTCAGTCAGTGCAGTCCAGTCATGCAGGTCATGATGAACCAGTGGTCTTTGCTGGTAAAATTGCTCTCTATTTAAGATGAGAGAGAGCAATTGTCTTACAAAACAAGGTGGCCTGTATTTGGTTTTTTATCCTTGTTATGGTTTTGTGGATAGGTGTAAAGAATCACAAGTACAAGAATCTGAAAGGTAGTGCTGTACCTTAATTTTGGTGGATTTCATACATTTTTCTCAATTGAGCAGGCAATTTGTAAAAATATTTTCTATCACATCAAAATTGAGGCAGGTGAATGAGGTAGGGACATGTTAGTCATGTGTCCAACAGTGTTGAATATAATTTGAATTCCCTTTGGTGAAAGTTTAAATTGATAACAAGATTAAAAATAAAATAAAAAAAAAGTGAGATATCTTTTCTCATTATAAAAAAGAGCTGTTTTTAAATCTGTGTGTAAACAAGCATGAGATTATAACCAACACACATATAAGCCAAGAGTGTTCAAATTAGAACGAGTACATATCAGAAATGGTACAGCACAGTTGGGAGCTACTTAGGATGCAGCTTTCTGGTAATGCCAGTTGGATGTTTCTGTTCTCTTCGTTGCCCTAGGATCCTTTGGGAGCTACCTGTCCTTATCTCTTTCCTGGCAGGCAACCCATGAAGGTAAAGCTGCCTCTAGGTCTCCATCCCTCTCTCCTTCCCAGTGAGTCAACTATGGCTGCAGGTGAAAAATCGAATCTTTTCGAAACCAAAAATGCTACTCAAAATTAGGGTACTAGGCTGGTGTTTGTCACTCGTTGTAAGCCAGTTTTTATTCTAGGATGATGTCATAAGCCAAGCTTTTTTCCTTTATGCTACTTTTTGGTTTTCAGGTTTTATGTTCTATTGATAAGGGTGACAGGTAAAACCTGTTGAGGTGTTTTGCCCAGCTGCAGTCCTCAAAAACTAGTAGCATTAGTTTTGTTTCCTCCTAGGTAGTGCAGGCCCAAGTTGAAGCACCTCCTCTTTTTCTCTAGATTCTTATAGGCATTTTACATTGAAACAAGTCATTTAGGGATTTAATTTCCATGAGTAGTTTGTGTGTGTCTCCATATGGCCTTCCTTATTTTGTGTATCCTTAGGTTCATGAATAATAACTATATAATATAAATATTGTGTAATTTTATGTTAATTATAACATGTCAAACCAATTGGCCCAGAATACAACATTGACAGCATTTTTGGTGTCTTGGCCTCTGCTAGAGAAAATATTAACAGAAAGCTGGATTGATTCCAGCCCCAACTGTGTTCAGATCTACATGTGCTACCCACCATGTTGATGAAGCATTCCTCCAATAAGGGCACATTGCCAGGACCAGCTCACAACTGGAGGCGAGGAAGTGAAAGGCAAGAAGGGAAGCAGAAGGAAAGTTTCCACACAGACACACAATGAACAAGAGAGACTGAGTAGACTGCCTTTTAAGGCACACAGTATTTATCTATAATTGTTCTATGGCATTTAGATTCCACAGTGATAGGCACCTTAGAAAAGTCCTAAAATAGACACAGTACAGAATTTTATTAGTCTGTTTTGGAGAAAATTTATAGTACATACATAACCACGAGTCTTGGCCCTTATTCCCAGGAATCTGGAGGTAGCATCACAGGACTTGATTCCGATATCATAGCGTGGTTTCCAGGGGTGCTGAGAATACTGAACATGAATGAATGGGTAACTGAGAGGTGTCTTGTCCAAGCAGGCAGCAAGGGTTGTGCTTGAGTCATTCTCTCTGTTTATCTAAATGTATATTCACTTGACATACGTTGTTTTCTTCTTGAGAGAGAGTATTTTGTATATTACTTCCACAGAAGGCAACAGAAAGGGGTGGTGTAATTCAGCAAGACGTATTCAGGCTTTCCTGTTTTTCCTGGTAGTAAAGTAGGGATTAAATTTACCTCAGAAGAATACCACAAGCATCAGTCAGACTTTGGCCAATTAGTGCCTTTAGATCATGCATGTATCTTCCTCAGCAACTAGTGGACAGATAAGCTGTGAGATCATACAGATATGTTCCAAGAAAGCAACAGGATATTATCCTGAGCTCTTGGAAGAGGGGATGAGGAAGAGGAGCATATGGCCAAAACCAATATCTATAAATGTTCCTTGTGCTGCTATATAAACACAAAGCAG
The DNA here is from genome assembly GCA_013400375.1 of Thinocorus orbignyianus. Taxonomy (NCBI): domain Eukaryota; kingdom Metazoa; phylum Chordata; class Aves; order Ciconiiformes; family Thinocoridae; genus Thinocorus; species Thinocorus orbignyianus. The sequence goes on along the minus strand of VXBW01005454.1, from coordinate 1,304,070 downwards.
AAAAGAGTGAGCCGGCTCTTCTAGCAGTGGAGAAGGTTGATGTTGCAAACACGTGCTGAAGTGTGATGGTATGACAGAAAATGAGGAAAGGAGAGATTAAGCTTAGCAGAAAAGTTAGATGCAATGGCAGGCATTTCACATGATGCTTCCCGCTTCTGTTGCTTCTGAAGAGGAGTGAGATCTGAGATTAATATTCCTGTGTAATATGAAGAGGGTTATAATCTCCTGACTGGGAAGAGAGTATCAGTTACACGATAATGGGAATCAGGAAAGTCCTTGAAGAGTGTAGCCAGGCACTCACTATCCCTTAGTGAATTGGTTTTCCCTCTTTTTTCTGCAGCTAGGGCTAGACAACTGAATAAGAATTCCTAATTCATTTTAGTGAAGTATAAAACAGGTTATTATAAAGCATCTTCACTATACTGGGAGAAGGTCGACTGTGTTTTAAGGGAGAGTTTTTTGTGTAGTTTGGTTTGAGTTAACCTTAAAGAGCCCTGGGAGGCACCTGTGATTCCATTACCTCCCCTCAGTCAAGGGGAGGTAATGCAAACTTGCACAGCTTTTCAACAAGTGAAATCTGTGCCCTGTGTCTCAGACAGGTACAAGTGACTTCAAATATCTGCCTTTTATTCTTGTCACTTTTTGCATATGAGACAAGGGTAAGACAGGAAATGCATTGATACCTTAAATCTTAAAGAATAAAAAAATTTTTTTGAACACCTAGTCTGGCCTAGCCCTGCAGAGAGGCTTTTTTTTTTCCCCCTGGTTTTTTTTTTTCCTTTGCTTTCAACAAAAGCAAGGAAATAGTTTCAAAAAGAAAAAACTATATAAATAATGTATGTATCCTGAGGGAAAGGATCATATCAAAACTAGCACTGTAGCACTAAACTTTTGAAAGCTCAATACTTTAAAAATGAGGGAACTTGTCAGAAAAGAGGATGAAATGAAAAAGCAGAGAGCATGTGGTAGATGCACAATGGAGACCTCTCAACTGTAGACACAGAAGGCATTTTACTAAAAGAAATTTTTAAAAATACTAAAAAAAAAACCCAAACAAACAGGAAAAAAGCAGTGAGTAGTCATGTATGGCTGAATGGCCAGGTTGTGGTAGTTAGTAGTTGTTGATTTCAGGAGTTGTTTAAGCAGATGCTCCTCTCATGGAATTGTTAGCGCTTGAAAGGTGATGAGAAAAAGAAAACCTATAGCAGGCAAAGAAAAAACCATTTTTCTCAGAAAAAAAAAAATTCATTCTGAGTGTTTAAGAAAAAAAACAACAAAATAACCTGTGTTAAGTCCCCAAAAAGAAAGGTGGATACCAATCCTTCCCTTTCGGTGCCTCGTAACTAGAAGGAAGAGTCTGTGCAAAGCATTACACCAACTTTAAGGATAAGGGAAAAGATCTACCTCACCAGTACTATAAAATTTCAGGATGTGCCTGTGTCACGTTTTCCCTCACCCTTACTTGCCACTGCACTCTGTTAGGTGGGACTACTTGTATTTGTAGCTGTGGTACATCTCTACGGGCCAGTGTATATTTCCCATGACTTAAATTGGCTGGTAAATCAGCCAGAATGTTGCTTTTAAGTATGAAAAGATGATTCAAGAAACTATTTATGTTAACACAAATGTTAGTATGTCAACAAAAAATTTAACAGAAAAAATTCCATGAATGATGTGATACATAGGGACATGTGGTTTCTGTGAAAGAAAATCATGTGTTCTTCTACTAAGATGTTTTGAGCACGTCGGGAAATTATGGACTTAGGAATCAGTTGAAATTTATTTGGTCTTTAAAAAAGCCTTTGGCAAAGCTTCTCACTGAGAAGCTGCCAAATAAATTAAGCAATGTGATGTACTATGGCAAATTAGAAACTCACCAAGAGATGGTAAAACAAAGGGTAGGAAGGAATTAACAGTTTTTAAAGTATGACAAAATGCTAACAGAGGGTTGTTCCATTACCAAGAATGGAATTGTACGTATCTTAGCAAATATCATCAGCACAAAATGATGACTGCAAGTAGGAGAATTGTAGATGATGCATCCTGATGTGTATGAATGAAGATTAGAAAAGGTAAAGCTTGAAAGGGAATAAAAAGAGGCTGGCTGACAGATAAACAAGGGGGCAAATGAAGTTGTTGTTGACAGATACAAGGGACTGCACCTTGGAAACAAGAATCTAATTGTGCACCTGGCTGTCTGGTATAATGAACTGTAACTACTCAGGGAAAGTATCTGAGTATTGTTGTAGACAGTTCAATGAAAACCTTCTCTTGGCTTGAGCAGCAGTGTTTAAAAAGTACATTAGGTACATCAATGTCTGTAGGATAAAACAGAAGTAACACTGAAAATATTACAATGCTATCATTACCATATGGTATTCTGCCACATACAATACTCACTTCTGGTCACTGCATCAAAAAGACATATCAGAAATAGAAGGGATTTTTAAAGCTGGTAACAAAAAATGATTAGTGGGATGGCAAGAACTCCATTGAAGAAAGAAGCTGAAAAGAATGGGACTAGCAGATACAGAAAGAAGGCGTGGTGAAAATAATACCATGCGATAGAGGAGATTAATTGGAACGGCTTCTGTTTTAATTTTCTTGCAATGAAAGAATGAGGAGGCAGCAAGAGAAACTCGAAGAAAAAAAATAAAAAAAAAAAAAAAAAAGATGACCAGCAGATAATTTGTATCCAAATCCTCAAACTAGGCCTAAAGTTTGTAAGGAGTTGTCATGGTTTAGACCGAGTTGGTCAGTGACAGATGCTCCCACCCTCACCTCTTGCTCCAAGGGCAGCTGGAGGAGAGAGAGAGATATTTATAGATTTAGAAGGAACTAAACTGGTTTAAGGAAATACTAATATTAAAATAGATACAAAACTGTATCAAGCTCCCAGGATGGAGTCATCATCAGTCACTGGGGAGGTCCCAGACTGGACTCAGTGATGGATAGGAACTGGATTCCAGCTCTGGAGTCAGGACACACGGATCAGGATTAAAGACAGATGAACAGACAGGGTCCTCCTCAGATGTCAGACGCTGAAGAAAGAACTGACCCTTTGATACTACAACTTTTATACTGAGCATGGCATAATGGGATGGAATACCCCTGCTGGGCAGTTGTGGGTCAGCTGTCCTGACTGCTCCTCCCTGCAAGTGGGAAAGCTCTATGCTTTTCTGTTTCCAACCCTCCAATGGGGCAAGTAATGAAATTAGCTGGCCTTGGTTGTTACAGCAGTAAATATAAGCAAGAGCCTCTCTGCATACCATTCCTTGGCATGAAGTATAAACATTGGTCTTATCACTCTGAGAACCAACGGTTTTCTGCACAATATGCTGTTAATTTCAGAGTCAGAAGAGGCCTAGCTAAGAACAGAAAGTTTACTGAACAGAAAGTTAGTTCTGTTTTACATCAAACTAGGATAGAAGTGTATAGTTATATTGAAAATTATTGTGTATCAAGCACACACTGGAAAAACTTAGAACTGAGAAATATAATTTGGTAGTAGAAAAACTGTAGGGTTAAAATAAAGCTGATACAAGTACTTTGCACTGTCAAGGAGAATATACACTGTATAATAAAATAAACTCAGAAGGTAGGAGTCTTAACTGTTTCTGATGCAAGTCAGACATTTTTATTTATGGGATTTTGAAAGCACTATTCTCTATGAGCAGGTTGTGCACTGTAGTTTGTTGCAGTGTAATTCAGAGAGATCCAGATCTGGAAAAAGCTGGGCTCAGAGTGGGATTTTGGAGAAAACCTGTCAGCTACCCTCTTGTCTCCTCCTACCTGTGGTTCTTGGAGCAGCAGCCCAGTTGAGTCTAAAGAGGACATCTGCTGGTTTGGGTAGCATTAGCACAGTGCAAGAGCCATTCCCTGTCTCATGGAGGGAGAAGACAGCAGAGTTGGGGCTGTTTAACCTGGAGAAGAGAAGGCTCCAGGGAGACCTTATAGCAGCCTTCCAGTGCCTAAAGGGGGCTGCAGGAGAGATGGGGAGGGACTCTGTCAGGGAGTATAGGATGAGGGATAACGGTTTTAAACTGAAAGGGAAGATTTAGATTAGATATTAGGAAGAAATTCTTTACTGTGAGGTTAGTGAGACACTGGAACAGGTTGCCCAGAGAATCTGTGGATGCCCCATCCCTGGAAGTGTTCGAGACCAGGCTGGGTGGAGCTTTGAGCAACCTGCTCTAGTGGGAGGTATGGGGGTTGGAACGAGATGATCTTTAAGGTCCCTTCCAACCCAAACCATTCTATTCTGTGATTCAAGACTGTAACGTTGCATGATCTGGATCTCCCATGTGGCTTTCTAAATAGCTCTACAGGGTTTCTTTTTTTTTTTTTTTATTCTATAGCAAGTAGTCGCTGCCTTGAGTTTTCTCTCCGAATAGCATAGAGTGGCAATTCTTGGCTCTTGTATCTGCTGTCAAATTAAAAAATAAGGGATAGTTTTTCCTGTAGAAGGACTTTAATTCTTAGTTTCTATTTCCAACAGTGTTCAGTTTTTAAAAAATGTTATTTATTATTGAGAATTAAAAAAAAGTCTTATGGTGGGACTGGACCCAAGACATTGGGAGCCAAATATTAGGTTTGATGTTGTTTCATATGGGCTTCTTTGTAGATCTGAAATTCTTCCTTTCAGAACTCAAAATAATGGGTTTGAATCTGTCAGTCCTTGCCTGCGAGTTATAAACGTACTTTATTTTATAAGAAATCCATTGGTGGTGCTCCTATTGTCTTTGAGCAGGAGAAAATTCAAAATCAGATGAATCAGTCCCACCTCTATTCTCATCCGTTCTCAAAAAGATATTGTAGGGGTGGCATGCCATGCTCCTGGGAAGAGAAGGTGGACTCCCACATGCTTTGCCACCCTAATGCAGCAGTGACAGCCTTCAGAAGGCATCATATTGATGATTGTGATAAGGAGCCTCTAGAAGAAGTGGTTAAATATGTAGGCAGGGAAATGTTGATTGAAAGGGTCCTAGAGAGAAACCCTGGCACAGAGAATCTCAGTGCGTGTAAGAGAGAAAGTTGCCATGGTGAGAGTGCTTGCTACCATTAGTACGTCTTGGTGCTCTTCATGAAGAAGAGTGCTTACACACTGCTCTGCTCACAGGCTATCCTGTTTCCAGTAGGACAGACAGGCAATCTGGTTGGCATTTCTGTTGTAACCTGTTAATATTTGGAATTTACTGTGCTGATATTCTCCTTTGAGGTTGTTGTTTTAAAACTGTCTTAGGGTTAGTATTAGCTTTCAATTATTTTTTTTTTTTCTGGTCAGGCTCAATTTTAAGATTCCAGAATTACTTTGTCTATGAATGTCAGGTTTATATGATACTGAGAATGTAATTTGGTAAAGTGGCTGGCCAAGAGATACTCTCTCTTGCTGTCTGTTAAGTACCTAATCTCCAGAGCCCTTGAAGAGGTGCTGAATGAAAAGTTATACACCACTAATGAAATGTGTCTTCATTGAATGTAAAAAAGGGCTAAAAGAGGGATGTTTCCCAGCATCACATTTTAGCAGACCTGGATTCAGGTTCTGTGTATGTAGATCTGGGAATACTAGATATGAACTTGTGACTAAATTCCTCTTAGAAAATGAATCATGCCAAATCTACGTCTTCCTCTACTCTGCCCTGGTGAGGCCACATCTGAACTACTGTGTCCAGTTCTGCTCTTCCCCAGTTCAAGAAAGACAAGGAACAACTGGAAAGAGTCCAGTGAAGGGCTAGGAAGTTGATCAAGGGATTGGATCATCTCTCTTATGAGAAAAGGCTGAGAGACCTGGGTCTGTTTAATCTGGAGAAGAGAAGACAAAGGAGATCTCATCAATGCTTATAAATATCTAAAGAGTGTGTGTCAAGAGGATGGGGCAAGACTCTTTTCAGTGGTGCCCAGCGCCAGGACAAGAGGCAACAGGCACAAACTGAAACACAGGAAATTCCATCTGGACTTGCAGAGAAAATTCTTTACTTGGAGGGTTNGGAACAACTGGAAAGAGTCCAGTGAAGGGCTAGGAAGTTGATCAAGGGATTGGATCATCTCTCTTATGAGAAAAGGCTGAGAGACCTGGGTCTGTTTAATCTGGAGAAGAGAAGACAAAGGAGATCTCATCAATGCTTATAAATATCTAAAGAGTGTGTGTCAAGAGGATGGGGCAAGACTCTTTTCAGTGGTGCCCAGCGCCAGGACAAGAGGCAACAGGCACAAACTGAAACACAGGAAATTCCATCTGGACTTGCAGAGAAAATTCTTTACTTGGAGGGTTCTAGAGCACTGGAACAGGCTGCCCAGAGAGGTTGTGGAGTCTCCTTCTCTGGGGATATTCAAAACACGTCTGGACACGATCGTATGCAACTTGCTGCAGGTGAACCTACTTTGGCAGAGGGGTTGGACTAGATGATCTCCAGAGGTCCATTCCAATCCTTACTATTCTGTGAAACTCCAACCTGAATTTTGACAGAGCTGTGTTTGGAAAATGCTACTGTTGCCCCAGAGCTCTGCAGCAATCTGCACCAGGAGTCTCAGGATCTAGGCCCCAGCTCTCCAGGAAACTGGAAAATGCTGAAAGCCTTAGTTAGAGCTAGATTTTCCAGGCTTCCTGGTGTAGACCTGAGCTTTCACTAGAGCTATAGCTCTCAAGGCTTTTGGACTCCCAGGCTACAGCAGTGAGCCTTGGATCCCTGTCACATCTGGCTGCTTCTGAGCCAAACCTGCTGAGCAGGGGGAAGAGTACCACTCAGTCAGGTAGGAGTATCATGCCTTGTTTGCCAAGAGTTCATCAAACCTCTCTGTGTTTCAGGTGAAATATTTTGCGTTACACAAATTGCCATTTTCAAACAAAAATCTGTCTCACTGAAATGTTTCCAGCCAACTCAAGTCACAACTGAAAATGAATGTGTGGAGCTCAGTCTGGTGCCAGTTTGTCCTGATCACATTTTCATCAATTAGTAAAGAAAAAATACATGAATTTGCCAGTCTATCTGCAGGGAGTGGCCTGGAATGCTACTGTCAGGATTTAAAATCCATTTCTGAAGGGAAAAAACTTCTTTATACCTGCCACTGTTATTCTGGGTTCAGTTATTCCTTCCCTTTCATGTGTACTGTGCTAAACAAGAAATTGTATAACTATATGCATATAGTTTATATTAATGAATGTGTTCAAATAGTATGTAAACTGTTACATATGAATGAATCTATAGGGTTCTTTTCAAAAGGCATCAGGATTGGGCCTGAGGATACTAGGCGTTGTAGTCATACTGGAGCATGCAGTCTCTATGGGAATGAGCCTGCAGTCAAAATATGAGGACAGTAAAATCAACTGTGATCATTAATTTTCTGAAAAAAATGAATAAATGGCAAACACAATGTCTCATGTTTGTGTATGATCGTAACAGAGCTGTTGATGTGATTTGCAGCAAACTCTTTCAGTAGTGCCTTGGTATTGCCAGGTGCTGTGTTTTTACTCTGGTGATGCCCGAATCAACGATGCACATTGCTATGCAGGTTGGTGTTTTGCTGCGTTGCTGTGAACAATTGTTATTTATAAGATAGCATAGAATGATCTTGCTAAGCAGAAGGTGTAATAGATAGGGGGTTGTTCTTAAATCAAGAAAGCTACTAGTTACAGCTTGGAAGTCTTTTTATGCACTGACAGATCATTGAGATCTGGTTGTAAGGACTTTGATCCAAAACAGACTTCATAATTTCCATGCTGCAAAACAGATGTTCCTGATTAATTTTTTTTGTTAGTTGAGTCTGATGCTTATATTCTTTGACTTCTGTGTGAAAGAATCCTACTGTTCTTAGTGCCTGACCTCTTTCCAAGTGCTCAGAATAAATTTATCCATTAGTAAATTATATTTTTTATAAAAATGGCGTGAGAAGTGTAGAGTTGAGATTCCTATAATGCTAGTAAACTGCAGTAAACTGTTTTGTTTAATACATGCTTTTATCTTTCACCTCTTGAACCAGGTTCATCAGCACCAAGACAGGGGTGAGACCTTTCAATGCCAGCTATGCCCTTTTACCTCCTCCCGCCACTTCAGTCTGAAACTCCATATGCGTTGCCATCAGCATTTCCTCAGGACAGAATCCAAAGTGAAGGAGGAAATACCAGAAACTGAGGTGAAGGGGTCACCGCAGCTAAATAGTGACTCCTGCCCGGGACCACAGAGGGAAGGAGGTGGACCTGACCTTATGGGATCAGCATCTGTATCTAAAACACCTGATGTGGTGGGGCAGCCTAGTGGAGGTATTCCTACTTTATTAGTGAAAGAAGAGCCCAAAGATGACAATGGCATCTCAGCTGCACCTTTTGCTCTTAGCACTGTTGACAGAGCCCCCAACAACACAAAGCTGAAAGACTCCTCTGACTTTGTGGCCAATACAGCATCAGCACTATTCAGCCAAGACATCTCTGTCAAGATGGCATCAGATTTTCTTATGAAGCTGTCAGGTAATTGAGCAGCGAGTGGCAGCACCAGCTGCTCCTTTATGGGCTAAGAAACACTTTGCCTTGGGTTTGCTAAGCCAGAATTGCAGGGAGAAAAACATTGCAACTTCTTAACTTAAAATTTCTTGTTTCTTTTGATAGGGAGAGGTACATGATGGAGGAAGAAGGGGAAACAGTGAGAGAAGAGAGGGATTTTTCTATTTAATTACTGGGATGGGGAGTGAGATTTTTTTATTCAGACTTTCATGTTCATTGGCAATTACCTTGGCAAATCTCATTTGGTGTGTTTTTCAGGCATGCTGAATAACTGTAGTTCTGGTTTGAAATCTCTGAGGGTCACGAGTGTATAGCACGTTAGAGAATTAAGCTCTAAAGTTCTCTGCCTTTACCCATCTGTTAAATAGGCCCAGTAAAGTATTGGTCATCTTCCTTTCAAGAGTAGTATTCAAGGTCTAACTAGCAAATACATGTGAAGTATGAATGTTACTGCGTTTCTTGATTATTAACATTTAAAAAAATGGATCTTAGAGATCCATGAACAGCTTTTACAATTTTTTTACTATTTTAATTGAAATCCACGTCTAATGGAAAGCACGTGTTTATTGTGTTTTCTTTCGCTGTCAGATTATTGCTGTAAGAATGACATTCATATGTGAAACTCCGAAGCTGAAGATGTTTCTAGGGTGAATCTATTACATTTTATATACTATTTTATTGATTTGGCTGAATACCTCGAACTTTATTGTTTGAGGTTTTATTTTATTATAATACAAACTTTATTGTTTGTATTATTAAACTAAGGTATTAGCTCTGTGTGCTCATGCTATTGCCTTGGTGAAACCACAGCCACTTATTTTGGAAAGGCTCGCTGTCCTCATATGCCCTTACCTCTGGGATTGCCATTCTGTGAGGAATTGAGTAGAACGGGTGAACATGAGAAATCAAACCTAAGGCTTTGTGGAGCCAAACAGGAAAAGAGAAAAGAGCTGAAGACAAGCAGGAGATCAAATGGGCTGGCACACTTGGTTTGTGGTGTGAGTTGGAAGCCACAGAAACCTCCCCTTAAAAAAAAAAAAAAAAGTAAAAATAATAGTCTGTTGGTATAATTTATTATTATGAGCAATAAAAGATCAGTGAGGATGATTCTGTTTTGATTTGCTTGTACATTTTTTAATTTGAGTTTTGAATTTGGACTCTACATGAAATCCGTATTTTTAAGTTGTCTGACAGTTGTCCCGTATTTGATGTTGTTCTGATGTCTGTCCTAAATTTGTGTTTCTGTGCACTACAGTGGCTCTACACATCACCGTACTGACCGGTAGATGGTAGTGGTTATGATTGCTGTGAGAATGAGAGCAGAAAGCACGATAAGGGAAGGAAGACCGGAAAGCTGGGAAAACATACAACATTTTGATGTGTTGTTTTTCATGTAGCAGTTGATGGGGAGCTGTTTACAGTTTGGCAGGCAGTCGTGTTTTCAATCTCTGATCTCTTGGCATCAGAAAAAGGAAACAAATGTACATTATTCATGCAAAAGGCCTATGCAGTTATTTTATGGTAACTTACTAAAGGTCTTGAAACCTGACTTGTATGCACTGTTACCTAGCAACATGTTATAAAGTCACTAGGGGAGTGAGATGTATCTGCAATTTTGTATGCGTGCATATTTGGATTAAAATGTACTGCCAGTCACAAAGTTTATTACAGCAGAAGAGCAATGCTAAAAGGAAAGGAATTTCTTTTCTCCTGAGATTTATATTGTGTTATATACATTTAGCTCATGGTTTCTTCCATACTGTGTGCACAAATTTGGAGTAGAAATAGAAGTAATTCTCTTTTAGCAAGTTGGCTAAGTATTAGCTGCAATTTTTTGACTGCTTTCTGGGATTAACCAAGTTCCTTTGAGTGATTTCTTTATTACAACACTGTCTTGTTAGGCCCATCAGAACCTCAATTATTTGCCCTACCTTTTTAATGATATACATCTTCTGACATCTCAAATTGTATATGCCAATTTTAGCAGCCAACACAGATTTGTCGAGACCATATTATGTCAAAACAATCTAATTTTTTTCTCTGACAGGCCTTGTGGCTGAGAAAGAAGCAGTAGATAGACATATAGACTTTTAGAATTTGTCACTTATTGAATATTGATGGTTTAAATGAACATTTATTTTTGCTTGCCAATCTTTTTTGCTACTCCTCTTATTGGTTGGTGTCAGTTTGTATGCACCCAGTTTCATGGGAGACCTCAGGGCCTGCTGGTTTTCATTTCTGGGCAGTTTCAGCCTCTTTTTCCAAGCGTGGGACTCAGAGAAGTGCTTGTCTCCCTTCAGACCTAAGACTTAAAACTTCCAGAAATTTATCAGGTGCGCCTAGGGTGAAAGGTGGTACAAAACTGGTGCTTATTAACTATTATGAATTTTTTAATTGAGTCTTAATAGGCTTGTATATAATCTTGACTCTCAGTATTATTTCTGATTGTGTGATGCAGTACCTTTCTGGCCTAGATGAAGTAGATGTCAGATGGAAAATAGTATGTGGAAAGTAGTTCACAGTCAAAAGATCTGTAAAAAAAAATGTGCTACTGTTCAACAGTTGCACAAATGCAAAATCAGGAACTAGCTAGGTAACATTTCTGTGGGAAAGGAACAGGCATTAAAGCAACATACTGCTAGTAAAAATGCAGTCATTTTACTGGGATGTATGCAGAAATAGCATCAAAAAAGGCGGAAATAGTCCTGCTCTTCTGCTCAGTCTTGCTGAGGTCCAACGTTTTGGCACTATAGTTTGTGAAGAGTGCGGAGAGTTGGAAAGCCTTCAAAGGAGAGCAGCAGAAATGACTGGAGGTTTAGGAAACATGTCTAGAGAGGATGGATAAAAGGGAGTGAGGTTGTGAAGCCTATAGAGAAGGCTAAGGAGAGTCATTAGTGAGCCTTCAGTGCATTAAAAAGTTTGCACGAGGAGAAGGCAACAACCTGTTTGTAATTCATTGTAATTGTGATGAAAATGACAGGTTTATATTGCTGTAGGGTTTAAGTTGGCATTAGGAAAATCTTTCCAAAAGTTGAGGTAGGTAAACCTCTATGATAGTTTGGCTGGAGACATTGTGGCATCTTTGCCACTGCAGAATTTTAAAAACAGGTTAGATAGCTACCTGTCAGATATGGTCAATCACGTATTAGGCAGTAAGATGGACTAGGTATGTGTATCTCAATGAAATATAGGACATCAGAAGCAGTTGCAAGGAATTTCAGCTGAACAAAAACAAACAGCAAGCTGTAGAGAAGCAAAGTGGGGGAAAAACATACAGATGTTCAAAGTTAGGCTTGGTTTCAACTGGGCCAGAAATGAATTGAAATGATGCTGCTCAAAATGGCCTCTGAATTTTTTTCTGGTGGACTTAGGGGAACTTTAGATTTAAAGAAATATTGGTGTGGGTGAGCCTTTGAGATCCCTTCAGCCCTAATTTTGTGCCATTGATTGCCACAGATTTTTAGTTTCATATTTTATGAAATAAGGCGTAACAGAAATCACCAAATGTAAATCTAAAAAGAAAACCTAATGTTGATATTTTTTCCTGATTTCCATTCTCCAGGTCCTAGTTTAAGGTAGAAATGTTATGTAAATTTGGAAAGGGTTATTGTTTGTAAAGACAATGATCAGATGACATTTAATATATAAACAGAATAATATTTAAGCATGGGCACGTTTTTACCTTCAAGTTTTCCTCCTCTTATTTCAGTAGGACTGCTTGTACGCTGTAAGTTGCCCGAGTACTTTGCTGGATCAGTGCTTTGCCAGAATGTTTTCTTCCCCCAGTCTATTAATTCCACATTGAAACTTTGAAACTGCATTCATATCTAAATTTGCAGAGTATTTGCTTTTCCTATTTCAAAGGTTTCAGCAGCAGACATTATACAACACATGTCTTTAAATACTGTTGTCCTTCCACCCACTTCTAAGGCTTGTTTTCTTTTGTAATAAAAACCGTCTTTCACAGTGATCTAAATTACGATGGCCAGTGTACTCTAGTGAAGTTATTACTACGCCTCTGTTATGTGCTGCAGTTACTTTTCATAACATTCGAAAATAAATGAATCTCGTCAAAACGCATGGGATTCTTGCACTATTGATCTCAAAGGAATTCTCTGTGGAAACAGTTATTGTAAAGCATACTTCATTGTTGGCCTCTCTCCGCCACCCCTCTGTGTTCACCATGTGTGTTACTCTAGAAAGCATGTCCTGTGATGGCATATATTATCATGTGCCCTGCTTTTGCGGTTCTTTTTATGTTCCCCAAGTTACTTGCATCAAAAAACTTTAAAATAGAGAGGAGGAAAGAAAGAGAAGGTGATGATGGTCTGGAGCTGGGTATGTTAAACAAAAGAGAAACTGTTTTCTTCCAGTTTAAGACATACTTGCTGTCATCAACATGTAAGGAGTGAAATATTTATTTTGGAAAATAATGCCGTTCTGGCATTTTGGTGACCGTCCAAAGTACTTAGACTTTGCATTCATGTTTTATTAGCTGATTTCATTAGTGGGGTAATGAAATAGGAAATCACTAAACAGCTACATACACAATATTAGTTGATAAGCTAAGTAATCACTTAGATTGTTTGTTCTGTTTGGCTTTATAAAATTACTAAATTCCTTAAAGGTGACACAGGTAATTTGAAATGTTTTAGCATTTGCCATTGACAGTATTGAACTGACTGCCTTGAACTCTTCAAACAGCTATTTTAAAATAAAAGCATGTCCAATTAAACTGTCATAATTGATGTATTTGTGTAGCAGGTTCCAAAAAAAAGACCATGCTGCATATATTTAGGATTTGTAGTTTATGCCAGAATGTAGAATTTCAATGTGTAAGCGTATAGGACTGGCAATTATTGAGCCGTATCCTTAATTTAAAAATACTGTGAATTCCATAACGCTTCTGTCAGTGTAAATACCTCTGATGTCATCAGGCTCTCTCTTTGAAGTGTCTCTCCAGATTCTCATTTTCATAATTTCCATATAGACCTTTAATTTAAAATAAAACCGAAAAAGAGTAATAGCATGGTTAATTAAAACTTGGGCAAATAAAAGCTTCTACTAATCTTTGCCACTGATATATCACCCACCTTGTAATCTCTTTTCAGTGATCACTTACATCCAGGAAATTGTGTCTTACATACACAATTTCCTGACATCCTTGAAATCATACCCATCATGTTTTACACCTTGAAGAAATACGTAGAGTTTAGCAAGATAAAGCAGTGTAGACTCTGTTCTAATTCAGTCACTTAAAATGCAGGATAAAAAACTGCTTTTTTGTGAACTCAGCCCAATAACTCAAAAGAAGATATGGATATGATTCCAGACCAGCTCTGTACTATCAATGTAGTTTTTTATACCTACACAAACTCCTGCACTTGGAGTGTAAGACTAGACTAGACTGATGGCTCTTTTGCTTCTCTGATTCTACCCAGATTAACGGTGTAAGTCTTAGCTAATGAACCTTTTTGTCACATCTGTCCAAAATGGGAATTGAAGACATTATTAGTTCAATCATCTCTGATTGTTTGCTTTGTTTTTTCTTTTCTTAAACAAATATAAAGGTCAGTCTGGAGGTGTTTCTCTCCTTCTCTGTTTCTGTTCCTTCATAGAGAGAAGAAGTTTTCATACTGCAAACAATTCTTTCCTATCAGCAACAAATTTCCCTCTGCTCCTTGCACTCTCCTCTCTCTCTTTTCTCCAGCTTTCCATGAGTTTTACTTATTCTGTTGGTTTTTCTTTTATTTTTTCCTGGAAAGAAGATGTCTTGGCAGATATTGCAACCTTGTTTAGCAGGTGGAACTCTGGCTGCATAACAGACGTCTTGGGGCATGGGAGGATGTGTGGTCCTACAGGTGCCTTAGTAATTTGCCTAATTTCTTCCTTCCACTTGGACTAGAACTTTGTGAAATTTTGAGGGGACAGTAGCAGAACTGGTTGTTCTTCAGTGCTGTGTCTCATTTGGCTTGACTCCAGCTCCTTAAATGCAAAGCAGCTGTAGACAGCATCAGGACTGTTAACTGGCCTTTTTTTAAGCTATGCTTATACATTTTTAACATGCTTAAACAATACGGTTTGGAAAAACTCATGTTTTAAGTGGCTTCTGGAAGCCCAGAGGTGGCAAATCTTGGCATCATCATACTTCTCACGATTGTCTATTCTGCCATTCCACTGCTTTGATAAAAAGAAATGTTTTAATACTGAGCACCCTTGAGTAATAAGTAACTTTATCATTGATAGCTCTCATCCTCTTCTTTGGCGTCCTGTGGGTTAGTTTATTTGGCTGAAGGCAGAGTAGAGGGCTTTGAAAATGAGATGTAATTGAGTTAGCACTCCCAGGAGAGTTAGGTAACATGAGGTACTCTGGGACAGATTAATGCTCCAGGGCAGAAGGCACTAAAAAGAAATGAGATGCCAGGTAGACTGTCCTGCCAGAAGAACAGTATTTCTCCTTCTGGGCCACTTACGTTGGAGACAGCCCCTATGTTTAATAAGTTATCAGCCCAATTGAATTTTAGTCTGGTGACTCTCTAACAGGTTCCAATTGCATAGATTTTTCTTGCAAAGCAATTAGCTTACTGGTGACTTCTGCAGTGTTTGTACCCCTTACTCAGTTCTTGAATGTCATCAAATACAAGCCATAGCCTCTGTGCAGAACTTCAATACCTACCTGCACATTTCAATTACTAGAGTGAAAATAGCAGAAGACTCAAGTCAGACCATTTATTGACCACAGCCACCTTCAGGATGATGTCCAGTGTTGGGGAAATGTATCTTCCAAATATTGCGCAAGTGATCTGTCGAAGGACCTTGGTTTGTTTTAACCACTGCAGCTTGCATCTAACCACCTGGAGTGGAAGGTTTCCTGTGTCATTCAGATGGTCTAGCTCTGGTTAGATCTGGGTGAAATACTGTCTTTTCTTCCTCAGGTAGAAGTCGTACCATAGTTCTCTTGCCATGGTGGCTCTGAGGAGAATCACAAAGGAAGGTTTTTCTGCAAGATCTTAGGGAGACCAGCTCAATTTGTAGACCTTTTGGAATGTGGTCTCACTCCCTAGCCACAGCTGACCTGCCCTCTCTCATCTTTGTAGCTGTAGTCAGGCATCACAAAATAATATGATGTTGCAGCAGTGTACTGTGGTGTTTTCATCACAGTTCCTTTCAACCCAGACTCTGTAGGTGCTTTTTCTCATGGCCTCTTTTGAGGCAGCATTTTTGTTTTGGATTGTTTTTTCTTTCTTATGCTCTTTGCTCAGAGAGATGGAACGGTGACTGACTCCTTGCTGATTGTGACTTGTAACATTGAGCTTGGCTTGAAGTAATCAGTCCATTTTTTTTCTTTCAATTATAAACAATTTGAGGGTTTGGAAATCCTCGTAAGTGGACTGATGCAGTTAGCAGCTTCTACCAGAGTGTTTTAGATTGCCTGAACAGATGCCCAAAGCTTTTCCTTGTGGCCTTTGGCAATTTGGGGGGAGTGTTATAACTTTCATCATCTACTTTTGCCAAATGTATCAAATTATTCCAGCTTCCAGGAAGATAGAAATCAGCGGTCTGGAATCTTCTATGATCTCTTTTTCCTAGATATGGAATAGAATACAATGGAATGGAAAGGAAGAAATAGGTAATTATCTACTGTTGTCTGTTGGTTGCGTTTGCTGGATGGCATTTGTTTTCCTTGTTGTGTGTTTAAAAATTAAATTGCTGGGGTTTTTGGATTCAGTCTGCAGGCAACACATCCTTCAGCCTGTTCTCATTGCAGTTCAGAATGAATACGAATATAAGCTAAATGCAAATAAAGTATATTAATGTGTATCTATTTTTATATGTGGATAGAAGATGTTATTTTTTCTAGGGAGTAATGATTTTGTAGTTCAAACATACTTGAATAGACTTCAACATCATCTTTTTAATCCGTGTCTAGTTCTAATTTTTAGAAGATTTCTCAGTCACACGTTTTTTTAAAAACTGGTCTCCGTCAACTTTTCTTTCCCTTATTTGCAATGCTTTTTCTTACATCTGTTTGTTGTCTCCTTAATGTGATTAGTGGATGCATTATAGTTGCTATTTCCCATGTGTTAGCAATTTTGCCTGTAATTGTGGTGGAATCTAAGATGGGACGGAGGCAAGAGTGGGTTTTTTGTTGCTTTTGGGATGCTTTTTGTTTTTATATTGGGTTGGATTTTTTTTCTTTTTAGTTTTAATGTATGGATCTGATAGACTGGACAGCTGGTCAGTGTATGTGAGCTTAATATCAGCTCTGTATTTTAAATGGTAAAAGCGCATGCTGACCTGGTCTATAGTACTTCCTCTACCTTGTCCTTTTTCTGCACTGGGTCATGGGCAGATACATAGCTGGCTTCAAAGGTTAATGATTGTTCTCAGTGGGTTGTCTTTACCTCTTCATTCAGACAAATGTTTCCTTTATTTTCTGGGACAACTTGAATTAATACCTTCTTGAAATGAATAAATTCAAAAGACCTTTTTCTGTAGGTTCTCTAAAAGTTCAGGTAGAATGCTCTCTATCAGTTTTACTCAGCTCCTGGTGGAGGTATTTTTCATATCAGTTGCAACTGGAGTGGCAAGTTTCAGAGCCTTAACCTGTATTTGGAAGAATTAAAATATGCTTTCATATTTCATGTTTCTGCTTTTGCAGGAAAAAAAAAAAGAAAGGAAAAAGCAACTCATAATACAAGTAAAAGTGCTTATAAGTCATATTAAAAATTACACAGATAAAGTAATTTTATTTCTGAAGTACTGAATAGCACCAATGTGCATGTACATGCTGCTTATATGTACACTGTTTATACCACTTGATAACCTTTTTGCTTGGTTATGACTTACCAGTCAGTAAGAAAGGATGATAATTAAAGAACTCTGGAATATAAGCTGTTGTGTTACAGAGAAATGTAGCAGCTTATTTAAAAAAAAACAACAAACAAAACCAAACAAACAAACAAAAAAACCCACAAAAACATATCACCACAAAGAAAACCACAAAGCAATGAACTGTATGAAAATGAACTCAAAGTAGTAAGTGGAAGTGTCTATGTGCAATAAAGATGGCAATTGTACCCCATATTTTAGGACTGAGCTCTCTGGGAGATGGTGAGCACTTCACAATCGGATGAAAGAATTCAGATTCTCTAAGAGTCAGATTTTGGGGAAACTGCTGATAAGGAGAGTATCTGAGGAAATGAGACAGGAAAGTGAGGAGCTGGCGAGTAGGTAAGAAGCGGTGAAGTAAGTTGGAGGAGAAAGTAGACCAAGGGCTTAAGTGGATGAGTGTTGCCAGATTTTGTTGGGTTGATTTGACCGGTTAGTACTCTGCCCCTTCAGCTGGATGATACCATCCCTGTGATATGCCAGCTCCTCGGCTTTTCCTGATCATGTAATGAGTTTGTAAAATAAACAGCTCTCTGCAATGGGCAGCACACATTGGCTTCTAATGCCTTGCTGCAGCCTGCGAAAGGGATGGTGGAGTACATCCTTCTTACATGGTCTAAATGACATTTGACAGAGCTCATCTGCTGTGTCAGGCAGATGAGCTGGTAGGTAGGCAGGGGATTGTCATGTAGAAAGAGGAAATTATGTGGGAGAGGTAGTGAGGTAAATGGTGAGAGAGCTTAGAAAGATAACAAAATGGGGATGATGCCCTATCTTTCATACTTGTGGGCACAGGGGTTTAGAGAGGTGAGGAAGATGTAAACTTATCAAAGTTTGTGGCACTTAACAAGTCATCTGCTGTGTGTTCCCGGGAAGTAAAAGTGAAATTTTGAACAAGAAAAAGCCTCTAAGAAACAGGGAAGAAAGTATCTCTTAATGTTCAAACATAAAGAATTATAAGAAGAGCTGTTGAAAAATAGTGCCAACTTCTTTAACCTTCTGTTTTTCATGCAGTCTGCCCGTGAATTTTTATTGCTTGAGTTTGGAAATGTTGCTTAAGAGGCATTCTTGGTTTTATCCCCTCAACCAAATGCAGTCCAAAGGATCTACTGCTGTCAAAGGGTATTAGAAAGACTATTTAATAACAGCGTTGTTCAGTGTCTAGATTTTAAGCAGCTCCAAGTTCTCTGTACCCTTCTCTGAGACTGTGCAGGGGCTTACAAGGAGTATTTGAAAGGATAATTTTGAACTTGCTCTCTTTTTTTATTATGGATGTAGAACCTGAAACAATGTTCTAATCATGGAATCAAAGAATGGTTTGGGTGGAAGGGACCTTAAAGATCGTCTTGTTCCAACCCTTCTGTCATGGCCAGGGACACCTCCCCACCAGACCAAATTGCCCCAGGTCTTGAACACTTGCAGAGATGGGGCATCCACAGCTTCTCTGGGAAACCTGTTCCAGTGCCTCACCACCCTCACAGTAAATAATTTCTTCCTAATATCTAGTCTAAATCTTCCCTTTTTCAGTTTAAAACTGTTACTCCCCATCCTATCCCTAATGACATCTTCCAATGCAGAGCTGTGTTCTGAAAATACCTCTGTTCTCTTTCTTAACAAATACCAACTTTTATGATGTAAGAATCTGCTGTTCTTTTCCCTTTTACTCCCCTCTTAGGTTTCCTATCTTTCTGCTCTTCATCTCTTGTCTCTTTTCCATGCTCTGAGAACTCAGTATGTAGTACTTGTGGGTTTTGCTAAATTTGCCTTTATGTAAAGCAGTGTTATAAATTTCCGTCAAGCTTGTGGAACACGTACAAACCAATGACATGGGGAATGTTTTTAGGAGGAGTGGGGCAAAAAGTAAGAGGAGAAGGATGGTTCCTTGAGCTCTGGTACATGCAGTTTTTTGTGCTTCAGAACTGTCCCTTTCAACAAAAGATGCAGAAGTTTGTTTAGCTCTTGAGACATCTTTCAGTACTGTTTGACATGCTTGCTTCCAGTACCTGCTCTAGCATTTCTCAGGTTATGGTTGCTTCCTGTTACTAGATGCTCTATGACTATATATTACTTGCTTCGTTAAGTCTCGCTTCTTTCTTTCTCTTGACAGCTGCAAATCAAAAAGAGCCATTGACTCCTAAATTTAAAGTGAAAGAGGAGCCTAAGGATGAAGAAGCTGCAAGTTCAGCCTTGTCTCAACCTAGCTATGTGTTCAGGCAGGAATCCGAAGCCTCAGCTCCAAATGTCCCTGAGGAGAAAATCAAGCCACAGGAAATGCAGGCAGATGTGATGAGGCAGGACATGTCAGTCAAAGCAGCATCTGAGCTCCTCATGAAGCTCTCAGGTAGATATTTAATTTAATATTTTTCAACTTCTTTTTTTTTTTTTTTTTTCATGTGTGTTAGGAGGGTTACCTTACAGAAGATATGTTTAGCTTTAGTAGCAAGTGAAAGAACAATTTAAAAGGTTCATATACATCTTAGTTTGGTCTGTCACCATAGTATCTAATAGTCAGTGCTCTGGTTTGCACATAAGTGACTAAGGGATAAGTTAAAAGAAATGATGCCTTAGAGCTTTTAGATATTGTAATTTTTAAAATGTACCAAAATATGTTAATACCAATTTATTCACACGTGTCATTTCGTTATCATAACAAAATGTGTCTGTACTGAAGTATACCTGATACGGCTTTATAAATGATGACTTTTAAAGCCTTTTACGTTTTGTGACAGTATGCTGTACTCAGAATGATAAGATTCATTGTTAAAAAATATAATGTAAACTGAACCAGTTTTCTAGTGTTAGGGATACCACTTGAACTTGTCTACATCACCTTGGTGATACATCCTTCTGCCAGACAAGTAGACAGTATGCATGTGTATACACATATGTACTGTTACAGCTGGAGGGAATCAAATAAAAGTGTATGTTCTGCTAATTATACTTTGTCTAACTGTCAGAATCGAGGTTTAACATTAAGACAAAGTAAAAGGATTGAATTCTCCCTGCTGGCAGCAGGTTAAGTGAATGATAAAAAGGCTTTGAACTTCTAATAGTCTTCAGGTTTTAAGACTGAGACATGAAAGTCAGTTTTGGAGACTACCTTCCTTACTGCTGCACCTAAACTGGATCAGTTAGTTCTTAAGTCTTCTCCAAAACTGAACGAGACTTTTTTTTTTTTTTTTGAAAGTATGCCAAAGTCATGCAGGAGGTGCCAGTATAAATGCTTACAAGTTTAGTAGCTTCTGAGATCCCTGCCAAACCTATCTGGAATTATTGACTTGAATGAATGCTGTCAACATTGAATTTGAGCTCAAATTTATACCTGAAAGACTTTAACTGACTAGGATTTCCCCAGTAAATTCTAACATGTAATTAATTCACTCGGATTCATACCTGCACACTTCAATTTGCAGAAGAATTTGAATCATTGATTTGTAAGCCTTCTGTGTTAATTCTGCAAAAAGTGCTTCGCAGGTACAACAGTTGATCAGAGCAGAAGTTTCCCAATTTTTCACAGACTCACAAATACAAAACATTTGGTTATTGATATAGTGCATTGTTGTTGCTGGTAACTGATTTGAGTATGGTGTTCTAGTAGCAGAGCTTTACAGTCTGAAGAACGTTAACCTGTGACTATTTTTCTTGCTGCATATATATTTATATAACTATTTTCCTAAAGAAAGAGCCCCATAGCTTATTGATTTCTCACGTGCTTCAGAGACACTAGGGTTCTTGATTATAAATCTTGAATTCAGTGCCGGAAGTCTGTGTTTAAATAGTTTTACTACAAACTATTATATTAAAATATCTGTTTATGTGAGTGAAAACTGGCACATATAGTATCTTGGTTGAGTCTTCAGTTACTTTTTAATATTTTTCTTATGATCTCTTAGTGATTGAGCAACTTTTGCTGATAGTGGTCTTTTTGGTTAATCCATAAATTAGAAAGTAAAGAATTACTCTAGGATTTACTGTTAGTATTGCTCTAGTTGGTATTCCTGGATCAGCCAGGGGGTGGAGTTATACCAAGTTTATCACATAGGCTTTTTTTCAACTTGCACTTTCCTGAACTAACATCTAAGGCAGAAACTGTAAAGAAGGAAAACACTAAAATACAGATTAATGTAGGAGAAATATAAAAGAACTAACTAAGATCAATAGCCCCTACAGCATTTGTGGTTTGTTTGGGGTTTTTGTGTGTTTGTTTTTGGTTTTGGGTTTTTTTTTTGTTTTTGTTTTTTTTTTTTTTATAAATGTTTGCTTTATCTGGTTGAGTACTGTATATTGACTTCCCAGCTTTCCTTAAGCAATTCTGCACTCTGTTTTTGGTGATTTAGAATTTAATTAGTCCACTTCTTCAGAATAAAGTGAAAACAAGAAAAAACTTCCCTCTTTTTCCTGGTACTAGAAAGAGGGGGGGGGGAAATTACGGAAAGTAATGAGTATGTCTGGTTGTTCTACTGTCTGTGGGAAATCTTCAGTCAAGCACCCTTATTAGATTTGATATATAATCAGGTTTAAGTCAGGTCCTTCCAAAGTGTATATGTTCTTGGTAAAGACTGAATGGATTATAGCCTTGTCTTGTTATTTTCACTTCCTTCTGTGTAATACTGACTACCAAAATCAGTGCTGCATACAAATTCAGCAAGGGATTTCTGACATAAGAGTTATTTTGCTTTCTGCATTCTTGACGTGTGCTTCTTTTATCCCCTGAGCAATAATATTGGTGATTGTTGCAGCCTCATGGGAGTCTCTTGCAATTTTGGCATGGTCCTTGCTGTCTCCTTTCATGTGAAGGATACACTAGTTTATATTTTTCACTGGGAAATCTCTTTTGCCAAACAGAGATACCATGTTGCTATCTCCAGGCTGAGCTTGTACAGAGTAGTGGAAGGCCATTCCAGCTCTGGAGCCTAGTTTGGGCTCATGCATACTGTAAGAGACACTTAGGGCAAATCAGCCTGTATAAAGGAGGGGCTTGTCAGCCACTAAGAAGCTTTGCTAAAGGTAGAAAAAGTTAGAAGAATAATCATGTTTTACTGTTATAGAACATTGACAGAACACTTGCTAGTTGTCATTGTAGAGGTAGATGTACGGAAATGAGAAAATCACATGCAGCTGTCTACGTTCATTCCGTTACACAAGGCGCTCTCTTGTGAGGACACCTGCATGCTTCTAGCAGCACACAACCAGTGTTTAAGATCAGGCCTTTACCCTGCACATTACTTGGGTGAAGTTGGACCTTATCTGGAGATGTGATGCCCTTCTATATCAGGTTTTTTCTCCATTGTGTTCCGCTTGGATTCAGATCTTCTACTTCAGAGTTCATAAACCTGATACCTAGTCATTTGATACCTTCTTCCAAAGGATTATTCAAGCTGAGGAGGCTAATGTCGCTTGGGCATGCCTAGGCAGAATGCATTTCTATCTGGATAGTCACAACAAAAGTTCCTAACAACTGATCTGCTATTTAAAAATAAATGAAACGCCCATTTGGAAGAAATGGTCTTTGGGGGTTAACAGACAAAGTTTGAGCCTCAGCACAGACTTTCAACCTACATTTTACAGAAGAACATAAAATGGCTACTATGATTTATATGAATGGACAAAGGTGAGCTGTAAATTCTGTCCGTTACTAACTCTTTACTGAGACTAGATCAAATGGTAAGCAAACAGACTTCAGGAGGAAGTGGAGTGGGGCAAATTGCCCTCATCTCTGTCTGGAAGGGTACCATCCCTGCAAGATTTTAAATTCCTAGTAAATGTTACACAAAATCATGTACAAGAAATGAGAGTGGTGTATTTCACCTACACCTGAACCAGTTTTCTGCATTCTTACCAGTTTTCTATCATGGAAAAGCTAATTTATTTCTCAAAATGTGTAACTAAGTGGATCACCCAGTGATCTCTGGTCAGTTTTATACACTCAGTCTTGTAAATTGAAAGGTAGGTTTCAGAGGAGACTGAAATTTAAAATAAATGTTTGCATTTACATGCTAATGTTTGAGTCTAAAAACTCATTTTCTGTTGAAATAGTCATGCTGCTAATATATTTTGGGCATCTGTTATCTTTCAGAAGCCTTCAGTGTTTTGTCTTCTTGTACAAAAATGAATGCATAGCTGGAGGTGTATAAAATCTATTCCAGGTACTGGCATTTTATAAGTAATATTTTACCCTGGTACCTTGAACTATGACATTAGTGTGTCCCCATCTTTCCTGGAAATGTTGTCTGAATCACATTTGCCTTTATTTCGGCTATATCTTATTTGTGAATGCAGTCATTTTGCATTTCAGTAGTAGCTCAGGTTGTTTTCCTCCTCTCTCTTTCTTTTCAGTGGATCAATTCCCCATGTATTGCACATATCCTTGTTATCACTAGCAAATGCATGACCTTTGTGCTACTCAGTTCCTTTGGATTTTTTGTACTTCAATCCTCGGGTCACACGGTGCTTCTTGTAATACACCAATTCCCCAGTACCAACAATGTGTCATAATTTTGGGTTATCAGCAGATGCAATTAGTGCATGCTTACTTTTTGTGCCAAGGTCATGAAGTAATGCGTTGGATACAATTGATTCCAAAAGCATTCTTAATCAACTCCATTTATTATCACCTAATTATATGACAATTTCTCTTTCAGCAAAACTGGTAATTCTGGATGTTTGGGTTTGGGTATTTTTCCCTGTGTTTTGGTTAAGCATTCTCAGGCAGGTAAAGACTTATGCTGATTTCCTATCTCATGCCTTTTAGGGGTTTTTTGACACTATATCTTACATTTAACTGCTATCACATAGATTGCAACTTCTATTTAAAAAGAGGAAGAAAAAGAAAAGAGA
Source organism: Thinocorus orbignyianus (assembly GCA_013400375.1). Taxonomy (NCBI): domain Eukaryota; kingdom Metazoa; phylum Chordata; class Aves; order Ciconiiformes; family Thinocoridae; genus Thinocorus; species Thinocorus orbignyianus. Next base: position 1,279,847 of record VXBW01005454.1, on the reverse strand, counting down.
ATGATAGTGCAATTCTAGCATAAGATGGAGGCCAGAACATCTCAATGCTACTCCCGTACCAAAAATGGCACATTGTGCATTAGGGCACAGTGAGGTGAAGGACCATCTGAGATGGCTTTAAATTAGCTCATGTCAAAACCAGCCCAGTGACAACAGCACAGACTTCAAGAGGAGCTAAATAACAGTATCAGTTTAAAAAGTTTGCTAATTAGGAGTGCTATCTATGCGTGTGTGACTGGACAGCTGGTGTCAGATTTACCTCATCTTACAGCTTGAGTGGCTTATGCTTGGCTGTCATCAGCAACCTGAATTGACAACAAACATGAGTCCATGGCTAGTAAGCTATTATTCTTAGCAGTCACAAAATCTTTCCCAGTTTAGTGGGTTGCATTGACAGTCTTTTGGTTTATTGTTACTACGGTGAAGAAAAAATACTTTACTACACTCTTTGGGTGAGGGACAGAGGAACTAGACTTCCTATGTATTTCTTTTTCATAACTTTGTGGACTCTTCTGGGGAGTGCTTGTATGGAGCTAGGCTGCTGTTTTTGGAGACAGCTGTTGTTGGGACCTTGTAAGAGTCTCCATATGTAGGTTGTGGGGGAGCTATCACGAGTGCCTTCATCCCTGCATAGAGAGCCTTGATAATGGGCAGGAGTGAAAATGCAGGGAGTCTTTTGTTCCTTGGTCTCTAAACAGCTCATTAGAAAGCTCGGGGCAGCAGCAGGAGCTTCTGTAGAGGCCTAGAAAAGTAAGCATGGAAATACATGACCCAAAATAAAACTTTCTCTTGATGGGAACCAGAGAGATGGCAAGCCATAGCGAGTCACATCACCAAATTAAACCTTGCTACTAGCCAAGTGTTTTTTACTATTTGGGTTTTTTTTTTTAACCAACAGAAATGGTTAGAGTGAAACTGTGTTTTAATCATAGTGTGGGAAAAGATAGAAGTTTCTAGATAGCTAGATTTATTATAGCAATGTGTCAGGTTCCAGATTTTTTTTTTCAAGATTCTCCTGCCAGTGTTGTACTAAATGAAGTTTGTATTAGGCCATGGTATATTAATTCAGTTTAATAGGCTTTTCCATCACATTGGCATAATAACATAATCCCAAAAGAACTGAGCTAGTAATGGATTCTTATCTATTGATAGGGTTTGCCAAGTTTCATGACAGCTTTTAATGTCTAAACTGAAAAGCAGGAAAAAAAGTGAAAAAATACTGGCCGTTTACAGAAGTAGTATGAGGTTGGAAGTCTGCAAAGTCTAATTATCCCCACCCCAATCTTAAAAAAAAAAACAAACAATAAACCAACCACAAAACAACAACAATAATAGAAAAAAGTATCTTGTAACAGACCTTAGCCTTTAGTTCAGAAGATGCTGTACTGTAAGATACTGCAATTCATCTTCTTCCCTTTTTACATGTCCAGGTAGTCTTGACTTTTAATGAAAACCATGTTAATTTAAAAGATTAGATAATTTGGAATAATAAGAGATTATATTGTCTGTGGTTCAAATGTGCTTCTTTTTGTGTTCTGGGGTTTGGTTTTGGTTTTTTGGTTGTTGTTTTTGGCTTTGGAATTGTCATTGAAGAGTTTAAATAAGCCCCCCTGATCCCTTTGCTTCACTGCTATACTTTGATGATGTTCAGCCAGGCAGGAGTGGACACATAGAGCTATGGAAAGCAGGCATATCAATTTTTTTCAAAGTGTCAGGGGATTGTGGATGCACAGTATTTGCAGAAGGGCATCTTGCAGTTCCCCTTGCCTTTGGAATGTCAGGTTATAAAGACAGGAGAACTGGAGCCAGGCTCTCTGCAAAGGTACAGTTGGCTGCAGGAATGCTAGACTAGAATTTGTTTGAAGTGGGAGAATTGTGTAGATTGGAATTTGTTGTAAAAAGAACAACTCACTACACTTGTAGACTTTTTGTTAAATTCTTCTTGATCTGTGTTTTGAGGGGTTGGCTGTGTTCTGCGAGTAGGGTCTTTCAGGTAAGCACCACAATCCTACCATTTAAATGGAAGGAAGCAGCAGGTGCATATCACAACTCAAATTAGTCTATTGCTTTAATTTACTCCTTTTTTGTTGTTGTTGTCGTTGTCTTGTATTTTTATGGAACTAAGCCTATAGTTGCAAAATTCTATAACATGCAAGTTCAAAGATTTCACTTTAACAAATATGCGACATGTTTATTACAATGCAGGATCCGGTTATATTGATTCAAGGCCCATTTACATTGTCTTATATAAAATGGCAGTTTGAAAAAAATACTAGCAAAATAAACCAGCAAGCACCGCGCCCTAGGGAACGTCAGATGTTACTTGTTGTGTCTCTGCAGCAGAACCTTCAGGGCTCGCCAACTGTTCCCTACCTCTGAGGTTTTATTTAAGCTGTTTTAGGGCATGTTTATTTCTAGCAAATCAGAACAATTAGCATAACAAAATGCCTGATTCTCCATACTGAAAGCTTCTGAAGTTGGTACAAGTTGACCCACTAGTTACCCCCGTCTACTTGATTGTGAAAACTAGTAGATGAATCCAATTTATGAGACATATGGGAAAGGCTTTCTTTTCTAAGTTGATTCATAAAGTTGATTTGCAAAGCTGATGGGCATTTCAGCAAATATGAGCAACTTAGAATTTTAGTTGTGGGATGAAATTTTAAATAATATGGTGGGAAGAAGCATGAATGATTTAACAAGGATTAATTTGATTTCAGCAATGGAGAGTCATTGGACAGCATTGTATCAGCAAAAGCAATATTTACTACCTGACTTGTGTGTTTTATTAAATCAGTGCTCTTGATTCTGACTTTCATCACAAATAAGGTGAAAAGCAAACTGTGCTGCATTAGAAGAGCTTGTTCAGTGTGTCCCCTCAAGAGCAGGTGAGTGCTGCATAGAATCATAGAATAGTTTGGGTTGGAAGGTCATCTAGTCCAACCCATCTGCTATGAGCGGGAACATCTTCAACTAGATCAAGTTGCTCAGAGCCCTATCTAGCCTGACCTGGAATGTTTCCAGGGATAGGGCATTTGCGACCTCTCTGGGAAACTTCTTCCAGTGTTTCGACACCCTCATTGTAAAAAAATTCTTCCTTTTATCTAGCCTAAGCTTCTTTTAGTTTTGAACCATTACACTTTGTCCTGTTGCAACAGACCTTGTGAAAAAGTTTGTCCTCATCTTTATTATAAGCCCCCTTTAAGTACTGGAAGGCTGCTATAAGGTCTCCCCAGAGCCTTCTTCCTGCTGAACAATTCCAACTCTTAGCCTTTCCTCAGAGGAGAGAGGCGCTCCAGCCCTCTGATCATTTTTATGGCCTCCTCTGCACCCACTCCAACAGGTCTGGACAGGATATTCACGTGGGGTCTCACCAGAGTGGGGAAGAGGGGCAGAATCACTTTCCTCAACCTGCTGACCACTCTTCTTTAGATGCAGCCCAGGATATGATCGGTTTTCTAGGCTGCGAGTGCACATTAGTTGGCTCATGTCCAGCTTTTCTTCAACTGATACCCCCCCAAGTCCTTCTTGGCAGGGCTGATCTCGAGCCTTTCAGCCTGTATTGATACAGGGGGGTCCCTGACCCGCATGCAAGACCTTGTACTTGGCCTCATTGAACCTCATGAGGTTCGCACAGGCCCACTTCTTGAGCTTGTCCAGGTCGCTCTGGATGGCATCTCGTCCTCATATGTGTGAACTGCATCACTGAGCTTGATGTTGTCTGCAAACTTGCTGAGCGTGCACTCGATCCCACTGTCTGTGTCACTGGTGAAGATACTGAGCAATACTGGTCCCAGTACAGTCCCCTTGAGGGATACCACTTGTTACCAATCTCCATAGGATATTGAACCATTGACCACTACGATGCATTGGATAGATGTAACCATCCAACCAATTCCTCATCCACTGACCGGTCCACCCAGCAAATCTGTATCTCTGCAAATTAGAAGGATGTTGTGGACCACCATGTCAGAGGCCTTACAGAAGTTCAGATAGATGACATCTGTAGCTCTTCCCTTGCCCACTGATGTATTTGTATTTACTCCGTCATAGAAGGTCATTAGGTTGGTCAGGCATGACTTGCCCTCGGTGAAGCCATGTTGGCTATCTCGAATTGCCTCACTGTCATTCCCGTGCCTTAGCATACCTTCTAGGAGGATCATTATTTTCCCAGGCACAGAGGCAAGGCTGACAGATCAGTAGTTCCCAGTGTCCTCCTTTCTACCCTTTTGAAAAACAGGTGCAATGTTTCCCTTTTTCCAGTCACCAGGGCCACACCAGGCTAGAAAGTGTTCTAAGTGATGTCCTTAACCCAGGCCCCAAGAAGATAGCAGATTTCCCTAAGAGGAAGGGTCTCTTTGGTGTTTTGGACCCTTTGTTCCCCTCAGGAGTTGCCTACACCTATAACTTTTCTGACCTTGGCAACACCTCTGATGTAGATGGACTGTCATCCACATCATCCATTGACTGGCCTTCCATGACTAGCGCTTCATATCTGTTGTATGGGAAAGCGAGTTAAGCAAGGAGTGGGTTCACCTACCACCCTTACTGTGAACTTGCTCCATTCTCTCCTTTCCTTTAAGCTACTGCCTTCAACCTAGTGGTGGGAGGATACACAATCCCATTTATCTTAACTTTCTTCTGGTGGCTGTTTCTGTCTCGGGGATAGCAGATCTTAGTTCCAACAGTCTCTCTCTCAGATGTCCTGATGCTCCTTAACTGCTCTGCTTCCAGTTCTGTGGAATTCTGTACCATCTTGAGGCTCCCCAGTTCTAAAGGGCTGCTGAGAATTACTAGACAGTCTAGTAGAAGGCAGCAGACCTGATAAGGGGTCTAGGGCTCATTACCTGCAAGGAGGCACTGAGGGGACTAGGTCTGTTCAGTCTGGCAAAGGGGGGCTGAAGGCAGATCTAAATGCAGCCTGCAACTAATAGAAATTTAGAAAAACAGTGGAGTTGAACTCTTCTTTGTAGTGACAGATGGTAAAAAATGGCCCAACAGCTACCAGCTGCAGCTTGGAAGGTTCAGAGTGGACATGATGAAAAATTTCTAGCGCAGCACTAGAACAAGAGTTACCCAAGGATGCTATAGCTTTCCATTGCTTGGAACTTTTGAAAATTCTGCAATAAACCTGCAGCTGATCTGATGCAGTGCTGATGATTCATGGCATTATTTAGTTTGGAGGTCATCTCCAGGGTTCATGTAATCCAAACTCTTGCTCAAAGCAGGTCCAACAAGACCAGGCTGTTGGGGGTCATTTTATGTTTTGAATATGTCCAGGGATGGAGAACTCAGCCTCTCTCAGGAACATGTGGCAGTATTTCGCTATTCTTACAGTAATTATTTTTTATCTGTATATATATAAACAGAATTTCCCACGATCCAGCTTGTCTGTCTACTTTTACACTATCACTGTAACTATCACAGCTTGACTCTAGCTTCTCCATACCTTACACCCTTTATACCTTAGAGAGCTGTCAACAGCTTCTAGGTAGCACAAGTTCTATGTTTCTGTTGTGTTTGGGGTTTTTTTAGCAAGTGTCACTACTTTTTAAATTCCTTTCACTTGTGAATGCCAGAGAACTTGAAAGTGGTGGAAGAAATTACTTCCTCCTGGAAAAAGCCTGTCCAATACTGCATTTTTCATATCTAATGTGGAAGATTGTCTCACTCAATGTGAATTTGATGAAGTTCGTTGAGGCTTTTATAGGTCAACTGATTAAAAGTTACAGTGCTCTGTAAAACACCAGCATCTCTGTGGCTTGATAATGGTACTTCCACGTATGCCGTAATTTTATCTTATTTTGTTAAGCTTTTTCCATATCACAAAATTAACAGTAGAAAAAGGCGTATTAGGTGAGTTTGTTCATCTTCTGCCAGATGAGCAGTGTTTACTGCTGTGCTGTTGCTCTGAGCTTCATCCAGGTTAGTTTTGAATGAGTAGCAGACCATGTTTAGGAGATCACAGTCTGGCTGCTTTGGAGCTACTTGATTCTATATCCCCTGCTGATTTTTGCCAGGAATTAGATGTCTGTACTGTTGTAAAGATCTGGCATGAAGAAAGTGATTCTAATATATTAACTTTGTATTCCGATACATTGGAGTTCATTTAACTAGACCATCTAGTCAAGGTGAAATGTAAAAGTGGAAAAAAGCCAAAACTATAATGACTTTAATTATTTGAACCAGGTGACCTTTCAGTGTACCAGTCCTTGACTTGAAAAACTTTAGCCTGTGCTATGACCCACGTGAGATACCTATGTAAGGAAATAAGGGGTATCACCTTACTGCACAAATGAACTGTCTGTAGCACAGAAGGGAAAATAATCTTCAAGAAGTTACAGTTTGACTGCCTGTATGGTGAGATGGGTATTGGCATAACCTTAATTACAATCTTTCACCAGCACAAGATCTAGCACAGCTGGGTTGTGTGCCTGTGGTTGCTGCTCATGGGACAGACAGACTCTGTTTTCCTTTTGTTAGTGCCTGTAAAATTACCATAGAGACCCTCCTTCAGTCTTCTGTGTGTGCTTACATTTAGGAATCGGAGTATGACAGGATTCATATTTGGCAGGGACATTCTGTCAGATCAAAAGGGTGCAGCTGGGGAGATAAAGGTCAAAGGAAATGATCAAATATGTAAATTTAGTTAGGGCAATTTGAGTGCTAGCTGATTGTGAGGGAGAGAAGGTCATCAGTGTTGCTTGGCTCTTGCCTCAGCTGGGGTCATATCAGTTTGTCTGATTCAAAAGCACTTGCAGGACAGGGAATTAAACTGTGTGGAGCAAGAACAGAAATAGAAAGAATATTTTAAAAGCAGAGAGCAGCAAAGGTCAGCTTGACTCTGCACCTAAATTTGGCAGCTGGGTGCAGAGCTCAGTCTGTCAGACATCTGAAGAACTCATTTGTTTGCAGAGTTACCTGAGCTTTTGATTGACAGTGTTACCTGATGCGTTCCTTTGCTGGTCTATGTTCACTTTCAATGCACAGTATGCTATTTTTACACTTTTCAACACAGATGCAATGTTCTGTGGTTTTATAATAAGAGGCTAATGGAAGCTTTAACGAAAAAAAAATAAAATATCTGCTTAACGGACAAAAAGGGCAGTATATGATATTTCTAACTTGTCTTCAGTTGAGAATTCACTATGAAAATTTCCAAAGTCTGAAATGTATCTGGTGGATCATAAATGGTAAAGATTTATATCAGTGTTCATACATTTCTTTTAAAGGTCATGAAATGTCATAAGAAAAGATTGAAAGCACTTCATGTAAATAATTCCTGGAGCATATCCAAGTGGCTTTTATCTCCTGGCTTCAATTTTATTTTTTTTTAAATTTTTTTAAGAGCTGTAGGCAGCAAAACCACTTTTTCTCAACTTAATAACAATAGGGGAGAGGGAGAAACCAGAGAACAGAAAAGGACTTGGTGACACACATCAGTTACATTTGTAGGCGGAATGCGTGTGCCTTTATGCTAAAGAGATACTGTTCATCTTTGGCCAGAGACTACGAGATGACACCAACCAGTTGACTAGCTTAATGGTGTTATCAGGGATGACTGAACCATGCTTTGGTGCATCTGAGATTCATTGCGGTGTTTGAAACATTTACAATTGGAATAAAATCTGTGAGGCTGACACAATCAGATGTGAGTTACAGGCAAGTAGAGAGAGGAGCAACAGATTAATTTATCAAGTGAAATTAGTGGATTCCCGCCCAGATTCTCTTCTCCCTGACCCAACGTTAATAGAAAAAACTGATTGTGTTTGGGCTCTTTCTTATGAACTGGTATTTATTTATTTATTTTTAATATCAGAGCCTTATAAGTAGTAAAATATGGCAGATGACAAGGGAACTTCCATGTGAGGAAACTCATTGTGCACATTGCGTCCATCAGTGACCTGATGCTATCAGGAGGCAGTCCCTGTCTGCACCAGTTAACATGCTGGCCCATGGTCATACATCTAGTCATGTCCCCCCCAGTTTGGACAAGGGCCAGACTGCTCTCTCAGGTCCTAATCCACTCGGCATCTTAGCCCTCTGCTTCCCTGGCTCCATGTGCTGCAGTGTGCCTGTCCCTACCCTCATTTGCTGGGTGCTAGGGTTGCCTTTTCCTCCTCTGGTTCATGGAGTCTGAGCAATTCAAACTCGTGCTTTCTCTTGACTGCAGTGGTGGTGGCTACATAGGCAACAATTTAGGGTATGTGCTAATCGTGAGTAAACAGAAGCAGGTTTTCCTTAAGGTTTACAGTATCTTGGCTAGTATCAGAAGTCCATGTACTCATTTAGACAAAATTAATAAATCTCATGTACCTTTTTTTGTTGTTGGAATTTATCCTTACCTGGATGGTCCTTCTGGTATTTAACTGTGTTCGTGAATTTGTTTATTGTCTTGATTCTCCCATGCTTATTGCCTGTCTTAGGCTACTTGTTTCTGGAGTGTCCGGTCAGCATCCAGCCAGCAGAGGCAACGCCTAGTTGGACAGTTCTGTCATTATACCAATGTCTTTTCAGGAGCACTCTGAATGAAAATAATTTTAAAAACTCATCATCTTTCTCTGAAACTAGATTAAGAATAAATTCTACAGGTCTTTAACTTCTCATTTCACAGCACAAAGTCTGAATCAAAAGGGCTGTATAGGTGTTTGGGGTGTGGTAAATTGCCTTGCAGCCTTGATTTTGAGATCTCGGAGTTTTTATTCTGAAGAAAATAAGTCATCACTTACCTTGAAGCCAAACCCAGAGCATTCAGCAATACCCAGGGAATCTCAAGTGTAGAAAATGAACTATAAATTGGCTTCTGGACTATGGTTTTATTGGCTGGATCTAGGACACTGGAGAGGAAGGCAAGCAGGCAAGGGTGTGGACATATAGAAACGGGTCATTAAGGTTGCTGGATCTTGTAACATGTGAGGGAATATGTGCACTTGTTATAGAATCAGACTTCAGAAAAGTTGGAATACTCCTCTCATCTTGAAAGCATATGCAGATACAAGAAAACAGTTCTTCACATAGTTGTCTAGAATTTTCCATAGAAGAAAAAGAGACCAGAAGAGGAGCAGATGAGGTTTTGTCCTCCACTCCTATCCCCATACCAATATTTCTGACTGACTCTGCTGGTACTTCTGCTGTTAAGGGGGAATTTAGGGTTTGTGAGAGGTCCTCAGTGCCCATTTTTGAACAGCTGTTGTGTAGCTGCAATTTCATTTCATAAATAAAAACCAAGCTTTGCTAATTGATGTGTGATTCATAGAAAGTGATATAACTCTCGTATTTACAAATATGTGACTGTTTTCTGCTCTCTAGTTTGAAAAACTGTTTTCCAGAGATTGCTTCTATTTATATAATCCCCGGAAGAATATTGTAGCAGTCAGCTGCTTGCTTCTCTTACCACTTGCAGTGATACAGTATACAAATTATAACTTTGTAATTGTGATTCCTGCCTTGAGTACTCTGAAAAAATTGTAGCCTAATTAAATAATTGTGGCGGTTGTTTATTTTTTTAAACAAATGCAGCTGAGAGTTACAAGGAAGCCCAGACGGTAAAGATAAAGGAAGAACCAATGGAAGTTGACATTCATGATTCACAGGCCTCGGTGTCACCCAGCCAACCCAGCCAAAATGTTGGCTACAGCACTTTATTAGGGCGAGACATTAGTGAACACATACAGAAGGCACCAGAAGGTCGTGTACTCCCAGAAAGAAATTTATTCAGCCAAGATATATCAGTGAAGATGGCCTCTGAGCTGCTCTTCCAGTTATCAGGTAAAAGCAGTGGAAAAAGTCAATAGTTGGTTTTAAAGAACAAAAAGAGATTGTGTATAATCACTAAGGTGCTATGAAAGTGTGAGATTGCTAAGGCTGAAAAATCATAGGAGTTAGAGCCCTTCTACCCTCACATTTGGAATGCAAAAGCCTTGCCAAATGTCCCCCATAGTTAGCATATGCTTTAGAGCGCTGTGACAGTCAGGTCAGGTTCACATATTTGAAGTGAATTGGAAAAGCCAGAGTTCAACTCCTGTCTTTTTGAAAGCTAATTAAATAATTTGTGACAACTGGTTGATCCAAGCCTTGGAGTATAGAGGAACCTATAGATGGCAGTTACTGGCATAAGTGGCTAGTGACTGCAGCATCCAGTGCTCCTACGACTGCACTGTCCATTTCTTTTGACAAAGAAGGTGAACCTCAGCTATTACATAAAGGCAATGATATATCAGCGCTGTGTTTAATGAATGCTTGTACTGGACACTTTGCATGGAGCGCTAACACTGACATATGAAGCTGAAAAAATTTTTTAGATGTTCGTTTAAATAAAGTCATGCCCATTCTCTAATCATGTTGTAACCAATTACCCTAAATTACTCTGGATTATGCTGTTATCAGAAAGCATTAAAATAGCTCTGCTGAATAAAACCTGATAGGGAAAATATGGCGTATGCTAATCACAAAAACCCCATGTATGTTCCTCTGCAGAAAAGGTGAGCAAAGAGCACAACCACAATAAAGATAACGCCATCAGAACTACAGCCAGGTAAGTACAGTCCATTGTTATCTCCAAGGCTCTAGTGTAAATGGCATTGCTTCATTTTGCCTTGTGAACTCAAATATATCTGTCTCCTAGAAACATGACCTGATATTACAAGTGTAAGATATTTTCATGAGTAACATAACCTATATTTAAAAAGTTACGCCTATAGATCTAATTGCTTAGAGTTCATGAGACAAAAGGACTTTAGGCCAAAATGACTGTTCTCCTCTGATCAAGTATTCACACATCATTTAAAATTTTTTTTTTCTATTTTGTTTCTGCAAAAGTTGAAACTTAAAAGAAACTGCATAGTACCTGCAGGGCTTGAGGGAAGAACAGGCTGACAACTGGATTTTAAGATGTGGACCAATGTAAGAAGAGGTGGTTTTGATTCAGTCTTCTGTCAAACTTGGATTTCTTTAATAAAATTTCAGTTTAGTATTTCTATCATCTCAATGCCTTCTAGAGATGAATTTTCAAAAGTCAGACTGTAAGACAATGCTAATGAAACATTTGTTAAAGACTACGGTCGTATTAATACAATAAATGAAATTATCCAGGAATTAAAAACATGATCCAATTATAGCACTATATAGCACAATATTATTATTAAAGAAATAGGCATTCCACAGTGTTGTGGCTGGGAACAAGCCCACGAGTTGTTTTCCCTCTGGGAAAATTCAAAGCTCTTACGTAGTAAGTGGTATCTAGAGTTGGTAAATGCTTAGGAGCCCATGGTGAGGAGTAGGCGGGAATTGGCAAAGGTACATATATTTCCTACCTGAAAGTTCCCATATTCAGTGTGGATGGGTTGGAAACTGAGCACACTGCTGTGCTGAGAGGTCCTTCAAAGATAGACTAAGACATTCTGTGCTTCTGCAGCCCCTTCTACAGAAGTTCCCACCGTGTTCAGAAGTTCTCTGCTGGCTGAGACAACTTTGTCTAGACAGAAATTAAAATGCATCTCAGTTGCAGAAGAAAAGATCTCTACTTAAATACATTGTTCTTAAATTTCTAGGCCTATCCTATTCATTCATGGTAACTGTAATAAATAGATCATTTGTTTTTAATAAACTGACCAGTTCAGAAAATGTACATTGCAGGCTTTCTGATTCTACAAGTTGAAAGATAAATAAATTTTTTTTTTAACTTTTGGCTACTGTGAATGCTTCCCATATTTGCTAGTTTGGGAATTTGTGGGATATGCAGCCTGCATAGCCTTCCTGTGACTACTTANAGGAGAGGAGCTCCATCCCTCTAATCATCTTGGTGGCCCTGCGCTGGACCTGTTCCAACAGTTCGATGTCCTTTCTATGTTGAGGACTCCAGAACTGGACACAGTACTCCAGGTGGGGTCTCACAAGTGCGGAGTAGAGGGGAAGAATCACCTCCCGTGACCTGCTGCTCACACTTCTTTTGATGCAACCCAGGATACGGTTGGCTTTCTGGGCTGCCAGCGCGCACTGCCGGCTCATGTTGAGCTTCTCATCCATGAGCACTCCCAAGTCCTTCTCCTCAGGGAGCTGAATACACACATCATCCAAGTACTCGTTAACCACCCAGTGTGCATTGCAGGGAGGGAGTGACAAATAGTCAGTTGAAAATAGATTTCAGTGTCTTATGATGTTACAGGCAGGACTCGTGTGAGAATCCAGAGCTACTTTTGGATCTATCAAAGATAATCCAAACTGGAGAGGTTTGAGGACAGTTCAAAGATAACTTCCCTTTCTTGTGGCTGCCAGTATTCAAGAGGTAGCACTGAGTTTTGCGAAGAATACCTGATAACGGCTGCTACCCATTAAGGCATGAAATGCTGAGGTCCTGACTGATTCTTCTGGGTGTTTTTCTTATCTTACCTATCTATCAACAGAAGAAGACATGAATGAGAAGAGCTTCTTAAGGGGAAGTGAGTCAGTAGATTGACTTGAAAGACCTTGCCAAAAAAACCCCACCCAAACAAACAGCTGGAAGTCTTTATTGGTAAGGGTATGGTGCCTTCTCAAAAATAGAATGCAATGAACAGGCAGTGGAGGATAGAGGCACTCAGACTGCACTGTGTAGTGTTGCATTTTAGCTCACCAACCTACAGCTGGAGTAATGATAGAAAGGCACTTGAATCACAATTGTTATATGAAATTTGCTGACAGCTGTAGAGAGGTGAGGCCAGTGTTGTCCACCTGTGAGTAGCTGGGGAGCAGAGAGATTAAGCTGTCATTGGTGAGAGTCTTGAATCAGCAAAGCCCAGCAAGATGGGGTACGCAAGCACTTTTTGCTCTCTAATTCCATGTTAACATTTCTAACTCTCACCTGTCTGTTGCTGTTCCTTCTGTAAGTATTCCTGGACTTTGTGACTGTATACTTCCATATAACTTTGCTTAAGCAGCTGAAACTGGCAAGGATTCCTCACAGTTCAATGGCTGAGTGAGATGGTAGAGCCTGCCATCTGTGATATGAAGACAAAAAGTGGAGAAGAAAATGATCTAGAAATGAGTACACCAGTGTAAGGTGCCAAGATAAGTTTCTTTCATCTAGAGAACTCTGTAGCCATAAAACTGGAAAAGTGCAGCCAGGAAAAAAAAAAACCAAACCGTCCTAAAGCTTAATCTTCATTGCAAGGGACTTTCCACAGTGAGTAGGAAAAACTTGTGTAGTTTCTTACTATGAAGTAGGAGCTCCTCCCTCCATACTTTGCACTAGGAATTGGAGGACATATCTGCTGAAATAAAAATAATGATAGGACCAACACAGAAGAGACTTGGCTGCCATTCTAGGGGAAGGCAGAAAAGAGGTATCCAAGGACAGCTCTGTAATTCACTGGAGATTGATGGCAGAGTGGGAAATCCACAACACGATGCAGTCTTCAGCAGCAGCCTGCTCATGAACTGTAGCCTAGCCAGAAATAGGCAAGCTCTGCATCATCCATTTTGCTTACAACCAGCAATGAGCAGTGTCCCAGTAACTGAGTCTAAGGCACAAGCAGGCAGGCCAACATGGAAACCTTAGCAGATTACAAGATTTCGAAGAGTTACAACAGTAATAAAACTTTTTTTTATTGGTGTTTTTCTTTCAAATCATTATTAAACCAGTGAGAAGAATGTTGCAATAAATGATGCCCTATTTTTATACAGCGTCAGTCTGTTTTATATTATGTCACCCCCGAGTGGGAGTTGTGAGTCTTGGAAAAAATTGTTTTGCACATGTGGGATGGAGCTATTTGGCCCTTTATCCTGATCACTTCTTTTCTAAGTATTATGTACAGCTTAGACATCTACATACACTGAAATGTTCAGGTTTGAGGCAGCTTCATGCCTTACCCTTCAGTACAACCAAATGTTGACTGAGTTTGTGGTTATGTTCAGAGTTTTGTAGAAATACCAAAATATCCCATTAACTGTCACAAATGGAACAGCACAAAATGAATAATCGCCAAAAAACTTAATGAGAAATAATATGATGGTCAAAAGGGTTACGTGATCAAGTTAACTAATTATCAACAAGTTTCCCAAAGTTTCCTGGTAGAGATCTGACTTAAGAATACAAGTGACTCAGTGGAGAGCACCTTGTTTGCTCTCTGCAGAAAAACTATATGAGGGAAAACTTACACAAGAGTCATTGTTTACATTGACACCTTGAGTATCTCGACTGATAGGGTCAACTTGGTTGATGCTGCTGACATGTACTTTCTGGGTCTGGAGTATCCACTTGCAACACTTTGTGAGACCTTATGCTACATTCTTTACCCTGAAAAGGTTCTTGAATTTTGTTGCTGAATAAGCGCAGGCTGCATAAATGAGCTGGCCTCCTGCTCTGCACATTTAAAACATCTACTGTACACCAGCCTCATAGGGATTCTCAATACGAGAGAGATCAGATTTTATATAATTCTTACTTTGCTTAGAAGAAATTGATAGTTGCATGCAGGTAGAATACACTGCCTTAGGAAATGGTTTTCCAAGAAAGACTGTCCTTTTCCGTTGTGAACTTCTTAATGTACCTCTCACTGATATCTGTCAGTACTGTAAACAAGGAATTCTTGTTTCTGTTTTGATCTTTAATTGAGCAGAAAACAAAATATTGCTACAGAAATGCCAATTCGCTATTGAAATTGACTTTTTACTGCCTGTTAATTAAAACCAAAGCACACTATGCTTTTTGGAGTCAAGTAACTGATTTTTTTTGCACTTAATACTCTTTGGGAAGTAACCATTCAGTTAGCTTGTATGAATTGTTTCCAGCTTTAAAGATCAAATTCATGGAGTTAATTTCATTCGTGGAGTGCCATGTCAAAAGAGAACTTAAACCAGGTTCTTTAACTGAATTTAAGCTAAACTATCTTAAACTAAAATTTGAAAAAAACTGTTTTAAAAGTAATTACTATATGCCTCAGATTATGAAATAATCCAGTTTCCTGGTTGCCCTCTCCAGGTATCACAGTAGAATACAAATTTTTTTAAGCATTTATTTTAATGATGTGTATTGTATTGTGGTGTTTCAAGTCCAACATACTGAAATGTAGTTAAAAGACTTTTGTGAGGACTTCAGTTTTCACTCTAAGATGCAATTTTACCAGAGCATGCCTCTTCTCCACACCTTACCTCATGGTCTGCATATCTTTCAACATGATTTCTGTAAATGAAACAGGGGTTTGAACAAGATGGAATTTGTTACAATATTAAGACATTAGGGTCAAAAATCATATTTACTACTTTGGTTAACTGCTATTTTGTTTACAAAAAGATGTCTTATTTTTTCCTGTAGCCCTTTCTTTTCTGAGGACACATTTAGACAATCACCATTCACTTCCAACTCAAAAGACCTCCTGCCTAATGAAACTACTCTTCATGGAAGGACATCTGCACCAGGTCAGATACCTTTTTCTTTCATTACTTCCAGTTAATCTATATAAAAATTTTCTTACTGTAAACTCCACCACCTGACCAATGCTCTTAAAATGTAGTTTGCTTTGTCAAAAGGCAACTCTCTCTCTGTGAAAATGAGTGCTTGTTATTAAGAAGAAAAAGAAAAAAGTTAAATATTGCTGAATCATTTATATTGATAGTTTTTAAGCTACTATTTCCATGTACAAGAGTCTGTAACAGATTCAACTCTGAACTAGTTGACAGGCGTTTTTTTTCCGGATGTAGCTTGGGATTTATTCTGCATTGGAATGGAAAATACACACATGTAATGATACTATTCAAGGTGGCAGTGAACACATGCAAAGACTTGTTATGTTACTTTACTGTTCTGTTGAAAAATAACTCATTTGCTAGTTCACTGCTATGTGTTCTTTAATTAATAGCTTTTGGGTTTTAAAGGTCAGTAATTACACAGCCAGCCATAGTGGGGGTTATTCACCTTTTCTTAGCAATCAATAAAGTTTTGGGCACGTTACTGCTAATTTTCAGCAATAGACTGTCATTTAATTTACAACTTAACAGACCCTTCGTTTTTTTAAATGCTTGAGTAGTCATTTGATGGCTTGTGAAGTGGCAGATGAGGTTAAGAGCTAGATGTTGTCTAAGGGTAAATATGCATAGCAGGAAGAAGAAGAAAATTTGTAGCATAAAGACAAGGGTCTTCAGGCTAGCCACAGCCACGCTCTTGCAAGGAAGCAGTGGATTTTGTTATTCGGGCCAAGGAGAACCAGATCAGGTTTTCAAGTATTTGAAATGCTTTCAAGTATTAAAATGTAAACCAGGTTAGCACTTCAATCCTGGCTTTTGACCTTGGCATAACATGGAATATGCATATACCCAGATGAAAGATGAGAACTCTTACTGTTCCTCAGGCAGTGCTTGATACCTCAGAGGACATGGCCTCTAGCAGCAATACTCTTACATCATACCAAGATGAACCTATAAGATTCTTTCTAAGGCTTAATTCTAAGTGAGGCCACTGAAACTGTGGATGGGTTTTGGTGACATGTTTTATCTTCTGCTTAAAAGATGTAAAGTGTCTAGTTGGTTAGGACATTCTGGAGTGTTAGAATGGCTTCTGAGGAACTGGGTTTTGTACGTTTATGCTGCCCCATATTCTGCCTTATGGAATATAAGTATTACCTTGATGGGATATTGCGCTGTGATGTTAGACTCTGATATGTAGTAGCAGCATATATACTGAAAATCAAAAATGCCAGTTTCTGCTTCATTTTTATTTTTGGAACAACTCTGTCATTCCAAATATGTTGATTTTCTCAACTTCATAATAAATTCTTGGACCTGAAATGCAGCTTCACAGTAGTACCAGGAATGTGATTTAAATTTTTAATCAATTACAAATATGATATTCATGTAAAAGAATAGCGGAGTACCCGCAGGTAGGTTTCCTACTAGTTTCAGTCTTGCAATAAGAAATAGTCTATCCAGCGCTATGGATAGCTCAGAAGAAACTTTATCCCTGCAGAGAATGGCATAAAGGAGCAGTAGCAAACTATTGTAAAGGCCATTGTAAAAGGATGTAACAGAAAATGCTGTGGAAATGTGTGTGGTGTCCCATGGATAGACAGTATGTGAGCCTTTACTGGAGATTTGGTTTGGGTTACTTAATCCCTGAAACAGGACAGTAAGAAGTAGGAAAAGAACAGCATAAGGAAATGACAGGAAATTTCCAGTCCAGTGTTATTTTCAACTCATCAACTAAAATCCAAGTATTTTAACTGCTAATGGCCAAGAGTTCATTAAACAGTGCCCATATCCAGAAATGCAACCCTGTACCACTGTCACCACAACTAGCAGAGACTGATGAAGAAGCGTGGGGTCTGAGCTGCTGCTCTCTGTGACCAGGTCTGACTCAGGCAAGCAGAGTGGCACGAGGAAGCCTTCACTGCCAGATGGTCTTGGTGGCCCTGGTGGAACCACACATATATAGTGCTTCTTTCCAAGAGAGCACCGATATGGATGGTTGTATCCCCAGACTCCTGCCAACTTTCTGTCTGCAGACTCCTTGGCACCCTAGCTGCAGAGGAATTGGGAAAAGTGACAGGAACATAGGACAGTAAGACATCTCATGTGTCAAATTCAATTAATTTCTATAATAGGTAACAGTATTATTACAGTATTATGTAATCTTTTCAGTTTCAAGATCTATCGTAAACCTCTTGTCATTATTTGTATGAGGACAGCGTTTCAGAAGCTCACTCCTTTGAAGGGCTGGGACCGCTGTCTTTTCAGCCTGAATTTATTCACAGCAAGTTCTACTTTTGTTGTTTCACCAATGCTGTCCTTCATTTTTCATCATTCTTCTCCCTTGTGATGTTCACCATCTGATGTGCCATCTTACATCCCTCTAATCCTGTCTTCATTTTGAAAAATTAAGACAACCACTGTCTTTTAGTCTCTTTTAGTATAATGGAGTTTCAATTTCCTGACTGACATCATAGGCTTTTTCTGCCTCTGTTTAGGGAAGTTAATTTCTGCAAATATGAGTTGTCAGAACTGCTGTTCCGACTGTTTTACAGAAGGTCTTACCAATGACTTTTGGAGTGGCACACAATCTTCCATATGTATATTGGAAATGCCTCTCCTGATTAATCACAGTCTGTAATGTGCTGATGACTCTCAGTTCACTTGCTAATCAAATAGTAACATGTTTTTCTTTTCCTTTACAATTTCAGCTGATGATTTCGGCATACAACAGAAATTCTTGTTCCTAATGTTTAGGCATACAACCTCATAATTTGAGTTGTTTCTCTTGTTACTCTAGTTCTCAAGATTATTTCTTTAATACTCTGAAATTGTTGATATTGCATGATTGACGCAGTGCTGGGTTTTTTTTCTACAGAGGCTATCAAAGAGAATTTTTAAGTACAGTTTGTCCAAAGTTGAGTCCTTGAAACTTCTGCTTGGTGGTCTCCTCAGCAAAAACCAGTTCACTTTGTAGTTTATAAGAAAATTGCAAGATCAGATATTTAAGAGGAAGAGCACTTTTTAGAGGGCATTAAGTATATAAGATCCCAAAGGACTATGAAATAATTAGGAGAGCCATATTAAAAGGTGCGTGAGAACAATGTACTGATCAGGGCATTTACTGGAGAAAAGAAACCCTAAATAAATAACAACATAGCAATGGATTTGGCCTGAAATAAAGGTGAAATAGTCCTGATCAGCAGCAGTATCATTGGGAGGAGGAGTGATTTGGGAACTACTTCCCCTGCTTTTTAAGGTATTTTGTATGTTAATAACTAAACAAGGTTAGTTGTAGTTTCATTACTCTTTTCTATATTACTGTTACTGTCCAAATAAGCTCTTTTTTTACTCAAAAATTGAGATAAATTAAATAGTATTGACGTCTACATTACTCAAACAAGTTTTGCTCAAAAAATACCATAGTATCAAAATCATATCTAATATAAAATTGTACCCAAAACAACTCAATAATTTCAGCTTTCCCCCAGAAGGATAGCAAAATTACCTTTTTTGGCCCAGCAAAAGGTAGGGAGAAGAAATGGATATTTTAATTTCAAACAGTCATTTTAAAGGGACATTTTTATCTTCTGTTTTATAAGACTCTTCTTTTGACAGAACAGAGTTTAGTGCTATGTCAGACTATATAGTTCAGTCCAGATTGCTTGATAAATTAAAAACGTGATCTTATGCTGGTGTTCCTGACCCTTAGCCAACCTTTAATGTGTTTTAATAGTTTTCCACTATCACATTGACTCATTCTGTAAATCAAACCTGCCTTCATGAAATCCAGGTGAGTGATATTCTCTATTCCGTTTCCGGTCAGTTCATCAATATTGGCAAAGACTCCAGCCATGGGTTTTGGGGAGTACTTTTTTCCATGTCTATCTGTGTGTTACCATATTTCATTATTTTCTCTCCAACTCACCAAGGACCTGATATCCTCCTTCATTTACATTGATGGTGCCAAATATTGAAACAATCTCATCTGTAGAGGATTACATTTTTTAAGATAAATCCGTCTTTTTGTGAAAATTTACTACTTCCTGTAAAACTGTAATTTTTATTGGGGTGAATTGCACGTGACTAAAATAGACTTTTGGAACTTGATAATGTAGGTTTTGGGAGTTGTAATCCATGAAGAGCCCTACCTTTTTTAATTTTGTCCATTAGTACCAGAGCTAAAATTACCGATGTATTTTATTTCGGTGAAATAAAACCAATAATGCTTCTGTCCTCAAGTATCTTTTTGAAAATACATCAGAGCCTTTTCTGTCAGTGTGTTTCCACATCCTTTACTGACCTGTAAGATGACAGATGGGCCATGCTTCCTCTTCAGAAATGTCCAGAAGCCAATATTGAATCAGTAGCATGATACTAAGTTGTGCAGAAAATTGGAAACATAGTGCAAAAATTTTGGATTTTGGTACTGTCAGTTGTGTTTTTATTGATGATGTAATTAGTAGCATTATCCCATATTTATGTTTATTGATCTAAGGTAATATGTGCAACAAAGATTCCCATATATTTGGAACTATAGGACTATTCGGAAGATGTACAGATTTCTCCTGTTGCTGTTCACATGCTACTTTTCTCTGAAGCAGTAGTTCCACTGTAACTTTAATATACTTAAAGGGAAAGATCTGCCTGTTCCCTGGGCTTCATCTTTGCACAGTCT
Organism: Thinocorus orbignyianus; assembly: GCA_013400375.1. Taxonomy (NCBI): domain Eukaryota; kingdom Metazoa; phylum Chordata; class Aves; order Ciconiiformes; family Thinocoridae; genus Thinocorus; species Thinocorus orbignyianus. The sequence continues at coordinate 1,259,734 of VXBW01005454.1, read as the reverse complement.
CTGACATAGCAGTGTTAACATTTGTGTGGCCACGTGGTAAGCCACATAAGGGAAGCAGAGAACTAATCTTTTTTTTTTTCTGATAGTTTGTGGGAATGTTGGCAGGTGAGCAGGGTGAAGAAAGGCAGTATCTTTGAGCTGTGTGAAATTCCAGCATTTGTGTGAGATTGATGTGGCTGTGACCACATTTAATCTTGTTTACTTTCTTCTGTGACTGTAATTGAAAAATACTTCCTGAGGGTTTAGAATTTTAACTTGGACACGATAAATAATCAAGCTGTTTGTTGCACAGATACTACGTTCTTTAATATGAGGTGTTTTGCTTGTGTGTTCTTTCCTATTTCCTTTTAAAAGATGCTTTAAGGTCAATGTACCTCTTGATGTTGTAATTTTGTGTGGCTTAAAGCATCTAGAAAGTAGATAGCAAGAGTTCTTTTCCTCCAACCTGCAAACTTGCTCATCCATATATACTGTTTTGCAGCAGGATTTGTGCTTGATTTTGGTCTCCTTTGCTCTGCAGCAAACTAAACTTCTACAACCATCTACAGCAACCAGCTCTGAAGTTTGGGTCATCACAAGGTCAATTAAGAAAGTCAGGGCTTTAATAAATGGAATACGAGGTTATAGTGAATTTGACGATGGTTTCCATTTCTTCACAAGTTGCCAGTGGGAGTTTTCCTTCTTGGTCTCTCTTAGCCTGCTGCCAAAAACTCCCTACTTATCTCACCTTGTCCCTGAGACCTCTGTAACTGCACTGCATAAATGAAGAGACACCTTGAGGGTTTGATTTCTGTGTAGAGGACTGTTGGCACTTCTGTCACCCTTGGAACATGTCCTTAGGCCTTAGGGGACTGTGAAAGGCACAAGCCCTGACGATTTCTGCTAAAGTGAGCAGCAGTGAAATGCTGTCATTTAAATTGCCCTTGTATAGCTTCCCAGGTATGTACCCATGGAGTTAATTAGAACAAGTCACACCTTCTTATGGTTGTTGTTTGCTTACATCTGCCAAAAAACCTCTAACTTCAGATCATGAGTAATCCTCTGTTTACTTTAGGAAGACTTTCTTCACAATCCTAAATGCTAGAATTTGTAAAGGAAAACTAGGGGTTAAGAGCACAAGTGCAAACAAGTGATTCCTAATTCATTCAGGACAGACGAACCTGTGGGTTATTATTTTTGGGAGAATCACAGAATGGTTGAGGTAGGAAGTCTAGTTCTAGCCCCTTTCTCAGAGCAGTCAACTCAGTTGCTCAAGACTGTGTCCAATCAGGTTTTGAATATCTCCAGTGATGGTTTGACCAAGCTCATAGCAAAAAAAAAAGTATTTTTTTATGTTTAAATGGAATTTCCTGTGTTTCAATTTGTGCCCTTGTCTCCTTTCCACGGGACATCGCTGAGAAGGGCCTGGATTCATCTTCTTATTCCCTGCTATATTGGAAAGATCCCACCAAGCCTTCTTTTCTCTAGGCTGAACTGAACAGTTCTAGCTGTCTCAGACTCTTCTTGTATGATAGATGTTCCAGTCCCTTAATCGTATTTGCCGGGCTTCAGACTTCTTTGGAAGTCTAAAAGAATATTTCAAGATCCTGGTGGTGGTTTCTGTCCCTGTAATGGAACAGCAATTTTTATTGCCAATAGAGTTGCAGAGGGAGTGCACATGCACATGAATTGACTCATATAGTGCTCCCCTCCCCCACTTTCCCCCTATTATTAGTGCTTACGGTCATTTTATTTGCTTTCAGTTTTGGTCTGAATTACGAGCTCTGTCCACCCAGGACATTAGATATCCTCTTCAGTTTCTTGATGATGAGAGCACCTGACCCCTTTTGGCTTCCTGGCAGGGTGGAAAAGCATAGAGTGGCACTTAATTCACTACAGAAGGCATGCTCCATCAGGTACTCAGTCCTGCTGTTCATTTCTATCTCAGCATTTCTGTGAAACATGCTTGTTGTGAAAGCGGTGCTGGTGGTAGATGCCACCCTGCTGTCGTCGCTGCCTGTGGAACACAATGGTAGGTACTCACTAAGCCTTGCACAGCTTGGTTCTCTTCATCCTCAGAAGCGCCCATTTAATTTTATTCCTCTTCCAGTACCTGTCTGGGGTAAGATTCAGTCAGATACTCTTCCTTTTGTGTGTGTGTGTGTTCACATGTTTGTGTAAAAGTCCATGCAGACGCATAGATGCTGGAGAGATTCCTCTGACAAATCCAACCTGTATGACAGCTTCAAACAAAAATTTTTGTGACACGAGTAGCAGATTGACTTGGGTAACTGATTTAGTTCCTTATCTCCAACATGCATTTTACTTCCATTATTCACAGGAAAAAAAACTGTCTTTTGGGTGCACACTGACTGATCTCTGTCTTTGCACTCTCTAGAAGGCCAGGGACTGCCAGCCATTGTGGTTGCTCTCTGAAGTCTGATAGCAAGAGAGAGAGAGCTGGCAAGTTACAGAAAGTGATTCTAGGAAGGTGAGATAGTTGGGCTGCTACCGAAGTGGGCTGTGCTTGGCGTAGTTCTCTAAAGTAAGACAGATTTTTGAACAGAATTTGTTCAACATAATTCAGTGCTAAACTGCGTGGCAGTAGTTCTGGCTCTAGTGTGTTTTTTGGTTGGTTTTGTTTTGTTTTTTTTTTTTTATGTTGCACCCTGTCTTCAGATTCCCATAATCATCTGCCTGGGTGCAGCCTTCTTTTGCTATGTGCCCAGCTGCCTTGACAACCAGTTTGCACTACAGTCACCGAGCAGAGGGTTCCAAATTTCTGGTTCATTTCATTAAATCGTAACCAATGTAGCTGCAACTGATTACATTTCCCTTGCTGCTTTTTCTTGTAGTCTGCCAAACAGGTTTGCATCTAGTTGCGTGCGTGTTGCAGAACTGTGATACCGTAATAGCAACTATGTCCTGAGCAGCCACACTGTCTTCATAACTAACAAAGTCCCTTTCTGAACAGAAAAAAATATTATGCAGAACAGGCCATTTCAAATCAGCAAATCGCCTCCTGCTCAAATACGCGTGGTGTGTTCTTTGGCAAAAGTAGGGCAAATGAATATGATAGACTCCACATGAGCCGGCGGTGTGCTCAGGTGGCCAAGAAAGCCAGCAGCATCCTGGCTTGTATAAGAAATAGTGTGACCAGCAGAGGTAGGGAGGTGATTGTCCCCCTGTACTCAGCACTGGTGAGGCCACACCTTGAGTATTGTGTCCAGTTCTGGGCACCTCAACACAAGAGAGATCTGGAGGTGCTGGAGCGAGTGCAGAGGAGGGCAACGAAGCTGGTGAAGGACCTGAAGAATAAATCTTAGGAAGAGCGATTGAAGGAGTTGGGAGTGTTTAGTTTGAGGAAAAGGAGGCTGAGGGGAGACCTCATCACTGTCTACAACTATTTGAAAGAACATTGTAGAGAGATTGGTGCTGGTCTCTTCTCACGGATAATTAGTGATAGAACAAGAGGGAATGGCTTCAAGCTCAAACAGGGTAGGTTTAGGCTGAACATTAGGAGAGAATTCACAGAAAAAGTGATCAGGCACTGGAATAGGCTGCTGAGGGAGGTGGTTGAGTCACCATCCCTGGATGTGTTTAAGAGTCATTTAGATGTGGTGTTAGGGGATATGGTGTAGGGAAGAACTTTGTAGTGTGATGCTCATGGTTGGACTCGATGATCCCAAGGGTCTTTTCCAACCTGAACGATTCTATGAAGTGTGCAGCACGTGCGTAGCTGTACATGTTCTGATATTTCTTAGCAATCAGTATTTATTTGCCATTCCTATAGCAACTAAAGGGAATATAACCAGATCCTTCTGAGGGACACGTGAAATTCCTGGTGAATCTCTATACAACACATGCTAAATAGCAGGATTTTGCAGGAATTGTTACGGGCATACAGAGTTCACTTCTTTTCCTTGTGAAGTCACTGCACTAATTATTTTGCCAATTATTTACAGGACCTTCAAGATGAAAGGTGTTAATTAAAATAGACAAACAGAAAGATACACATTTAAGTCCATGTCTAACGGCTGTCTTAAAAAGGCATTTGACATCTATCTGAAAATTTATGATACTTGTTTTATCATTGGCTGCCTTTATACAGGGTAACTTTTCCTTCTAATACTGTGCAGTCTTCTCATACAGGCAAAATGTTTATTTTGATTTCATTTCCCTTTTATGTTTGGTCCTCCTAATGCAGGATCAGCCTCAAGGTAAAGGACAGAAGAACACAGTAATTTTGCTCAGAACAAATACCTTCTGGTTTCATTCAAAATAAACCCAAACTAGACCCCATTCATTAAACTCAGCAAACCAAAAACACCACCACCATCAAATCCAAAGCAAAATGACCAAAGGTAACTGTTTCATCCCACAACTGGGTTTTTTACCCATTCAAACAAGGTAGGTTTTGGCATCTCTTATCATTCTTTTGGTAGATTTTTAGAGTCTGTAATAGTTTTTCAACAGCAGGCAATTTTTAAGTGATAAATAACCATTGCTATCAATATTTTTTAATAAATATGTAACACCAGTGGAGGTCAAATTTGAGAAGGGCGTCCTGAGCAGCTACACTCACCCAGTGCAGAATGAGAAAAGTGGGATTTTGCCTATGTTGTCATCCGCTGGCAAGTAAATCCAGGACAATACAAGGCTGTCCAGCAAATTCTTGGGACCTCTGTTTTGATACAGGTGACAGAAGACAACTTGGTGAAGAAAGACTGTGAAGTGGCACGATGAGCATTTTAGGAAAGAAAGAAGAGAAAAGAGAAAATCAATGGCAATTGGCTTCAGGAAGGACAACTGTAACCAACTTGGAGATGTGTATGGAAAGAACCCTAACAGTAGTTGTTGCCAGGTCCTTAAAGAAACTTGACCCTCTTGAGTGAGAATTTTGGCACTGCCTCCCATGACATGCTCATAGTAAGCAGGGAAATCAAGAGAAGATACTACTATAATTAAGTGGTTAAGTGTAGCTGTCAAACCCCGGGACCACGTGCAGTTTTGGAAGGGTCTGTGCTTGCTCTGATATTAATCACTCCTTTTATTAATGTCGTGGATGATGGAAAATAAAGCATGTTTACTAAATACCATGATGATTCCGCCTGTGGAGGTGACATAAGCTCTTCATAGGACGGAATTAGAGTTCAGTCTTATCTTGAGGGATTGAAGAAACAGCTTGGAAAATAGTAGCACATTCAGCAAGGACAAAATTCTCTGCCTGGAGGACTGATGAGTTGCCACAAAGAAAGGGGAGGACTGAACGCACAGGCAGTGCGATTTAAGGGAGGGACCTGGATTAGTCTTGGTCAGACACTGTCTGTAGAGCTGACATTGTATGCATTTCAGAAAGGGCAAACATCCGGCTTAGATGTCGGGAATGTTGTCTGTAAGGCACATGTGGTAATTGTGCTTTACAGCTGGAGCCCTGAATTTTGGGCTCTGTAATCCAAGAACAATGTGGAGGACAGCCATGATCAGAGGTTTAGAACACATGAGCTGTGTGTAAAGGTTGGAGAAATTTTATTTGTTTTGTCTGGAGAAGAAGAGGGGAGACATGATAATGTTATTCAAATATGTAAAATGACAGCTTTGAGAGAAAAAGTATATACCTTGCCTGTGTTCAGGTGAGTAGAATAAGGAATAACAGGTTCAATGGGCAGCAGAGGAGATTTAAGTTAAACACTAAGTAAAGCTTTCTAGCAGGAGGACTGGTTTTGCACTGACACAACTGTCACAGGAGGCTGTGGAACCTCTGTCATGGGAGGATTTTTGTACAAGTTAGACATGCACCTCTTGGTTCTGACAGGTGTTTGGTGTGTGGCTGGTGGGCCTCCAGGCAAGGGAGAGACAAGGTGGCCTCCTGAGGTTCCTCCCAGCTCTAATTATGTGATATAAATTCAGTACCAAAGATATAATGGCAATTAAATAGCCTCCTGAAAGAGACTTTATAGATGAGGCTTTTTGTTTATAAATACCCAGCATGTCAGCATGCTGTGTTTTAGACTCTGCATCTTACACAAACCCATCTAAAGTTTTATATCCTCCTTTGTCTTTCTTAATATTGGAATCCTTTGTGATCCTCTGTAAAAGCATTGAGTCACACCATTTCCTGAATATGAAGCTTTTCCAAATACAAGCTCAACATGGAATAGAAAGACAGGTTTTTAAATGACTTTTCTCACTTTGCAAAAGGAACTGGAACACATCATTCCTCTCATTTCTTTTTACAGTTACCTTGGAACTCTCCAGTCCTTACCTATCTTGTCTTGGACAAGGTTGTTTTCTGCAATATTTGTCTGCCTATGAGTGAATTAAATGCAAAATTCATCAGGCTACTTGGACAGATATATATATATATATATTTATATATTATTTTCATTTTTAAAAAGACTTTTGTTTAAAAATAATATAAGCAAAGCTGAGGAGAAGGTTTTTTTCTTTTACAGTATGATTTCGGTCAGAGTACAAATTAGTCCTAGGTTGGTTTAGTTGAGTTTTGGGGCAGCCGTGGTGCTGACTAGTGCCCTGCAAATGCAGCCTGAGCACTTAGGAGAGCAGTGGGGTAGCAGTGCAGCGGGAAGGAGAGGACGGTTTGCAGGTAGATGCATGTGCTTGTGATAAGAGAGAGAGCAGCAAGAGATGCAAAACTCTTAAAAAGAGTGAGTTAAGGGCTTCAAGGAAATGGGCGGATTCTCAGTTTATCACTTGGGGATTCTGCAATAAAAGCAGTAAAAACATGTTCTTCCGCAGCGGCAACAGCATACTGTGAAGGGTGGTGCCTTTCTCTGGCAGCTTCCTGAAATGTGGAAAGGTGGGTCTGAATGAATGTTTGCAGTTACTTTCATCAAGTTTTGACTCTCTTGTGTTAATTCAGTCAGCTCAGGAAGAGAGACTCATTCTGCATTTTGGTCTTTGTTTTTCATTCAAGGTTTCTGGTCACCAGCGTGCAGCTTCTCTAGTACATCAGCTTTTGCTTCACTAAAAAGTATGCAGAAGGCTGAGAAGCAAAAAAAATTGTAACCTCAAGGCCAGTTTGTCTTTACTTGTATCTGAATTCTGGATGGGGGGTATTAGTAGTAGCCTCTGCTAGGTGTCCTAGATGTGTTATTACCTTCTCTGTATGAAAGAAAAGTCACTATTCCATGTGAACTTGCAAGTAGAAATTGGCACATTGACAAAAACAAAAGGGAAAAAAAAAAGAAAAGTTGTACATGCATGGTCCTAAACATGCATGGATTTTTGAAGGGGTTTCTTAGGAAGTGTGTTTTAACCAGAATGCGGGAAAGAAATTAAAAAGGTAGAAACCTATTGCATGATGGAAATTAATTGATTATGGTTTAAAAATAACAATAGGAATAAATTATACTTTCATAAGTTCATATAACTCAATGCTGTAATGCTCAAACATCATAAACAGTGTAAATGGCTGAGCTAAATGTGAGGGCCACCTGCATGGAAGTGAATTAGAGAAAGCTTACGTAAACTCCTTATAGCACACCTTAAAGGTGACATGAAGATATTTTCAGGAGGATATTCTAGTATTATTATCAAAAGAAAATATTTTATGAAAGGTTAACAGAGAGCACATTATCATGTTTTTCTCTGACAATGGATGCAGAATTTAACTTTTGCTTTCAATAGCTATTATTTCTAAACTAGCCAAAAAAGTAAAGTTACGATGATGGAGCTCTTTTCTCCTGAAAGGACTGGTTGTTCTCTTGGCCAACACTGATCAGTTAAGCTTTTCAAAATGCGTCTGGGGGAGCAGAATTATTAGTTCTTCCTATCCCTGTTTTGCAGCGTCTCAGCTCCCTTGGTGAAAAAAATAAACCAGTTTCCATCTGAGCCATGTTGTATTACTTCATCTCTAGACATGAGACCAAACTGACCTTCTTCACCGTGGTAACTGTGAATGATTGAGGAACTCCTGCAGCCTGTGCAATCAGCTACAGGGGCTCTTCCATGACTACTTCTTTTTGGGCAGTAAATTCACAGCTCAGGCCTTTATTTTGCGTATGTTGGGAATTTTATATTGTTCTATTCTTTCTTACTGCGTAGGGAATTAAGTTATCACCAAGACAATCCTGTTCATGCTTTATGCTAAAACCATACAGTGGATAATACAAGCTGCAGCTCCAGCTGCCTTGCACAGAATTTACATAGACTGACTTAAGGTTTGAACTGGGGATTTTCTCTCTTCTTGGTTGTTTCTTATGTTTTGAGCATAATACAGGCAATAAAAGCATATCTCAAAGCTTTATAATGCAGATGAAGGTTATCACAAGCCTCGCTGTTTACTCAGAAGTCTTCTGTTGTATAAGTGAAGTTAAAATAGGTGTTGGTTTTGATGTAAAGACAGAAGGTGGGGAGTGGCCTTGTGTTTTGAATTCAGTGTGTCCCTATCTTGACTTTGCCCTGACTCGGTTTTTGGTTTTCTCACCCTGCTTCTGAGTGTCCATTTTTGATCAATGGGCTCAGTCTTAGCAGTGAAGTGGGTTTCACTGTTTTTTTCCATGTTCCTCAGTTGAATGTGGCATCATTAAAAGGCACCTTTAAAATCCATCTTTTATTTGTTTTTATGCTTTTCACAAAACTCAAGATCTTTATCATATCTCAGTGACCTTTTCAGGTGTTGTTGCCTATCTTCGCACATTTGGAATACTTCTGTGCACAATACTAATCTTTCTTTTAGTGGGTCATGCAAGCTTTTTATTGAAATACTTCCAGTTTTCATGACTGATGTTTTTAGAAAGACCAACTTAAGCACCATGCAACTGATACATAAAATCACTTGGGCTCTATTTTCTTCCACATCAAGGATTTTAAATTATCATGACATTACTACTTTTTACCATACTCTATAGTTAAAAAAAAAGAAAAAGAAAAAAAAGCATCAATTGGTAATTTTTTTTATTTAGCAAGAAGACTTTCTCTGCTTCCTCTGTGCAGTTGTTTTGTCATTCAGACTATGTGTGGTTTCTCAGGATCTCAGGACTTATGAAACAAAAAAGTACCTGTCCCCCTCACAAGTTGAACTTGGGTTCTGAGCAATCTTTTTGTGTTAGCTGTTGTTTTTGATTATTAGAGTATTATTAAATAAAAAGCTGTGACTAAGGGCGTTTACCCTTAGTCTACATTTACCCTTTCTTTGTTCATGCTTCAAACATGCTGGCTTGGGCACAGGGCTCTGCTGACAGCTCTAAGTGTCCCCCAGGCTCCTGCAAGCTCAGCCCAGATCAGCCCACAACACACTCAAGGGGACTTGGGTTTGTCTGAACAGGTGCCCCTGAACTGGTATTAGAGGGTGCAGCACTGGCTGCTTTTAATAGCTACAAAAAGGCATGTCTTGGTTTTGGCTGGATTGATCAATCAGAATGACAGATGGCCCCTCCCTCCCCCCTCTAAAAAGAGAGGAAGAGATAAATAGATTTATGAGTTTTGGAAAAAAAATAATGAAAGTATCAATACATACTGAAATAGTAAATACAAAGAACAAAATTTTAAAAAAGAAAAAAAAAAACACAAAAAACATATACAGTATATACAAAACTGTATCAAGCTCCCAGGATGGCAATCATGATCAAAGGCAAATGGATAGGGTCCTCCTCGGATGTTGGCCATTGAAAAAAGAGAGTAGACCCTTTGATCCCTCAGCTTTTATACTGAGCATGATGCAGATGGGATGGAATACCACTGCTGGTCAGGTTTGGGTCACCTGTCCTGTCTGCTCCCCTCTACAGGTGTGACCCCTCTACACACTTCTGCTTCCGGCCCTCCAACAGGGCAAATAATGAAGTTATTTGACTTTGGTTGTTCTAGCAATAAGTCTAAGCAAGGGCCTCTCTGCACACCATTCCTTGGTATAATTGGGTCTTATCACTGCAAGAGTGAACAGTTTCTGAACAATGTGCTGTTAATTTCAAAGTTTAGTTAGTTAGAAGAGGCCCAGCTAAAAAGTGAAATTACAAAACAGAAAATTGGTTCTGTTTTACCTCAAACCGGGCTCTAAAAAAACCCACAACAACAGTCAGGCAAACCACCTCACAATTTGAGCTTATGGTCTAGGTAAGTTAAAAAAAAAAAAAAAGTTTTCTTACTTCTTTTTATTTTTGAGGGGAATATAGAAAACATTTATGCCAAAAAAGCAGTTTCTTATCTCTGGCTGAGTCTGACTGAGTGGATGAGTCTACCCACAGTAAAAGATACATCCTAAAATAAGACCAGACAGGTTTGCTGTGATACTGGTGATGACAAATGAAGACTGCAGGACCACTCAGGATCACAGATACCTTAGATAAGTTGCAAGACATATCTTACTCGGGAACTACAGTACCTGGAAGGATTTCACTGTTTATTTTAACTGACTTATTAGAAATAAGAATTCTGGTGCTACAGATAAAACCTTTGTTGAAAGTAAGTTGGAAAGGGAGTAAGATATATAGTATTTGGAGCACTGCAATTCATATAATCTGTATATTTTTAAGCTTGTGAGCCTTTCACAGAGTTTTGGCAAGCTTGCATAAGAGCTTTAATTAAATATTTCACAAAAGAAGTTCTCAGTTTTTAAATACACTGTGCTTGCCAGAGGTGATAGATGAACACATAAGTGGAAGGTTCCAAAGCAATAAAATGCATATTTGATGATGAGGACACTGCAGAATGTAGGAAGACATTATAATAATACAGATGAATGCAGACAGAAGAAGAAAAGAAAATTTCTGTGACCAAATAAATGTTTTTAAAGCAGTGTTTGGGTGATTTCCAGATGTGAATACCTTGTTTTTGAATAAATGATTTCTTGAACTTTTTGTCTTTTAGACATACAATGTAAATAAGCTTACAAATGGAACAAGCTTTTGTGACATTCAAATAGAGCTACATACAGTATATTTGCTTCTTGAGTAAAAGTGGGGTACTTTAAAGATGGCAAAGGACAGACTAGCAGCAATCCACTTCAGGCTGGTAGTAACCAAAAGTTTTCTCATGGCCCTTTAATGTCCTAAATCTTTCAGAGCAAAGTGAATTGCCTTGCTGTGGGACATCTGCACTACTGGTAGCGTTCATCCTCTTGCCATGAGCTTGTCGAATCCTGGTTATCTTGTCCAGCATGGTCTCTCAGTCCGTTTATTCATTTTCTGCTTTGGTGGAATTTTTTAGAATCACTCTCCCATGGGAGCCTCCTTCTCCATTTCATATTCTTCACATCAAGTTTTATCCCTTGGAGTATGAGGAGGAAGGTGCTGCACACTTCCTTTCCTCTTTTCCTGTATCAGCTATCATCTGCCTTTTCCCAGTTCACCTCCTCTTCCAAGTTAGGCCACCTCTTAGCTCTCAGCCTCACCCTGGGTAGTTGTTCTGCCACCAGATCCTCTAGATGTCTAACTTGTTTTCTTCGTTGGATTTGGCTTGCAAGCAGGATTGAGTGAAAATAGTTTAATCACCACTCTTTATTTTCTCCCTTCACAGGATCTCTGTTCATTTAATGTTCAAAATTACGTACCCAATTTCTTTTTGACCCTCTGTGTGGTGTCAAACTGTCTGAATAACAGAAAATGTAAATATGACATAAACTTCCAGAAGAATGGAGAGAGAATAAATTTTTGACCTTCCTTGTTAAGACTCATCAGCACCTCTTACTTTCACCTCTTTAAGGAATAGTTATTGCAAGGACAATCTATATAATTTATAGTTGTAGGATTCCGTGTAGGATTTGCCCTTTTGGATTTTGTTGCTTCCGAGGTCTATGGAGGCATGAAGATGAAACAAAGAATCAGGTGTTTCACAGAGTTATAAGATATGAGAGCAGACAGCAAGACATCAAAGGTTCTAAATCTGAATTTATCTTCTTTGAATGACACTTCAGCATGCTTTATGTTTTCTTAGCTTTGTCTTTTTCAGTTAAACAGTGGTTTCGGTATTTCTGTTATTAGTATAAGGATAGAAAGGTAGGCATGGCATTGAACAACAGGTCAAAACATAACATAGTAGAAAACACTGTGAAGCGGTAATTGAAAAATACATAAAATAAGTAATCAAAGTAGCACATACCAGAGTCCAAAGCCAGTCCCTGGGGAACTTTTTGTGCATGAGAGCCACTAGCAGTCACAAGGCTGATTTGGTGACTCCAAATACTTATGTATTCTGGTCACACTTTATTCTCTTCTTCTGTTACAGCTTCAACCGTATATGGCTCTTTCAGGATTTCTTGACGAAAGTCAGGCTAAAGGCTTTTCAGAAGGGGTGGTTAATGCACTCTCCAGATTGATATTACCAGTTTGAGGATAAGAGGAAAAAAACATTAATCACTAGAAGTGAAAACTGAAAACACAGACATCGTCAGAATTATGTCCAACAACTTAGGAAAGGAGTAAATAGTAAGTCTCCCAAGTTTGCCAGAAATTAATCTATTTGGAGGGGTAAGAGGAGGGACAGAACAGTATTTCTGCAGTTGATGTCCACCTTAACCTCACCTGAAGGAAAATACAGACAGTGACAGTCCCGGCAGTTTCTAATCTCATCTTGGATGATCAGCTATGTAACACAGCTACTCGTTATGAAGCTGACTTGAGGTTAGGAGGGAAAACAGCAGGGCAGGAAATGTGTCCATAAACACATATTGCACTAGATTTCATTAAGTTTTATCTTTATGTTAAATTTTTAGCTCTTAAGATTTTTATGCAAAACTATTTCAAAATTATTTTATTACTAGCCTGTAATAAACTGAGTTTTAATCTTTCTATTACTTTTGAATTATGTACTGGAGAACTTGGAGGCCTTCCCTTTTACTAAGCATATTTTGTTTTAAACTCCAAAACCCATAGAGAAGTGCGGTCTATTACTTACTTAATTTCAATATTATTTTGTCATGTATTCTTTTCTAACATGGAAGTTTTGGAATTAATTGTGGACTATTGATTTAAAGCAGAAATCTTATATTAAGAAGTCCTTTTTTTTTTTTTTTTCCCCTTTCATTTTAGTATAGAGATGTCATGGTGAAAGACAGATTTCTATGGGGCATCCCTCACAACAGTGATTTATTATTTAACATTAGTTGGTCTCAGTCTATCTTTTTCCTGACCACTGCGTAAAGTATTCTTAAAGGATAATGATGCAAAGTGTCCTGGTAGAGTGCTTTGGGATACACAGAGAACACTGTGCACAAACCAGTATTATGGTCTCAGAGCCGCTGAACTTGGACTCACTTTGCAGCAAACACCATTCCCTGATGTTAATTAGAGACAGAGCCCAAGGACTGAATGTGGATATTGACTCACCTGATTCTTCAGGTCACTGGCCAATTCAGTTGCTAGGTAAGTTTTGGGAAGATTTCTGGACTACTGTATGGACACAGAGCTCCAGTTTCTAGGCTGCAGACAAAGCTGCGCAGAGGGTAAGGTGGGTGGAAGTAGTTGGTTTCCCTTGGAGCTGAGAAGGTCGTCCACAAGGTGCTGAGGCTCCTGTTGCACCAGAGACCAACTCTGGTTTGCCACAAACAAGCTAAGAAGCTCACTGAATAGAAAAAGCACTTTGCTGCAGAGCAAAGATTCAGTTGAAAGAGAAGAAAGAAGCACTGTAGTTAGGTCTCCAGGAATAAATCTTTAAAGTAAATAGAGGTACTTTTCAAAACACCTCCAGTATCCTCTTTTGCATCAATGAAAAATATGCAGCTGCTTTGCAAAGGACTAGCTTTTTCACCACCTCAAGATAATCAGAAAGCTGATATTTTTCCAGCTTCCCATGAGCTTCCCAGAACTGATAGCTATAAATCCACCATAGGGAAGAGGATATTATATTTTTTCTTCTGAAGAGATAAAAGAGATGACTAATACTGAAGTGAATTGTTAAGAGACTTATTTACTTAATTGAGCCTGCTTGTTTGGTATGTGTTCCAATTAAATCATTTTTGTTGTGACCGTACTGAAGCAACGTACACCCTTGTGACCTTCTCTTATAATTATTACCACATTCCTCTTTTGAAGCACTGTTTTGATTATGTACTCAAAAAGCTGTGCTAAAATATCTGTACCATTAGTATGGAGTCAGACTTTTCTATTGTTTTGAACTCAAGGATAGTAACAAAAAGAATCATTTTTTATTGAAGTTCTTGGAGGTTACAGGTCATAGCCCTTAGGGGATGGGGGGGGCTTCCTTTTTAATGTCACAAAATGACTATTTTGAATAGGCAGAACTTGTTCTCTAACTAGAAATTCTTTTAATAAAAATCTGTTGTTGGGTGGTAGCACTCAGAAGTGCCTTGTAATTCTTCTGGTGTGCTTAACGTTGCACATATTACAGGTTCAGAGGAGAAAGTAAGAGCAGGGGCTGGCAAGTGTGACCATCCCAAAACTTGCTGAGATTGCTGTGTGTGGAATCTCTGCCCCAAATGAGTGTCAACCTCCACAATAGTAGCTTACACTCAGTGAGATGGTTTTGCACTCCTGTCCTGAGCTCCTCTCCTCCAGTTTGCCTGCAAATCACAGCCAAGTGGTTTTTCTCCACCACGGCATGCGCTCAGGCACTGGTGGAGCTGGTTCTGGGTAGCAATCCCCCAGGTGGTGTCGGTTTAGTGAAAGGTGTTCTGCATGTTGCATCTTTCAGTCCAGCAGAATCAGAATGTCTTTTACCAAAAGTAAGTCTTAAACCAAACCACCCTCGTTGTTGTATTTGGAAAGCTGCTGAGTACCCTTGCAGTTTCATGTATCTCTTACAACAGTGGTCCCTCCTCCTCAGGCAAAAGAACCCTGGCGGAGAATATTTCTTTATGCAAGGCTTGCTGATACTGTTTCTCTTATTGAGCTAAGTAATATCACTGGTATCACCAATCTCCATCAGCTCTCTGCTGCATTCTGTCTAGATAAAACCTGGCCATTGCTTTTAACTTCTTGAAACACCGTGTATCCTTTTTTCTTTTCCTCATTCCCAGTCCTTTTCTCTCTACTTCCTTACAGAGTGCCTTCCTGTCTGTGTTTTATGCTGTGTGGAGTTTCTTTTTAGTATCACAGACTCTCTCTGGTCCTGAAACAATTAAAAAGACTTATTTAGAGATAATGGCTTGCTCTGGGGTCTCAGTCTTTCAATGGATGACCCTCTAAACTGCTGGGGAATTTTGATGCCAAAGGACAGCAGGTGCTGGGTAGTGCTTACCCTAGATGCCAACCACTCATTGGTGTGCTGTGTCCTCTTGGTTTACCGTCTGTCTGAGCAATCTTCTCTTCTCCTTCAATGTAAGACTGCTCATATGACAAAGACCCTTGCATCAGGCAGAAAGAAAAGGTTTGGAAATCTTCCTTCAGCAATGAATAATAAACCAGTGTAAATCAGACCACCATCTCAGATCAGACCTTCTCCATGCACCAGGAAAGGGGGGTGGCTGAAAAAGCCAAAGGAGTGATGTCTCCAGAAACAGAGTTAGAGGTGAATGCTTTGTCCTGCTTGGCTTTCTCTCTTTATATAATCTGGTTTAGCTCTTCTCCCAAGCGAATAATGACAGGACCAGAGGAAATGGTGTGAAGTTGCAGCAGGGGAGGTTTAGATTAGATATTAGGAAGAATTACTTTACTGAGAGGGTGGTCAGGCACTGGAACAGCCTGCCCAGGGAGGTGGTGGAGTCACCATCCCTGGAGGTATTTCAGAAATGTGTAGATGTGGCACTTCAGGGCATGCTCTAGTGGCTGAGATTGTTGGGTTGAGTGATTTGGTTTGTGGGGGTTTGATTTGGGTTTTTTTTGTTGTTGGTTTTTTTGTTTGTTCGTTTTGTTGTGTTTTTTGGTTTGGTTTGGTTTTGGTTTGTGTATGGTTGGACTTGATGATCTCGGAGATCCCTTCAAACCATAAAAATTCTGTGATTCTGTGAATATGTCTATGTCTAGAACACTTTGACTAAGTTTTCTGCTTCAGAGTTCGTATGAAAGATGCTGTGTGAAAGATTAATTTCCTTTCCACCGTTGGGAGTTTCCTTTTTATGTGAACTCATGTGCCAGATCACACAGCGTGCAGCCGAGGTGTTGGATTTTGTATGACACCTACAGGACTCTGCTGAATGAAATCTGCAAGTCTTCAGACTTCTTGAAATATTACTTTCTGTTTATGTGGTTTTTGGCATAGAAGCAGAAAAGCTGGGGCTGGAGGTGGGAAATGGATTGCCATCTTGGAAATTTAACGACCAGCTCTTTCCCTGTGACGTGTGTGGAAAAGTGTTCGGTCGACAGCAGACTCTGTCCCGGCATCTCTCACTGCACACAGGTAAGCCCATGCTTTGTGCAGGGCTGTTACAGCTCTGAGGGAATCTGTGTGTTCATCACACTTTGTTTAAGTGGAGGGGGAAGAAGGTAAGCAGAAGTATGTGTGAGCCATCCTTGGCTCTTTGCACTTGGAGCTGAGCCACGCACAGAAACAGGACAGAATGTCAGAAGGGTGTTTAGAAAGTTGACTAACATTTTATTTCTTTACAGCCTACTCGTAATTTATCTTCACAAAACGTGTAAATTCAAGTTTGTCCAGGTTCCAGTAGACCAGGCTTAACAAGCCTGTTTCTGGAGTTCTGAAAAAAAAGTGCAGCCTTTCCTATATTCATCTGATGAGCTTTTTGAGTCACCAAACAGCAAAAGATTTGGCCTTGGTGTTTCAAATCTGGTGAAACTGAAAAGATTTAATATCTGTCATTCATCTTTGCTCTCATCATTCTGTTCTTCCAAGAGAAACAGAGGCTGTTCTACCCCATACCGACTTTCTTAAAGTGAATCAGCTTCAAATCAACTAAGGCTAACAGAGTTTTCATGTGCAGGATGCACATTGTCAGCCTGCTGAGGTGCACTGCACAAAATAAGATTTGAAAGCAAGAATTTCTGATGCAGTGCTGAAAAATATTGTTGGTATAATGCCAGCATATGGGGTACCATCTAGTAGAGTCAGGCTGAAAAGGTTCAAATGATCTGTTCTGTGGCATCGTGGGGTTTTCTTAGTCCTAAGCTGCTCTGTTGAACACCTTTTTTCTAACCCTTGTAGCATTTTATTTCAAATTTAGAGCAGCTTCTCAAAGGGAAAGGTTGTAAAAGCTGATGTAATGTTTGGTTATTTTAATCAGCTCTTTGCAAAATAAAGCCTGGTGCACATGAAAAATGAGCTGCCAGGATTTAGAAATGCTTAATTTAAAATAGAACTATTTTTATTTTAAATTGTTGAAGTTGTGAAGCATCAGAAATTCATGATGAATTTGTTTATTTTTTTCAACTGTTCTTTGAGTAAGTTTTTGTCATAAGTTTGTGTTCTGAACTGGCCTCATGATACAGCATTCCCTTTTCTCCTCACACTCAGATTTTAATGCAAAATCATCAACCATCAGTTCTCTGCAAGTGATCACATGGGCAACCTCAAGAATAGCTGGACCCAAAAACCAAATAAAAGATGCTAGATAAAAAAGCGGTTGTAGATTACTGACCTGTTTCTCTACTGACTCTGCTGTGCTTCTCATAGTAGCAGATGTCCCAGTTTTCCAGTTTATAAAGTTTCATATTATCTGACTGAAAATGGTAGAGCAAGTTAAAAAACCTGGCCCTAAACTACCTCCAGATTACTTTTTTTTTTTTCTAAGTAGTTGTTGTGAACTTCTATAAATTTCCAAAATGTCAAGCTTCCAAAGTACCTCATTCTGAAAGCTGCTCAGAGAAACCCAAAGGAATGCATGCTTGGTTATTGGCAGCTTTAAAAATAGATTGCTCCGAAATTAAATATACATTTCAGGTTTTCTCTTTCTTTTTCAGAAGAGAGAAAGTACAAATGCCACTTGTGCCCCTATGCTGCGAAGTGCCGTGCTAATCTGAACCAGCACCTGACCGTCCATTCTGTGAAGCTGGTGAGTACAGACACTGAGGACATTGTCAGCGCTGTCACTTCTGAAGGCAGCGATGGAAAGAAGCACCCTTATTACTACAGGTGAGGACCTGGGCAAGGGCTGTGCACCAGGTGCTGGAATCTGAATGTCTTATCTGCCTGCTAAGGAAGTGCTAAGGGCCACCCTTGTGGTGTTGCAGGGTAGAACTGTAATGAAAAGTGTTTGTCTTGCCCAGATCTGACTTAGGCCAGCAGCAGAACCCAGCTGGCTGCCTCATGCTGTTTGACTTGGCTAGCCAGTGGGAAAGACTCAGGGGTTTGGTGTGGGACTGAGTTGTTTTTTTTTAAACGGCTTTGTGAGGCAGATGGGCTCTTGGAAGCCTCTTTGACTTTTTATGCAGTGTTCATTTAAGTTTTGTGTTTGGAAACATCTCATCATGTACGCAGATTCATGGCAAATCTAAAGCAAGGTGTGTCCAGTTGCCTCTGACAGCTCCGTTGTTTTCAGCCAAATTGATGAAATCAAATAGTAAAGCGCAGTAAGAATTGTTATATTGATACACCCATTTCCTCCACTTCCATCCATTCAGTTACCAGCATGATGAAAGAAAGAAAATCTCTAGGTGAATTTGCCTACAAAATTAAAAGGAACAAGCCAAATAAAATGGATAGTTGGACATTCTCCATGTTGAATGCACTGTTGTACCCTCTGCAAACTGTGCTACGCACTCTGGTGGCCAAGCAGATTACCAAATTACTCTTACTTCCAGTCAAAGTGCCAAGAGCAGATTTAATTACAAAATCATAGAACTAAGAAATAAATGAGATCTGCTGGATTAGATTATCTAGTCCATCCCCCTGGGAAAGCAAAATAGTGCCCTAGAGTATATGCCTTTTCAAATGTTTTTGGTTTGTTTTGAATGTTAGTGGCCTAATCAAAGCAGGAGGAAGACTCTGCAAAGAAAGTTAAATTAAAGGGTCCTTCCCATTGCCTCTCAATATCACTCTGTTTATGCACTGGCTGTGAAATTTGTATCCCTGCTCATTATTTGCATAGCTGATGACTGCTGCTTTCCAGTCAAGCATAAGAAATGCTTGAACCCATTTTTACTTGCTTACACCGAAACTGCCAGGCAGTTTTGCACAAGATCCCAGTTTGGCACGGGAACCATTCCAGGGCTTGAAAATAACTCCTGGAGTGTGCAGCAAGCTCTCCGTTTGTCAGTGTATCAGCCGTACTAAACATCTTGGCAAAGCTGCAATGCCTCTTATTGCCCAAAGGAATTGGCTAGGTGATGCGCAGCATCTGGAATCTGTAGTTTTTAATTAACTTTATGATTATTTAGCATCATTATAGCATGTACAGGATTGTTGCATTGTGCCTGCTCTTAATCACGTTGGCATGGCCATCAGTTCAAAGGCAGTTCAGCAGACAAAAGAATTTTGCAGTGAACATTCGTCAGTGACGACACGAAGAAATCTGTGCAGTGAGGTTTTTTTCTTGCAAATTCAGGGAAGGGCAACATGCTTCTGTTTGTGGTTTGGTTTTGAATGTTTCTTACTCTTGAATTCCCTTCTGCCTGCAGCTGTCATGTGTGTGGGTTTGAGACGGAGATGAACGTCCAGTTTGTCAGTCATATGTCGCTCCATGTGGATAAAGAGCAGTGGATGTTCTCCATTTGCTGCACAGCATGCGATTTTGTCACTATGGAAGAGGCAGATATGAAGGCTCATGTCAACAGCAAGCACACAGGTGATGATCCGTCTCTCCCAGCTGCAGTGATCTCTCTCTTCCTTGCTTTTGAGGTGCAACCTTCACACTTCCCATTAGCTCTCTACTTTCACTGAAATGCTTGCTAATTAAGGCCTGATCTCTCAAAGTTGAAGTGAATTGGACTCTAGCCAGGCAAATAATCTGGTAGTGCAGATCAATTTTCAAGCTTAGCAAAATAAATGAAGCACTACTTAGCCCTCCTTCTTCCTATTCTCCTTATCCCCCAGATGCCCTCCCCTGTTGAAGTCAGCACACTTTGTTTGTTTTTCTGACTGATTTACTATTTCATCAAAGTCCTGGTTTGACTTCAGTGATGATAAGGTGACTTTGAGTGCTAATTGTGCATACCTGGCTGTAAATTTGAAGTACACAATATGTTGAGCTTCACTCTTCAGTGTGTTTGTCTCCACAGTCTCTCAGCTTGGAATTTCACGCAGATGTTTAGTTGACACTGTGATCCAGCAATACCATAAATGTAATTTTATACTAAATAACCTGGTCCTGTTCACTTAATAGCCAAAGATAAGAGCAGTAGCAGTTTTCAAACAAGCTCCATATGCATAATCCAACCAATAGAGTCTGCCATAATTTAAGGAGAATAAAAATTAGAATCCTTTAAAGTAATTTCTGTTTATTAATGAGTTTATCTTATCTTTTGCTGCCACATACTAACAGTTGTGTTGACAATATTGAACCTGAATTGCATCCAGCACAATTTTTCCATTGCTAAATTACTTTTCCTGTCCTACCAAGAATAAAATTGGGAAAACAGTCAGGGGTGGAGAAGAAGGAGGAAGAGAAAAATGCAGTTGTTCATGCTCACAGTTACATAAGTTAAATGTAACTACAGAAACACAAACTGCTTGAAAGCTTTCTAGGGATTTTGGACCAGAATTGCTCTCAGCGCTACTCCCTGCTATCTGAGGTGTTTGCATCTAACTCCACTTGGTATATAGGAAGTTACAGCGAAGGAGTAAGGCCACCTGTGCCACGTGAAAAGTTGGGATCAGAGCTCAAAAGTGAGCTGTACTCTACTGTATCTTCCTATTGTGGCTAGAAGATTGGAGTTGCTGCTTCTCTTTTAAAAGAAAGACAAAACCCCCCTTGTTCTTCCCTTACCCTGTCAAACTGAGCTGGCAATTCAGCCAAATGCTTACACATATGGCAAATACAGGGAGTAAAAAATAGAATGGATTTTCTGGGTCACTTGACTCCAGTCCCTTACCCTGTGATGTTACCAAGTCATAAAAGACTTGTTTGTAAGGATGTTGGCATACGTCTTCAAACAAGTATAATTGTTTTAAACCAATTACTTCCACAGACAAGCAGCTGCAGAGTTTCCTACATTAAAGAATAGGGACTCTTTTAGTACTTCTAGCATGTTTCTTCCTGATAATCAGAATACACATGCGTTGTTCTTGTGCTAGAACTGTCCTTTGTCTGAAATAGGCCAACTCTTGCTCCCTCCACCTTTCTTCCCTCCTTTCACAGTATTTATTCCTTTAGTATATTTATGGAGAACAACCCTCACCCCTCTAAATGTACACTGACCCTTTTCTTATATGAAACACAGTTTTCTCACTGTACCAATCCCTCATTACCTATGTTCTTGTTAGAACCCCTGCTCTCGACATATGCAATCACAGCTGTACACGGTGAAATGAAATAAGTAGTGGTGGCAGTGTGAAACAGCAGCAGCTACTGGGAATAGCTCACACAATAACATCCTGTGATCAGATTGCTTGAAGGCTCCCCCACACTGATTGCTCATATTCATCCCATGTTCTGCCCAAATTTTTCTTTTGTTTTCCTTGACTGTTTCCAACTTAAGCACTCCTCATTTGTAGCAAAAATTCTTGTTACTGGCCCTTCAGGTCACAACCTTGTACTCGGTACTATTAAATTTCATTCCATTTCTATTACTCTGATCTCCAAGGTCAGTGCATCTTTCTATATGATATCCCAGTCATCCTCCCTATTGACAGCTCAGGTCATCAGATTTCATTAGTGCATTCCTACATTTTTATCTTCAACTTAAAGGTGCCGCTCATCAGTTTAAAGCTAGATGTTTGCAGAGGCCATAGTCAGGGGACTTTATCACATAGAGAATACCAAGTTTTAGTAAAGGCTCTTTCTAACACAGCTCTGATTAAACCAAGACATAGGTGGGAGGTAATAATTTCCCCATCCTTGCTTCATTGGCTCACAGCAGTTCTCAGATGAGAATTCTCACTCTTGTTCATTTCTAGTGTGATTGATAGGGATTGGGATTTCAACTTCATACATTTATTGTACATATAAGGAAGCTCTGATGAGTTTCAGCTTTAGATACAGTTAAATAATGGTTTATAAATTCATTATTAGAGGTCCTAATGAAAAAACAGACAAGTCTTGAGACCACACTGTTATCTCTTACCATTATTACTGAGGATGCTCCTCAGTACAGTGAGAATATTCTCCTTTGTCCTTCCTCCCAAATTTACCTGTCAGACTTATATTCATAGAAGGGTGGAAGAAGTTTAGCTTGGACCAGTAGGCACTTTTGGTTTCCACACCCAAAACCTACAGAAGCTCTGCTTCCTCTCTAAGTGACAAGGTATTAATTGGTTTTGAACTCTGAACTAATCAAAGTATTTTCTTGGGATTTTTTGCAGCCTTGTAATGAGGTAGAATTGCGTACTTCCTTCCCACTGCCATTACAGACAGACTCAATTCTAGGCTAAACTGAGAGATGTACTGTTGTAAACACTAATAAAAAGGTGCAGCCATGATCTTAACTGATCAATTCCTTTCAGACTTGTTTATAAGCATGTTTGAACTAACTTTAAATAGAAATAATTTTTCTGAAATATAAGACAGGGTCATTGAGATTCCATCTAATTTGCTATACTAGTTATTGCTCTTTATTCCCGTTTTTCAGCTGAAGAGAGGAAGACATCCAGTGAATCTAACAGTCCTTCTTCATCTTCACTGTCAGCACTGAGCGACTCTGCCAACAGCAAAGAAGATGCAGATGTAACCCCAAAAAACAAGGGTTCAAACAACCTGCTAGTCATTTCTGTAGTGCCTGGTAGTCAGACCTCAGTGAACACTGAAGAGAAGTCAGAGAAAGGTAAAACACCCTTAAACAAACACAAACTCTCACCTTCTGTGTAGTTGATCTGGCCGTAACGTAAGGAGTACATTTTCCTATTTTATTTTTCCAGGCTTTGAATGTGTTTTCTGTAACTTTGTCTGCAAAACAAAAAATATGTTTGAGCGCCATCTGCAAATCCACCTCATCACACGGATGTTCGAGTGTGATGTGTGCCACAAGTTCATGAAGACACCTGAACAATTACTGGAGCACAAGAAATGCCATACTGTCCCCACCGGTGGGCTCAAGTAAGGAAAGCAAGTACACAAACTTTTACTGTGTTAAGCACCTCTAATACTGTGGGAACAGGTCAAAAAAGAATTCAATTAGAAAGGGTTAGATAAACATCTGATAATCCAGATTTGGAGCTTCCTTTAATTTAGATGACCCAAGTGCATTCCTTTATTGCAGGCTTGCATCATTATAGCAGATGGGTAACCTACCAGCAGATGTAGCATCCACTGGTCTAAAAGCCGTAACAAACCATGGTCCTTCCCTTTTTCAAAGTGAATAGGAGACAGTGTGTGGTGGGTCCTGGAGAGAATGAGGCAGCACTACACAGAGGGGTTGGAAAACTGAAAGGTTGGGTTTTTCCTGAGGCACCAGAGCAAAGGAGAGCACACAGCACAGGCTCTATTCTAAACCCCTACAGTCTCCACAACTAGATATGAAGTTAGAACCTTAGAGGTTATAACCTTTGTAGACTCTTAATGGAAATCCAGCCCTCTCTCAGAATTAATAACCTTGATGCTTTCTACTTTGGTTTGCATGTCCCAGAATGATCACTATTGTATCAATTAATATGTAACAAGTAATGCTTTTTTAAGAAAAAAGCCCTTTAGCTTTGGTTGATGTGGTGTCCTTTGAGGTCTGTTGGTGCAGAGCAGTGTTTCTAGGGAATAAGTGCCCTTATGTCAGAGTTGGACCCCTGAGGGAAGGAGTGGCTGCTGGGGCCATATGCCTGCTCTCAGTGGGCAGGCAACGTGATGTTATGCAAGATGCAAATCCCTGGTCTCTGTTTGTTCCAGCTGCTGCAGGAAAAGGGGCTGGAACCACTTTGAGCCCAGCTAGGGTTCAGCACAGGACTCCCTGCTTCTGTTGCCCTTGCTAAGTGCTAAGCATACGGATGTTTTCAGTGCACTGTAACTGTCACAGGATGAGCCCACCACATTTAATGTTGCCACGAGTAGCTCTATCAGTTTGCACTACAGTTTCTGAAAACTGGTTCTGTTTGCCAGGCAGCATCTGGTCTCCAGCGCAGTAGTCCCATGGACTGGGATCTGTGGTCACTTGAGATGTCATGACTGAATCTGGGAAGAAGACCAGATTGAGAAACAAGTAGTGTGCCAGAACGACAGGATGTCTGTCTCGGACGTACAGACCAGTTGTCAAATGTACTTTGGGTTTAAGCTGCACAGAATCTGTTCTATTTACCAAGGAAAAACCATGACCTATGACTCAGACCTTCCTGATAGAATGGGCTTCTCAGTCTCCATAAGTCATTCTTGCCCAACTGAAGTAGTAATGAGGTACCTTGAAAGCTGCACCTAAGAAAAAGCTCTGATTTTTTTTTTTTTTTAAGGCATCCAGAAGAGCCTGAAGAGATCTAAGTAAATTGTATTTTTCTGTCTCCTGTTTGCTGTGGGGGAAGAGAAAAAAACATGATTCCTCCAGCTCCAGGTCAAAATCTGAGATTCTGATCCAGAAAGCACCCAGCCCAGGAGAGGTATGTGTGCACAGACAGATGAGTCCTCTGTTGCAATGCAGCTAATCAACTTAGCAGCCTCAATGCTAGGCTCCCTCTCTGGATCAGAGTGCTTGATGTGCATCAGAAAAACTCTCTGGATATCTTAGTATCCTTTTGTCCTCCTGTGGTACTCACTGTGCTCAAAATTCTCTCAGTTAGCAGGTAGATTAATATTAAACCTGTACGTGCAACCAGTTGTAGCAAGGGACAACACACGGAGAGAGAAGATCTCTGCTTAGAAGTGATCTGAAATGCTGTAACGCAGTTGGCAGACCTGCTGAACAGTGAGCACAGATCAGCAGCAGGTAGGGGTGTCTGTGAGATGGTAGCCAGGTGCCTTAATTGTAACTTTTTACCTAGACCTGCTCTTTAACTCACCAGTGGGATCTGGAAGGGAGTGTGCTTTGTTTAATACTACAGAGAACCCTGGCTGTCCTTACCGACTTCCTTTCAGCTACATAAAGCAACAGCGGGTATGTTTTGGGTTTGCTGGTGTCCAGGCTTGTTCAGCTCAGGCTTCCTTCCAAGCTTTCAAGATTCCCTCTTCCAGCCTTCTCTGTCCTTCCTGGTCCAGGAACCAGAGGTGAGGCCCTTTGCCACGTCCACCCCAGTCCGGACGCTTGCTGCTGTGAGTAAGCAGAGCCCACATCCTCTTCCTATGCAGGAACAATTCCTGCTGTGGCAGAGGCGGCTGTAGGCAAACACTGCCAGACACACGTCCCTCCTTGAGCATGGCTAGCTCATGTCCCAGAAACGGGAATCCCTGCAAGTCATCCTCACAAACGCTTTCAGCTGCTCCTAGCGGGATGCCCAGCAAGCTTATTGTTCAAGGTCACATAAAAGGAATTTCCTAAGCTTTTGCTGTACATGTGGTATTACAAGTTTATTCCATCTTTAC
Source organism: Thinocorus orbignyianus (assembly GCA_013400375.1). Classification (NCBI taxonomy): domain Eukaryota; kingdom Metazoa; phylum Chordata; class Aves; order Ciconiiformes; family Thinocoridae; genus Thinocorus; species Thinocorus orbignyianus. The sequence goes on along the minus strand of VXBW01005454.1, from coordinate 1,234,362 downwards.
TTAAACAGCTGCTTTCATACTCATCTGTAAACACTCACTTTAAACCACTTCTTAATGGAAAAAATGGCCAAAGTGACTTCGTGCAAACACTAGGAATGTCGTTACACAAAGTACCTGTGAATCAGTCACCCACTCTGCGCCACCCGGCCTGCTTTGCAGAATCTTCCCCATCAAGGTAAGCCAGAAGATTAAAGGGATGCTCCTTTGGAGTGAACCAGTGTTTTCCTAGGAATGCGTGAGCTCTACTGCCATTAAAATGGGCAAACCTCTTCTAAGTAGAGATGTGTCAAGATGAACCAAGTATTCAAAGGAGGCTTTACAGGGAGAACTAAGTGCCTTTTTCTCCTTTTTAGTAGGTCAAAGAGGAGTTGAGTGACAGGGTTAAACCAGGAACACAGGTCTTCAGGCTGAGTGACTTCTCTTTTCTCTGTCCCTGCCTTTCCTTGCTGTGTTGCCAGGTGCCCATTCTGCATCTACTCCACTAACCGCCCCGCAGCGATGGAGTGCCACCTGAAGACTCACTACAAGATGGAGTACAAGTGTCGGATCTGCCAGACAGTGAAAGCAAATCAGCTGGAGCTGGAGATGCACATCCGAGAACACCGCCTTGGCAACCATTACAAGTGCGACCAGTGTGGCTACCTGTCCAAGACCGCCAACAAGCTGATTGAACACGTGCGTGTCCACACTGGTGAGCGCCCTTTTCACTGTGACCAGTGCAGCTACAGCTGCAAACGCAAAGACAATCTCAACTTGCACAAGAAACTGAAGCATGCTCCACGCCAGACTTTCAGCTGCGACGAGTGCCTGTTTAAGACCACCCACCCTTTTGTCTTCAGCCGCCACGTGAAGAAGCACCAGAATGGGGACTGCTCCGAAGAGGAGAAGAAGGGCCAGTATTCAACCTCCAAGGAAGCCAGTCCACTCCTACCAGTCAACAGCTCCAGAAACCTCCTGTCTCCCCTCTCAGTTATGTCTGCCTCCCAGGCTCTGCAAACAGTGGCTATGTCAGCTGCACAGGGCAGCGGGGCACAGCCAAACTTGGCAGTGAAAGCCTTGGCCATCAACGGCACTTCCTTGTGCTTTGATAAATACTGGAACTCAGAGTTTGCCCACCTTATTCCTTTAACGATGTTTTTCCCCAAGAACCACTACGATCTCACATTCCATCCACCCAGACCTCAGACTGCACCGGGAGGTGCCTCTTCACCTAAACACTCCTTCCTTGCCTACCTTGGACTAACAGAAAGGGCAGAAACTGTCTGAGGGCAGTTATATTCTGTACCAAAAATACCCCAACAAACCCAGCAGGTATACATTGCTGCAAAACATAGACCGAAGAGGTAACGAACACTTGTACTATATCATTAGTAAGGTTTAGAAAATGGCTCTGTGTGTATACCTATTGCATTGACATGAAAGCTGCTTTATTAAATCTTCAAGAGGTGACCTACTGCATACTTCTACCTTCAGAGGCATGTTCCCAGTACTCTTATCTAAGAAACTATTTTGTCTTGTTAAGCTGAAAAAGAGTGTCCTTAATGGCAATCAGCACTTGTACGATTACATATTTGATGCATTTTATTTTTGTGCGTGCGGGTGCGTGAAAGAGAGGCTGCCTGTAGCGTGCCCATGACATTGCTTTTGCACATCCCTTGTATTGGCTTATTTAATTATTATTCTGTTCTCCTTTTCACACGCTCGCTCGCTCCCTCCCTTCCCTCCACCTCCCCCTGGACCATAGACTTGTGGAAGGAGCAACACCTGGTTCGGGGTGGATCGGTGTATTATTTCAGTGCTGTTTGCACCTTTACTTCTACGATGCCTTGCACTCAGTTGCCAAGGTTTGAGGATTTGGGGTAAAACAGATGAGGAAAATGTTGCTTTCAGCGCTGCAGGAGGAGAGTATGACAAGGAAAAGCTTGTGTACGAACATACACCCATATGCAGTATGTACGGTCTACACACCCACACACCGGGCCCAATTCTTAACTTTTACACAGGTCTAACAAACACCTGTGCCTGGGTCATAGCATACATCTTTTGTTTTAAAAGGGCATATAAATATTATATATATATATAGTATTATGCAGTGGTTACCTTTTAGTTTGCAGGAACAACTTGTATAACTAGAACTTTATGGTGGAAAAATCCAACAAGGGGATTTAAAAAAAAAAGGGTATGGATAAATTCTGGGTATAAATACTCAGACTAAAAAAAAAAGCAGCAGTTTTGCACAGTGCTTTAGTCTTGCACTAATTTGTTTCACACTTGCAAAAAGAAAAAAAAAAAGGAAAAAAATAATCTGTGGGCTGAAGGTAAGATGACTGTTTATTTGAAAAGGTACCAGTAACTTCTTTGAAATATCAAGCTATAAAAAGATGCTGTTTGAACCATACAGTTCTCTTTTATACCCTCAGTATTTCAATTGTACTTGCAAATTCTACAGTCCTATTGATAACCCTCCATGTTATCAGTAATACTTTATTCCTTTTTGTTAATGGCGGATAGAGTGTACACTGCTAGGAAGCTAACTTTATACTTATTTAATGCTCCTACTTGTGGTCATTAAAATGACATGTTATATGTAGCACTTTATTGCAGGAAGAAGCAACTGCAAATTGGTTGTATAACCTTTGTTAATCTCAAAATGCCAAGAGTGATCTTAATTTAAGAGAAGCTAACCGACTGTTAATTGATTTGTGTCTCTTAGACAATTTAATATCCAGAAAGAAAGATCGGGATTAAAAATACTCTGCATTAAAATTGGGAGTATAAAATATGAAACATTTTGAATTATCATGTGACTTATGGGAATGCTTTTTTACTGGATTGTTGTTTCCCATGGTGTCTCCGGGATTTGGATCACACTATCTTTCACTGGGTATCAGAAACATCTGACTTAGCTTTTATCAGAGTCCTCTCTCTGTCCCTTGGCCAAGCCACTGTAGGAGGTGCCCTGAGTCACATCTAACTAGCTATCCACCCAGCCTCATTCCATCCTGAAGGAATGCCTCCTTCAGGTGCTGTGGGATGACAGGGATCCAACAGGCCAGTTGGAGCCAACCCCTTGTTCATGACAGCACTAAAGCAACACCCCAGTTCAGGAAGGCATTTCTGGTCCACAAGGGCTCTTAGCCATATGCACAACTAGAAACGTAACTCAGTCTTTATTAGTTCTTAAATGAAGCTTTTGGAGAAATACTTTTTTTTGATGCAAAACTTGCATCGTTTAACCTATTTGCAAGGTTCCTACATTTGTTTTGCACTGAGATGGCCAAACATTCTCCATTGTCATGACCAAACTCTTTCCTGTTCAGGGAGGACATCCTGAACTGTGCACTCCTGTTAACATACTGGAAGCTATTTACAAGGGGGAATTATCCAGAAGAGCAGTAGGCTATCATTTGAAGTCAATTAATTAAAGGACAGAGAAGTCCCACGATTTTGCTTACATTCCAGCAGACAGTTTTGGTTCTAGTGAGCATGTGGCAGTTCTGTCTGTGAAGGCAGTAAAGAAAAGCCATCTGTTCCAAAGTAGGTACAAACCTTTGTAAACAACCTACCTAACTCAGGGCCCTCTTTGCCACACTTCACTCCATCAGAACTCCTGGTAACATCCCTCAACCCCATCCCCCCGGAGTACAGACAGTACCGAAAATGCCATATTAATAACTACTCAAAGCGTAACAAAAAGTTAGTATCTTGATGGCATGAAATAGGCCATCTGCATCCAGAAACTATACCAGTTCTTTAAAATACACTCAATGTCTATATCTCTGACCCCATCGCAGAAGAGCAAACACTTCCAAATCAAAAAGCTTAGTTTTTCAATCCGGCAGGTAAAGCACAGCTGTTTAGGAGAGAGAAGTAGGAATATTAATAGGACACTTTCCGTAAACCAAACAGCAGTTTAAATAGGGCTGGAACTTCCAAGAGTGAGCTGTCAGCATGCCAACGCCACGTGTTTAACAACGTTCCACTGTACCAGTATCTGACATAGTAATGTTTAACATACCTGGGAAACTTGTTTAGCACTTTGGAAAGGATAAATTAATGCTTTCTGGCAAGTTATAGAAATTTTCTCTGTAAGGAAAAGTGTGTTAGCAGGTTTTTATTTTTTTAAGAAAAAAAAAAAAGGTATTTATCAGAATTCATGCATATTAAAATAATTGGTTTGCAGTTCAAGGCTAAAGAAAGAAATGTTCTCCAGAGGTTTCCCCTACCGTCTAATGACCAACAGTTCTGATAAATTCCTCCCCCCCACCATAAAGGTAATTTCATACTGGTTTTCACTATGCATTCTTTAACGGAAGCTAGCGTGTTTTTCCATTTGGCAATTCAGTTAAAGTTCTCAGCACTTTTTTTCTTTCTTCTGTCTTTTTTTTTTTTTAATTGTTGTATTATGTTCCAATATAATTCTGTCAAGGTTTGTGTACATTAATAAAAATTTGTATTGTATAAAGCTTTTTGCATTATAAGGCTGTACAGGGTCATTTTGACAGTAACTGGTATATTCCTTTGCATCTTATGTTGCATTGCCAATTTCTAGTGTATCCAGTTTGGAAGTACAATATACTCTAATTAAAAAGGTTGGCTATATTCCTCTTTCTTTTTGGTTTTCCTTCCTCTCTTTTTTTTTTCTACCTTAAATAGATCTAGATATGAATTGGAGGGAGGATTCTCCTACAAGACAAGAACATGTGACTAAAGAAAAGATAAGAAGTTATCAATGGTTGAAATTTAATAGGGAAGCTCTGGTTATTAGTACTGATGAAGAAATACAGCAGATACTCCTGGTACAGCTACAGGACTTCCCTCCATGGGCTCTGTCCTTGTAGCAACCTGCCACGTCCATTCTGCAAAGAGGGGATAATGCCTCTTCTGAGGAGTCTACTCAGTTGGAGGATGGGGGAGGGAGCTCCTGCCCTGCCCTTCTCAGCCCTGCCATTCAAAAAGCAGATCCTTAAGCAGTAATTTGGTGAATTTGGCCTTGCTTGGGGGCAACCCCGATCAAATCAGGAGAACTCCTTCCTTAAGGAGGAAATAAAGCAAATAAAGCAACATTGTACATTAAAAGATTGCAGAGGAAATCTATTTTTTTCTAGTCTAAAAATATCACGTATGTGTTTTAGAAAAAGCTGTGTTTTTTTCACCAAAGATTAATAAAATAATTAAAATGCACATAGGAGGCTAAAGAAGGAAACCCTACGAACAGCCAAATTTCCAAGAAGTAAAGATGCTTTTGGCTGTGCTGAACAAGAAAAGATACTGCACATCTTAAAAGGAAGTTAGAGTTTTTAAACACTAACCAAGGAAAAAAAAAAATCTGGATATTCATTAGATGAAAATTATGCTCAGATAAATTCATGTTAACATTAAATACATGTGGATTGCCCTTTGCCCTCAAGCGGGGCAGTGTTGCCTAATCAGCTGAAAATTCTTACAATAATTGGTGCTGGGGAGTGGATGCTGAATTGCAGGGACTCTGTCAGTACCTTGTTAGAGAGTGTGGTGCTGTTAACAGTTTGTGCGTTGAGTCCACCCTCCTTTTGCTGGGGATGAGTTAGGTGAAGCAAGGCATCTTTTGCTTTTCATAAGAACATAAGATGCTCAAGAAGACCTGGTCTTCCTCCCCTCTTGCACCATCTCTGTAATAGAAAGTATAAAGTGCTGCTTCGTGTGGTGTTTTTTGTGCTAGACATAAATAGTTAGCTTAGCAATTGAAAGACAACCATGCAAATTCTCAGGTATAATTTAGAAAGGTATTTCAGAGGTTGATCTACTAAGTCCTGCTTGTATAATCTTGACAGTTCTGCTTGTGTAAATTGCTACAGGTCTGTTGTAAATTATCATAACCGTTCATTTAATTGAGACAATGGTTTAAGTGGAAGGTTCTAATGTTTGGTTAAAACAAGCAGGGAGGGTACAGGGAGTGAGTCAAAGAGCACTGTGGCTGTCTCTGGAAGCTTCAGACTCTGCTCTATTTGTGTGTCTCTTGGAGGTGGCTGAGAGAGGACTGAGTTACGCTGCCTGTGTCAGGATCCAGCCTGCAGCAGAGTACAAGTCTTGGAGTAGGTCCAGCCCTTCAGCTTTACTGTAACTTTTGTTTAAAAGCTGGGACCCAGTCTCAACCAAAAGGTCAACCATCATCTTGCAACTGGCCTCTCTGGATCCACCAGAAACCACGCATCTCAGAGAAGAACCTGATGTGCACCTAAATAAGGGTATTGGTGTCACATGCCAATACGTCTTTTGCAGCAGGTGGCTGTAATGTGCTTGTAGACCCGCACAGTTTTAATCAATTAACTCAACTTTCCCTAATCTCTCTTCTGATATATGCACCAATGTACTTGTGTGGTGATAGAAACCACCTTGGTTTGCATATATTTTTAATATGTAATTTATATTTAAAAAAATAAATTAATTAAAAGTTGACATTTTTTTCAAGCAGAATTAGTTCTCATATTCCTACACCTGCCACAGTCATCATGAGCCCAGTAGAACAAGGCTCAAGAGAGAGAGATACTTGGGAAAATAAACCCCAGAATTTTCTGTAACACTTGACTGTAGAGCAAGAGTCTTTTGCAGGGGATGGTATCATTTATGCAGAGCCATGTTTTAAAATACATGTTGTGTTAAAAATATATCAGTTGTGTTCCTAACAGACAGACATCTGCATTATATCATCCACCATCATATCTGCTGCTAATTGGCCTCCTTGTTGACAAGTCTCAGCAACAGGGTTAAGTACTGGCTGTAAAAGCAATCTAGCCCCTTGCCCGAGGGGTCACAGCTCAGGCAGACAGTGCAGGAGCCTGCACAGCCTCTTCCCTGCTATATATTTTCTGAGAGCTAATAAAACACAAGTGCAATCACTCCTGCCCGGAGGTCTGCCAACCACGACCGTGTCTGCGGAGCTGCACTAAGTGGTTTGTCACCTTCTCATCACAGAGGCACGCCAAGTAGTCTGCATGGGAAGAGGCATCATCTTCTGCATCAAAGTTTTAGAAGCATCTAACAGTTCCAGAAGTGACAGCTAACCTTGGATGTGGAGCAGACAAGGCCTGAGTGCCCAGCAGGAGCCCCTGGAAAAGGGAGGGAGATGGTTTTAGTGGCCTGAGCTCAATGCTCCCTGAACAGTAAGTGTCTTCAAAGCGACTCATCTTGACCAAGTAAATCCACCAGCTGCTTTTAAAGATCTTGGCCTAAAAATCCTGGTGGGAAGTTGCAGGGAACAGCCTGCTGCCAGTATCCCCCAGGGTGAGCACCAGCCCTGCCAGCATTGAGCCAGTTGGGACTGCTCAGATGTCACACAGGTCTTGGCAGACCTGGGCTGAGTTGACAGGTTACATCTGAAGCAAAAAAAAACAGAATTTTACTTGCCGTGAGGGCTTGTTGTGTAGCTCCTGGCAGCATAATGCTAAATAAGCCAGCCAGTTACTCTATGTGAGGCAATACATGGGAAATGCAGCTGTTGTATTCCATGTGCACAACAGCTGTCTTTCGCCAACATGGCAGTGGTTGTATTTATATGTATGACTCGATTCAGTAAGTACCCACCATTTTAGAAGGGAAGGGGAAAAAGAGAAGATAATTTGGAGCTTAGCAGTGGGAGCATGGGGAACACACCAACTGGAAATGTTTTATTTAAAATGACACCACAAAAACACAGGGAAAAAAACAAATTTCCCCCCAAATTCCCAATAACTGTACAGTGGAAGAGCACAAAGGCATACTCTGGCACTTCTTGTGAAGCCTCTATGATCTATTTCCCTACTTTAAGATGCAGGGGGAGGCGTTCCACGCTAGGAGGTGGGTTTGCTTTGCATGTTGGGTTGGTTTTTTGTGTGGGTTTTTTTCTTAATTGTTCTGTTTCTGTCCCCTTCAACCTTGATTAAAATGCAACAGACTGCGCAACTCTGAAAAAAACCCAAACCACAAAATTCAACGGCTTTTTCTAATTTAGGCTACAGTTAATGAAAAAAGACTTTGAGTTCCTGTAGTATCTTGTGTTGTTTGCATGTAGCTCTGCTCTACTTTATTTTTCAAAATTCTGCTTCCTATCACATACCTTTTTTGTCCTGGCACTTCTCAGACAGCATTTTACTGGAACTGCAAAATTTGGGAAGGCGCCTATTTAAATAAAGAATAAAAAAATGTTCTCTATCGCTAAGCCCCTAGACCTTCATGCCAATGTTCACAAGCAAAGCCTAATGTAACCAAAACTAAAAATAGGCCTTGCGTTCTGGCTGGTCAGGGGAAAAAAAAAAAACAAAAAAAAACAAAAAAAACCCCAACCAAACAAAAAAACCCCAAACAAACAACACCAAAACATAACCCCAACAAAAATAAAAGTCAAATACTTTCTTGATTCGTTCCCTGCTATTTAGGAGTGGAACGTCCATTCACACACTAGACTGAAGAATTTGCTTTTTAACAGCTTGAACAGGAAGCTAGTTGGGAGGGTGAGGGTTGTAACGTGCTCACGCATAGTTGAGTAGAACCCATTTATGCATAAGTGCATAAATGAATACAAGTATGCTTTCCCCGACTTGCTCTCACTGCCTCCTTAAGCATTTTGCCACAAATAACTGCATGAGCCCGGTCAAGCTCCTGCTCAGAAAGGGCTTGCTGCCCTCACACCACCTGGAGCCTGATCACCCACAACACGAGCACTACCGAGGCAATGGCCAACATCGATAATTTCCTGAAACACCAGAGCCCAGGGCTGTAGCAGAGCACTGCCCTGCTGGCAGTGCCAGGGCCAGCCTCTTGCACCTCCATGCCACTGAACATCTCCTGCCGTCTCGCATCAGCTTTTTGTCTGGGTACTGAGCACAAGTGTTGCCTGAGGAGAAGGCAAGAAGTCATTTGGTTTTCATGTAGGACTAACTTTCGTAGAACTTTGTGGGCAGATTGATGCAGAATTTCTTGCTAGACCTAGCAAAATAAATCATGATAAACTATACACATCTTGTATTTCTTGCACTGCAGGAATGAACACTTACCTGATATGTAGACTTTCCAGTACAGAGTGTACAACTGCATTCCGTTGCAGTTAGAAGCAGTAGTTGTTTTAGAAATAAAAATCATGTGTCTTTTCTTCCTGAAATTAAGAAGAAAAAAAAAAAAAAGAAATGGGATGGAACTATAAGTAAAGATAAATAGTTGCAGGAGTGCTCCCTCCCTCAGTGTGATTCTGAAATAATATGCAGACATTGGTGGCTGTCACTCATGCCAATGACACTTTTAAAACGTACCAGAATATCTCTGTTCACAGGTGTTATCAGAGAAATGCCTGTTTGCACTCTGAAGATTTAGTAAGCAAGCATTGAGACTTCATGTTTTTATACCTAGCTACCTATTTTTAATGGGACTGCATAACTGCAACTTAATGAAAAGCTCTAAATATAATGTTAATATGATTTAAAAATATGCACTGCATCTTTTAAGTTGCAGTGACGACAAGGAGAAGGCTGAGGTACTTAATGCCTTCTTTGCCTCAGTCTTTAGTAGTAGAGCTGGTTGTTCCCTGAGCACCCAGATCCCTGAGCTAGCAGATTGGAGCAGGAAGTGCCCGTAATCCAAAGGGAGGTGGTGAGGGCCCTGCTCCACCACCTGGATATAAGCAAGTCTATGGGGCCAGATGGGATTCACCTGAGGGTACTGAGGGAGCTGGTGGAAATGCTCACTGAGCCACTTTCCATCATTTACCAGCAGTCCTGGCAAACTGGGGAGGTCCCAACTGACTGGTGTCTAGCAAATGTGACACTCATCCACAAGAATGATTGGAAGGGTGATCCAGGGAACTACAGGCCTGTCAGTCTGACCTTGGTGCCTGGGAAGGTCATGGAACAACTCATCCTGAGTGCCATTATGCAGCACATGAAGGATATCCAGGCAATCAGGCTAAGCCAGCACAGGTTCATAAGAGACAGGTCCTGCTTAACAAATCTAAATCTCCTTCTACGACAAAGTCACCTGCTTGGTGGATGAGGGACAGGCTGTGGATGTTGTTTACCTGGACTTCAGTAAGGCCTTTGATACAGTCTCCCACAGTATCCTTCTGGAGAAATTGGCTGCCCGTGGCTTGGATGGGAGTACTCTCTGCCAGTTTAAAAATTGGCTGGAGAACTGGGCCAAGAGAGTGGTGGTGAATGGAGTTAAAAATCAGTGGTCTCCTGCAGGGCTCAGAATTGGGACCAGTTCTTTTTAACATCTTTCTCCATGATGTGGAGGAGGAGATCGAGTGCACCCTCAGTAAGTTTGCAGATGACACTAAGATAGATGGGAGTGTCAACCTGCTTGAGGGTAGAAAGGCTTTGCAGAGAGATCTGGACAGGTTGGATCGATGGGCTGAGGCCAGTGGGATGAGGTTCAATAAGGTCAAGTGCTGGGTCCTGCACTTGGGTCACAACCACCCCATGAGGCGACACAAGCTTGGGGCAGAGTGGCTGTAGAGCTGCCTGGAAGAAAAAGACCTGGGAGTGTTGGTCGACTGTCAGCTCAACATGAGCCAGCAGTGTGCCCAGGTGGCCAAGAAAGCAAACAGCATCCTGGCCAGTATCAGGAACAGGGTGGTGAGTAGGACTCGGGAGGTGATTGTACCCCTCTACTCAACACTGGTGAGGCCCCATCTTGAGTACTGTGTCCAGTTTTGGCCCTCTTACCACAAAAAAAGGTACCTGATTGGGTCCAGCCAAGGACAAGGAAATTGGTGAGGGGTTTGGAGAGGAAGCCTTCTGAGGAAAGGCTGAGGGAGCTGGGGTTGTTCAGCCTGGAGAAGAGGAGGCTGAGGGGAGACCTTAGCGCTCTTTACAACTACCTGAAAGAAGGTTGTAGAGAGGCGGGGGTCAGTCTCTTCTTCCACGTCACAAGTGATAGGACGAAAGGAAATGGCCTCAAGTTGTGCCAGGGGAGGTTCAGACTGGAAATCAGGAAAAATTTTTACACTGAAAAGGTTATTAAGCATTGGAATGGGATGCCCGGGGAGGTGATTGAGGCACCATTCCTGGAGGTATTTAAAAGATGGGTTGACATAGTGCTTAGTGACATGGTTTAATGATGGGCTGTTGTTTTTTTTATCAGAGTTAGGTTGATGGTTGGACTAGATGATCTCAAAGGTCCCTTCCAAACTAGAAAATTCTATGATTCTACAATTCTATGACATTTCAATTAAAAATAAATAAGACCCAGCTATATGGTGATACTGTGATAAGATTGCATTTTTACCAGTCAGGTTTAACTCTTATTCAAAGTGACAGATTTCTGTAAGACCAGTGAAAACTGTTCAGCCATTGAAGCCCAGAAAATATAATTGAGGGTACACTTACCCATTCCCCAAACTGAGATATCACATCCTATGGATAAACATATTTTGTGATAAACACGTTGTTATTTTCCTGTGACTAGTCTTTTAAAATTAATAAATGCATAGTCAAATTTAATTCAAATGCAATTTTAACAGGAAAACAATGCCGTGTATACTGTAAAAGGTGGTTATGCACATCCGTATGTCCATACCTACCCTCTGAAGCTCCCACAAGTACCACCTCTACCTCAGTTGCAGACCTCTGCTGCAGGATGGAGTACACACAAGTCTGGCAGCACATGGCTCCGAAGAGGATGGTCTTAGCACACTTGTTGGCCCCACACATCATCTAATGACCCAACGCTCACTTTGTGTGAAGCTCCAAGCTGCTTCACAGGCATGTCGCAGTCATCATAGCGCATGTGCCTGGAATGCCCCACCCCCTCCACAGCATTCCCAGTATCCTGGCCCAGCATAACGCCTGTAACAAAGAATTTACCAGGGAAAAAAAAGAATCCACTCATGTTTTCTTCTAAGCTCTATTTAATTAACTAAGGTCCCTTTGGTGCTGCTGTAGTAAATCACATCTGATTTATTCCTAACACAACTGCCTGAGACGTAAGTGCTGATGATGCGGAGGCAGGATTGACCTGTTGTCACTGAAACTGAGTTTGTCTTTAAAACTATTCCAGCACCGCATTGTTCCACAAGTTACATATAAATCCACTATGTAAAAATAGTTCCTGATTAGCCGTCCGCAAGCTGTTTTATAGCTGCCTGCTGCAGGCCCTTGGGCTGGACGGTCTCACTCTGTTTGCTCTCCCACAAGCAGAGGCCAGTTGGTACTCGTGATCCTCGCTGTTACCCTCCTCTGGCCCTCTCCACTTACATGAAAAGCTCATTCTGCTCACAGTTCACTTCCATATGTGGGAAAAGGGTTGACCCTGCTCGACTGTTCCCAGTCATTCCTCAATTCCAGCCACCATCCTGCTCTCGGAGTAAATGCTACTGACTAACATTTCGGAAGAAAGAAAAATTAAAAAAATAATAATAATTAAAAAAAAATCCAGAAATTGGGACTGCTCAGAGGTTTCTGCCAATTGAACATTTTGCTGTCAGATAAGTTTTAAAAGACACAGGAATTTCCTGTGCAGCAGAATTTGTGGTTCCTGACGAGCAGCTCTACTGGCCATGTTCTGACCGACTGCCTTTGGAATTGGTTCCCAAGATTCTTTACAAAGAGAGGTTTTCTTGAGAATACTTTAGAACCTGGATGTTTTCCATTAGGATTTTTGATTCTGTCACCATAATAGCCAGTTCCTCAAATTCTATATTTGGCAGCAGAAGTCACCTCCATCCTGTCATTAGTTTTCTGTCACCTAATCAATAGCTTGTCAAGGTCCAGGCTGCTCTTAACTGGTGGTAAGGACTTCAAGAATCCTCCACATTTAGGGAGCCAAATCAAAATGGGGTGGTTTTTTGTAGTTCAAAAAATTTGTTTCCCATTGGACTTTTTTAGCTTCCTGAGCTAGACTAACAGAGGAACTGAGACACCTAACTTTTATTTATTTTGATGACCAAATAAAAATAAAATAGATCACCAAAAACTGTCACTGACAGCCAGAGAGAGGCCAGGACTCTGAAGTCTCGAGTGTGAATGTTCCCCAGCTGCCAAAAGCTTGCATGGTTCAAAGCTTGCTCTTGGCACTGCCAAATGACCAGGGACTACCTCCTCCCAAGTCATCTGCTGATTCATGACAGGCCAAAAACTCAAAGAAATCCCTTAGCTCTGCAGCTCTCTCTAGAAACCTCAAAAAGAAAGGCTATTCACCTCTAACTCCTCTGAGATCAGTTGTCCGTATGTATGTTGACAAAGAATTTACTGGGCAAACACGGAAAGCCAGAGAACTTCTACCCCGACAGGACTCACAGAAGTACAGATACCTTACCTTCTGCTCTGTTCTGGCAGGGGGTGGCCCACTTGTTGGGACAATTTGCACTGTCATAACAAACTCAAATCAATTACCTTGCTTCTACAGTAACACAGCCACATCCCTCAAATCTTCTTGTTATAAGCCCAGCAATGCAAGAGCACTTTCTGAAGACTTCTTTCCTGTTAGCTGAAAAGGAAAAAGCACCTGCAACACCCAATAATGCAATTAATATTGTCAATTAAGTGAAATCTGAAATCTTACACCATCCAAAGAAGCCTTGTTTCCTCTTCCCTTCCTGGCAATAAATAGTACAGCCAGCAAAGAAAGCTTCAGGGAAAGATCCCCTCCCACCTATGCAAATCTCTTTGAAAAATCGCCTGGGAAGATAGGAGAACACAGAGAAACCTCCCAGACATGGGCACAGGTCAGAGACAGCTGCTAAGTGGTCTGAAACTGCAGGGAAGAACGTCTGACCCTTTTCAACTCCAGCAGGCAACCTGGGACACCAGGCAGAGACAGCCCAAGAGAGGGCACGTCACCCATTTGCCCACACTGATATATCTCCTGCTGTGCTTGATAACAAGCACAGTTTCTCTTACTAATGGACAATCAAGGATGTGCCAGACCCCATCCAGTCTTCAGGTCATTACAGGAAGGACCTGAGACTCGGGTGGTAACACCTGAGATTGGCAATAAAACTCCAGGAATGGAGAGGCAGGAGTTTGAGGCTCTAATCAAAGAGCTGTAGGAAGACCCGAAACCAACACTTTCTCACCAGTGAGCTCAATATGGCTGTGTCCTGACAGAGCCTGCAGGTTATTTTGGACATGAGAGGTGTCAGAAAATAGATTAATGCAGCCTAACAAGGAAATGGGGAATGCATCCACCATGGTTCACAGGCTGGCCCTGGAGCAAAACAATGGGTATTTCTTAATTTATAAGGCAAGGCAGTTAACCTCAAGGTACTTCCAGTTCAAAATACGGTTCTTTTTTCCTGTTTATGATCAAACAGCACAGTGTAATTCAAACCCATGTCCTGGAAAGGTGAACAGCAGACAGCCATACCAGCTGCTCAGGGCACCTGCTTCCAATGATCTACTCCTTTCCTTGAACAAATAATGTCAGAAGATGAACATCTTATTTAAGTAATTATCCATCTTTGTCTCCTTACTGCACATCTTACCTTGTCTGAGCTGACACTATTGTATGTCCACTTAACTACACAGGATTTCTTTTACTCAAAATATGAAATAATGCAAACACACAGAATGCCACAGCACAGGGACTTTTCTTTTTTTAGCACTTTAAAAGCAGTATTTTTTTTTTTTTTCAAGAAGAAACTGCAGACAAGCCATGTCAGCAGCCAAATTAAAACAAACAAGTCTTTCTGAACAAAAGGTGTTCTTTCTAGAGACTGGGGCTCACTCATTAACTCCAGAGTTAATGGACTGCAGATTCTTCAGCTTTTGGGAAACACAATTTGACAATTTGTAAAGGAAGATTGATTATTATTTCTATACATCTATAAATAAAGACTTCATACTGTGACACCAGCCACTCAGATGTATGATAGAAGTTCAACATCTTCTGCAGAGAAAGGGTCAGGATTTGGACTGAGGGACTATAGTGTGGATCCTTTTCTAACTCCAACTGAAAAATGCATTTTCCTTTATCACATGTAGCACTGGTGAGGGTGGCTGCATCTGTCAGGTGCCTCTTACTGCCAGGATTGCAACCTGCCCTCTCAGGATAGAGAGAGGTCTGTCAGCCTTTGACAAATGAGTCAGAAGACAGTGACGCAAAGATACCATGTGGAAGGAAATGAAAGAGAAGAACTTTGCAAAAGTGAAGTTTTGCTCTTAGTAATTAAAAATAGCGTGAATTTCACTCCAGCTCTAGCAGCTTCCCATCTACAGACAGAAGCAAGGAAAAGGGGAACAATACGCAGTGCAATTCACTGCCAAAAAGGCTGCAGAAATATACCTTCATGAGAATCTTCACATAGGAGCAGAAGGAAAACTTGAGGGATGGATAGTTTTAGCAAGGCCAAACCATGCAAATGAAAAATATCAAAGGAAAAATGAGGCAGGAAGGTAAGAGGAGGTGCGGAGTCTAAATGGATTTGAATCTGCTGGGGCTACAGAACCCAGATTTCCACACCAAGATCAATGCCTTGAGCTACTTATCTACAAGCAGACCTCTACCAAAAAAAGCTATGCCTTTAAAGTTATTTACCTAACACATGGGAATCCTGATCTTGCCAGCCCCGCATCTTCTCTCTTTCAGCTGCAAAGCCTTTTATAACCTCAGTAGTTCTTCCCCATCACAAAGTAGTGAAAAAGCCCTGGTCAAAAACAAGTCAGAAACGCAGAACCCAAAGAGAAATGAGACCCAGGGCAGCCAATTTAGGCATCTGTTCACCGTTTTCTTTAGCAAATCTTCCCTGGTTCTGAGTAGTCCAGTATACTTCTGAAGGAGCATGGAGCAGTTTAACATATTAAGGAGGGGGAAGAAAAGATGGTAACAAGTGGTTGTTCCTTTTACCTTAGTTGTAAATCTGAGTACAACACGCAGTGCACCGCATCAATGCCAAACAAGTGCAGGCAGATATATAGCATGCTGCTTGCCCTGACCAAGCCACAGAGCAGCAGAGAACCAAGTAAGGCTTCCTGGCAAGACATGGGAATGCTAAAATCAGTTTTAAACAGGATTGCAGTTTTAAGGTCTAAACCCTCCTAGTTCCATAAAAAAATGCCACTACTACCTAGACTGAGTAAGACTACCCATAGATCCCAAACAGACCTATAGCAGATGCAGATTTCAGCTGGTAATGTGAGCATTTTTAAGAAGCAGTGCAGTGTAAGAAGGCTTTTCACCAGGATTTAAAAACAAAACAAAGCATAACAACCAACCAAAAAAACCCCACCAACAAAAAAACAACCGACCAATCCAAATCTCTCCCCATCTCCCCCAAACATTAAAATAGGCTCAAATTGAATCTTTGATGTATGCAACATGGTAGCTACACTTTGGTAGGTTTTTAGGAAGAGATAAAGAAGATCTGAGGAAGCGCAACTATCCCCATCTGAACCATTCAGGAGCATAAATCTTGTGGGAGATGATCTAATCACCAATGCCATGACTGCTTTGCTGTAAGTCCAGCAGATCTGGTGATGGGTCACAAAATCTATGGGTTGTTTCTTGTCATGGTTATAATACTGTATGTTTTGACAGGTTTGTAGGAGGAAAGTTGAGAACTGACAGCAACTCCCCTAGCTCTTGGAAAGAATTCACACCAAGAGGATCCACTAAGGCATCTGATGCCAGAAAACACAAACCGCACAGTCCTTGAAACCTCCTTCTCTACCACAAAGACTCAAGCTTTGCAGCGCCCTAATGTTAAGACTCTCTAAAAAGATCGTTTGCCTCCTTTATAGGTTGTTTCACTGGGGTCTCTCTGGAGTTCCCCAGTAGGGAAGGCAGAGGTACTCAATGCTGAAATTATGTGCCCATCAGCATCTACCATGCATCATTTGGCATCACTTACAAGTAATTTTTTTTATTATTTTTATTTTTTTTTAACCTCTCTCACTGAAAGTTCACAGTTTTTCCTATGTGGGACTGTTTGACTATTATGTCTGACTGACTTGATCACCAGGAAGAATGAAAGCAGAATGCCTGATCAAAGTACCAAAACATCACTCAAAAACACTGAGTAAGATTTACAGTTCAATTTCTGATCAGTTATTTAGCCAACTTCAGTTGTGAAAACTCAATTGTGGTTTAAAAAAAAAAAAAAAACAAGCAACAAAACAAAACAAACCTAATCCTCAAAAATTCTGAACCCACTTGAAAAATTGTTAGAGCTAAATAAAAAAATAAATAAATAAAAAAAAAAAAACCACCAAAAAACTCACTTCACTTCAGTACAAACAACAAAATAGATAAAGGCAGGGAACAACTACATTGTTTTTGCAAAGCAATAACTATTATGACTGGTACCTCTGAGAATGAAACAGAACAAGCTCTCCAGTGTTTTGACCTCCAGAAGGTCATGTTCACAAGTCAGTGACTGTAAGAGCCAAGCTGGCATTCACAGTGCCCACAACAATAGATCCAATTACTTCAGCCAACAAGCATTAAAAAGCAAATGCAGCACGTAAAGGTCCTACTGCTTTGCTAATTCAAATACATATATATGCAGATATAAAGATGAGAGGATGCAGCACCCTTGCCATTTCTGTATGCTATACGTGCTCTCATATCTTAACTTCCCTTACACATTTTGTTTTCCACTTTTTTCCTCCCTAGGGTTTGCCTGTTTGGAAACACTTCACCCAAACTCAAACCAAAACAGGGCTGAATAATTTCTTTTGTCAACGTTGTTCTTCCCACCATTATTCACTGCAATTTTTCAGACTTGTCTAAGAGAAAATATCATTTTGATCTTCTTTCAATTGCAGATGCATAGATCTAGGTGCTCAGTAAAAAAAATAATAATTTCACGCTTCATACTTACTACTCAGTGACTATTTCAGATTTGCTAAGTAACTTACCAGTTCAAATAACAGAAATCTTCAGCAACTACAGTGCTGAAGTCAATAAGTTCAAAGGGTATCAATAACATTTTACAAAAGGCAGATTAAAAAAAACAACCTACAAAATCCAGCAATACCTACTAGGTACCCGAGCCCCACGGACATTTGAGGAACGGCTGGGACCAAATATCAATGAAAACCCCTTCACAAGTATTCAGCATCCTCTCCTCTGTCACTCCAGGTAGGGATGGAGTTTGCCTTCTTCCCTGCAAATCTGGCACCTCCGTGAGCCTCCCTCCATGCTTGCACCATAGTTCCTACGCTGCTCAGGTATGCTAGTGCTGGCTCTGTCTCACATAACACAGGGAAAACGCTGGCACCAAAATCTCCTGCCACCTCTCCCCAGGCAGACAGAGCTCTGCTCAACGGCTCCAAAGTGGTAAAGTGCCCCAGCTGCCGCCTGTGAGCCCACAGACACACTCTGCTCACTGCAGAGGACCCGTATTGATCTGAAAGGTGAGTTGAATATGCAGTTTAATGTGACCGGTAAAGGGGAGGTTATTTATGCCTATTTTGTAGATAGCTCTATTTACTTTAAATAAAGCTGTGTTAGAAGAGCCAAAACAAAAATACCTATCAATAGTACAGTAGACAAAACTGTGGAAGTGATACTGCCCCAGAAAAATGCAATGTAGCCAACTTTGCAAGGTTGCTAATTATGTATTAATAAGGACATCATACAGTGACCTATTAATACATCTTCAGCCTTCTGTTGCCCTATTATCAATAGCAAACGGGAACCTTCAGTACTATTTTGGGAAATGACCTTTCTCCACAGCATTGTAGTGTAGCATGAGCCAGGAACCTCCCAAGCTGTAACTCCAGCTCCACCATTGACTTGCTGTGCGATGAGGGAAAGTCGCTTTACCCTCTGAGGGGCTGTTTCTTTTTCTTTAAAGTTGTAGAGATGCTTGTCTACCTCTCAGCTCAGCGGAGTGCTTCACTCAGTTCAGATATTTGAGCAGGGCTTTGAGGATGCAAAATGCCAGATCAGTGTGACACACAGCTGCAGTTGCTTAAGGATTTTAATACGGCAGAAATTCAGCTGCAGCAGGAAGAACATACTGCGCAGACTACAGGATTCCCTTTTCACAGGTGAGAACTTACAGCCACTAGCTTTAGGTCAGGTCACCACCTAGTAACATTTAACTTGTCAGTGATTTCAGCTGCAGAGGTTCTCAACACACAAGAGAAAAGCTCAGGACTCGTTCCCTCCTACATGCCAGCAGAATTTGGGGTAATGGTAACAACTCACATAATGGCAAAGGATACACCTAAAATAACAGCATGCAGAGACCATAGGATGAAAATTACTGGGACAAGCAGAACGCTCAGCAGATACTCACTTTATGCAGTCTGGTACATTTCAAAGGTCAAAAAAAATAGCTGGGTTATAGAAAGTTAGAGAGATTAAAAAAATAGAGCAGAGACTGTAACAACATCAGCTCTTTCTCTCTCTCTAAATAAATAAAAGTCATGAGTACATGAAGTCATTCTGAAAACATGAATTATTTAATTTGCTTTGGCAGAATATTCCCAGGCTTAACCCCCTCAAATTGTGGTAAAAGGTGGGAATAGAATCTGATCCATCTACAAACTGCAGGAATGTGCATAAGCACACAATAAAACTATAGGAAGGCTACACTCCCAGCTCAGAAAAATCCAACCACTTAACTCTTTTCCAAGGGGGAGAGGTCAACATCTCACTTGATTTTCAGTGTCTCACTTCTCTCCTGCCTCACTGCAAAAGAAAGGGCTAGATACTGGTACAGTATTTGAGAGTTGTCTAATAACTGCCTTTCATAGTTTCACCAACAATTTCCAAACAAAACTTACTTTGTGGCTTGAAACCTGTCCCGCTGGAGGAAATTCCACTTCAATTCCTTTGTAATTGTCAGCACAACTCAAATTCCTAGATCTGCATCCACAGTTCTTCAGAAATAATAATAATAAAAAATAACAGCATGGAAGACTTAACCTGAAAACCACAATACCACACCCATATTTATGTTAGGAAGTTCTCAGGGTGAACACTGTTCTTCCATCACGATAATCCTCAAATGCCCTTAGCTATTATTCAAAAGCACTTTTACAGACAAATAGACAGCAATATATTTAACACATGTTTAAGCATGACACGATTCAAGTTTTATAAGAATTAAATTATAGCAGCTATTGAAACCCATGTTTGACTTCAGTATTTAATATGTCTCTACCGACAGATTACATTTAGGGATCTTAATTAACAGTGCCCAGCGACAGTTTATCCATGTTCTCCAGACTGAACTATGGCAAAACTTTAAACCTGGGCTACGGGTATACAGAAAATTAAAGGACAGGAATATGCATCACTCAGTAAGTGGTTGGGTATAACACTTAGGAAACAAAGGGGGAGCATTTCCTCCCCCAGGCAAAAAGCTTTGACCTGTATGGAACCCACCGACACGACACGAGTGAACACACAGGCCCCAGTACTCACTTTTCCTTCTACAATTTACTCATGCAACATTTTGGAATTCATTTGCTTTCACCTAACAACTTCATGAAAAGAAGTTTGCAACTCATCAGTAGCCCAAGATCAGCGGATCAAAAAAATTAGGCAGCTGCTAAGGAAGTCAAAATCACCAGTTTAGTAAAGCATAGGCTCAGATGGGGGCAAAGGCACCCCTGATGCAGTTTGAGCCCGTGGAGGGGCTGAGCGTTGCTGCACAGCACCATCTAAGGGCGCTCTGCAAGGACTGCAAGGAGAGGGGAGGGCTGCAGCTGCTCCCAGCCACCCCACAGGCACTGCCCTTCCAGAAAACTTCCCAAGCAATTGCTCTCCCTGCGAATCACTGTTGCTGTTTCATCAAAAATCATCTAGAAAATGAAGTTACCGAGAAGCTGGCGGGGGAATAATGTTCAGAATAAAAAGATTTACCTTTGTCACTTGCAGTAGTTTGTTTCTCTCCACTGCAATTTCCTGGTATGCAAACAAGCTGGTTTACTATAAACACTCCAGATTAAACACAGGAGGAGAGAAAATTTTGTGGCTGTTAGATTTAGAAACTAAAGAACAAGAGTAGCTTTAATACTATCTGGCTTGTGCAATATTTAAATCTCCATTTCAGTTTTTCTATGTGTCTTGGTTTGAACCAATTAGAGGCCCTTGCTTAGACTTATTGCTAGAATAACCAAGGTCAGGTAATTTCGTTACTTGCCCCGTTGGAGGGTTGGAAGCAGAAAAGCGTAGAGGGGTCAGACCTGTAAAAAGGAACAGACAGGACAGGTAACCCAAACCCGACCAACTGGGGTATTCCATCCCATCTGCATCATGCTCAGTGTAAAAGCTGAGGGATCAAAGGGTCAACTCTCTTTCTTGGATGGCCTTTGTTCAAGGAGGACCCTGCCTGTTCGTCTGCCTTTGATCGTGATCGCCATCCTGGGAGCTTGATGCAGTTTTTCATCCCCTGATTCTGTTAATATCACTTTGGGATAATCATTAAAGGGCAAAGTAAACTTTCCCCAGGTAAAATCAAAAGTGTAATTAGCAACAGAAGCGATCACATGGTGTCCAAAATATGCAGGTATCTTAGTAATCCAATTGATCACATTCCACATCTGAAGACAAATCTACACCAACATAGCATGCTTGAGCCGCTGCATCCAAACACAAAGAAAAAATAAACCATTCAATGTATTCGACCAGTTAAACAACACTACATCAATTAACTTCATACAAAGCTCTCTGAAAATACTTCTTCCTAAGTTATACAAGCTTCTTTTGGGGTGATTTTGTGATACAACATATAGGAAGGAACTCCACACTAACCTGAGGATCAACTTAGTCCAGCCTTAATCTCAAGCAGCAGCCAATAAAGAAAAACAAAAAAAGAAACCAAAACCATTCAAGCTTTCCCACAGAAATGTTCTTGCTCTTCAGATGCTCACTAAAAGATAGATGTTCAAAATGTAACATGAGAGCCATTCAGATTAGGTTCATGTACAGGATCTGTGCCTGTCTCCAGAGCAATGTTTTCTAAGATGAAAGAGCGGGCAGTGGACCAAACAAGATTATGTTAATTATTCCAGTTTCCCCTCTGAAATTTCCTGTCTCATCGCATAAGAAATTTACTACCTCAAAAATGGAAAACTGACTCACATAATGAGACAAAACTCAGGTGGTCTGTATTCTAGGACCTCTATTCAATCACACTTAGGCACGTGCTCAAAAGCCACCCTTTCCTGATGTCAGGGTACAGAGAAACAGGAGCATTTCTAATATGAGCAAGTGCACAGCAAGGAACTGGCTGGGGTGGGAAGGGCTGTGTGGAGCAGTGTATGCAGCTGAGCTGAAAGCCATGTGCATCCTGCAAGATGTGAAACTGGGACTTCCCTATTCAACACATTGTGATTCAGAAAAACTGATTAATCTTGGTACAGAAATAAAACAGTCAGTGGCTTTTAGTTGTGCTAGTGCTGTACAGCCTGCTGTCATTTCCACATCCGTTGTTGCGGATGTGGAAATGACAGCACTAGAGTCTCACTGTAAAGACACTTTTTCGCTTACAAGAAAACATCACATTCTAAAGGATAGCTGAAAGGAAAGGCGAAGGACAACAATATTTCAATTATCTAAAGTTTGAAACATTAATTTTTAAATCTACTCAACTTCTATTGCCACTGTACACAGAAGGAACCAGTCAGGTATTCTGCATCACACCACTCATAAACAAAAAAAGTTCTTTCCCTTTACTGAAATGGTTTATAAAAGCTTATTGATTTTGACTTAAGTTCCTCCTCCTCCTGTAAATCAGAAATTAAGAACATGACTTCAGCTACTTGTTTTGACCCTTGCAGGTATCAAATATTAGCAGCTGTTGTTCACTGCAGACAGACAAATTGTATTCACAGCTCCAAAAAAAAATCTGTTTCGGTAAGCAAAATTTGCTCAGAAAGCAAGGACATGGAAAGCAATTCCTCTTAATCTGATAGCAGTCAGGATTCCCAAGTAGATCACTTAAGATTTCTGCATTAGAAATAATAAAAAATTGCAATATTTGCAACATAATTCACATTCCAGTTTGCTGTTTATTTTACTTGAATTGAGCTCTGCCAGATACCATACACTTACCATGCTTTTGACGTGACCAGTTCCTTGTGTGCCTGTCTTTTCTGGAATGAGAATCTGATCTCTATTGTGCGATAACAGCAGTATTAGTCCTCTCCATGAATTTTATGAGACCGCAGAGTTTCTCTTCGAACTTCAGAAGAGAAGGGACACCACAGTGTAACAGGCTTGTGCAACACATGCTGACCTTTTAATATGTTGACCTGTACTGCTGTTAACAGCCATCAATGGACCCTGAAGTACGGATAGCAGGGAGAAAGGCAGCAGTGGAAAGGAGAAGGGGGGAAAGGAGAAAACTAACAAGACATTATTTTTTCACATAATGTCCACAAGCTTACAAATTTTTCAGGATCGTAACATTTGTGGCAGAAAAAGTATACAAATACTTAGCTGTTTCTTACTTAGATCTAGAAATAAAAGACAAGCATGTGAGTAGCAGTAAAAGCTCTGAGTGTAAGCCTCTGACATCATAAGGCACGTAACTTGGTGCAGTTTGTGACGTCACTGGTGATCCTTTGTCCAGTTAGACTAACAATTTACAGTTCAGAGGTAAGGTGAAACAAGCAACTTACTCTTTGCACTTACTTTACAGGCTTTGCCAGATTTGATCAGATTTAAAAAAAAAAAGGGTGGGGTAACTGTCATCATAGCTATATTCAGTGCAGATCCTTAAACATTTTCTAATACATTCAATATCCCTTCTAGTTCAGTTCATAAAGGCTCTCCTAGAAGACCAGGAAACTCCTAGCACCCTAATTCCCCTTTCCTCTATGGATTATTTTGCCTACTCCAAAATACTGGGAAAGCTTCTCTAAGAATAATCCTTACTGTGATGGCTCAAGTCTGCTTCTCCTGCCGTGAGAGGAAGGTCTGAAATCATCACAGCCTGGGAACAAGCTAAGCTCCTTTTCCGCATAAACAGCAGGATACGTCTTAGCACAGTTGGCTTGTCTCTAAACTTCCCATCCTCCACACCTCTCTAGGACGGTGCCAGCTTTCCTTTAAGACTTGATAAGAGAGAAAAGAAGACTAAAGGGCAAAAGTAATGAAGGGGTCAAGAAGGGACGGTTTGCCACAGGTGCTGCTAACAGACACCGAGCAACAGTTTTGCACGATTTCAGAAATCCTTGTCTTCTGCTCGTGAGTTCTGTCCGAGCCTGGGTTCACCAAGGTTACAGGAAAAGAAAAGGTTGTACTTTTGTTGATCAGTGCTGCTAAGCAACAAGTAATAAAAACTAACATTACTCTTGTCTTCCTCTGGTTGCAATTAGAAAATTACAAGCAGGATCTTTGTGTCATGGATTCAGGGCTGACAGAAACCTTTAGCAGCATGACTTTGTAATGCCACCAGCCACACAGTCAATTAGAGTATCTTCTCATTATATGCACATTACGCATCCCCAGTCATTGCAGCTCAGTCATCTGAAGTTATAACAACTTTTAGTTTAAAATCTTTAAAATCTTTAGGTTATAACAGTCACTTTCAATAGAAGAAACAAAGCAAAAATATTGTTAATCCCTGATTAACATTATGAATATTTGGGGTGTATAACTACATATTATTATTTATGAATAAAGGGGTGTATAACTAAACTAAAGCTTTTTTTACCAGTGAAAGAGATCTAAACATAAGAGAAAAATGAAGACACAGTAACTAACATAGAGCAGGAACTCACTTTGCCATAGCATTTTAAGGAAAAAAGACAAGAATCTAATCTCACATCCTGAAAAGTGAAGATTTTGTCTTATGACACTTAATGATTATTTACTCAGACTACAAGGATTTCTAGCATTTACCACTTAGAGCACAATTACGAACAAAACCACCTAGTTCCAAAGGATAAGTGTCTGCATTAGACTAGTCCTCCACAAGATACAAATCCAAAAGACAGAAAAGTGAATTGAATTTATGATTTTCGTAAAACTCACAGAGCAAACACTGTGAATCATACCAGTTTCTCAAGCTTGCCAGTATCTAAGATAAGAATTATCTCCTATGGGAGAAAACAAGAGAAAAAAATATATTCTTCACGACACACCTTCTACATAGACTACCATGAATGTCACCTCCTCTTTCCCTGGTTTGTTCATGAGTTGGCACAAATCTTGGCATGGCAGCAGGAAACAGAATATGCCTATCATACTTCCATTCTAAATATGTGCTGTAATTGCTTATGAGTTCTTAATTTTGAAATTTTTATTCTCAATCCACAAATTGCGCTTATGTTCTAATAAGGGGATTGTGGGGGTATTTTTAAATAAACTGTAAGGAGCATGACCATGGAGTATTTGAGCGAGGTTTTGGAAGAGGAACCCTGTTGCTGCTGTTCACCTGAGAGTACTCAAGGAGCTGGCAGGAAAGCTCATCAAGCCTGTCTCCATCATCTATCATCATCAACAGGGGAGGTACCAGATGACTGGAGGGTGGCTAATGTGATGCCCATCTACAAGAAGAGCCGAAAGGAGGATCTGAGGAACTACAGGCCTGTCAGCCTGACCTCAGTGTCAGGAAAGCTCATGGAGAGGATCATCTTGAGTGAGCTCTCACGGCAAATGCAGGGCAGCCAATGGATAATGGCCAGCCAGCATGGGTTTATGAGAGGGAAGTCCTGCTTAACCAACCTGATCTCTTTCTATGACCATGTGACCCACCTTCTGGATGAGGGGAAGGCTGTGGACATTGTCCATCTGGACTTCGGTAAGGCCTTTGACACCGTCCCCTACAGCATTCTCCTGGAGAAGCTGGTGAATCATGGCATAGACGAGTATAGTTTTCACTGGGTAAAAAACCATCTGGATGGCTGTGCCCAGAGAGCTGTGATTAATGGGGTGAAATCTTGTTGGCAGCCGGTCACCAGCGGTGTCCCTCAGGGCTCAGTTTTGTGGCCAGTCTTGTTTAATGTCTTTATTGGTGATCTGGATGAGGGGATTGAGTGCACCCTCAGTAAATTTGCAGATGACACCAAACTAGGTTGGGAGTGTTGATCTGCTTGAGGGTAAGGAAGGCTCTACAGGGGGACCTGGACAGGCTGGATCAATGGGCCAAGTCCAGTTGTACAAGGTTCAATAAGGCCAAGTGTGAGGTCCTGCATTTCGGTCACAACAACCCCAAGCAGTGCTACAGGCCTGGGGAATAGTGGCTTCAAGGCTGCTCAGCAGAAAAGGACCTGGGGATGCTGGTGGACAGTTGGCTGAACATGAACCAGCAGTGTGCCCCAGGTGGCCAAGAAGGCCAACAGCATCCTGGCCTGTATCAGGAATAGCGTGGCCAGCAGGAGTAGAGAAGTGATGGTGCCTCTGTACTCGGCACCCGTGAGGCCTCACCTTGAGTCCTGTGTTCAGTTCTGGGGCCCTCACTACAAGAAAGACATTGAAGTGCTGGAGTGGGTCCAGAGAAGAGCCACCAAGCTGGTGAGGGGTCTGGAGAACAAGTCATAGGAGGAGTGGCTGAGGGAACTGGGCGTGTTTAGCTTAGAGAAGAGGAGGCTGAGGGGAGACCTCACTGAAAAGGCAAGGTCTGAAAGGAGGTTGTAGAGAGGTGGGTGTTGGCCGCTTATCCCTAATGAATAATGACAAGACCAGAGGAAATGATCTGAAGTTGTGGCAGGGGAGGTTTAGATTAGATATTAGGAAGAATTACTTCACTGAGAGGGTGATCAGGCACTGGAACAGCCTGCCCAGGGAGGTGGTAGACTCACCATCCCTGGAAGTATTTAAGAAACATATAGATGTGGCACTTTATGCTCTAGTGCCCGAGATTCTTGGGTTGGGTTGGGTTTTTGTGTATGGTTGGACTCGGTGATTTCAGAGGTCCTTTCCAACTGTGACAATTGTGTGATTCTGTGCTAGTCAACCTATATACGTTGATTGCCCAAATCATATGTTTGGGGCAAACACACTGGTTTTCCTTTAAATACATGTTTTATCAACTTCTGTTTGATTGTTCTTCAAATGGTATTTGTTTTAGAACAGTTCAGCAGTAATAGTTATGGAGAGACTAAGTTCTGTAAAAACATTTCTCATTTTAATTCATAGATATTGTTACTTCTTGAATGTGCACCCAAGGAGGGAGCAATAAAGCACTCTGAGCAAGGAAAGCGAAGGGGAAATAAGTATGTTTACACTGGTCACCACCATAAAGCAAGTCAATAACTGAGTCTTGCCACATTAAGAAAGAAAACCTTAGGAAAGGCACTGCATAGGGTTTAAAAAAACCCAACCCAAAACCAGCTCATTAGTATCCTTTAGCCCAATCTCCACCCCCAAAAATCTCAAGACAAATCTCCAGACCCACAAATAGCCAGCACACTGCAGGTTTCACAAATAAAGAAACAATACATGTGAGGAGAACATAAAGACTGAACAAACATGCATAACAGGAAGTAACGCGTTTACAAAAGGTAAGGGCAGATTAGATTTCAAGGAGAAGTTTTCTACTACTTAAAGCAGGACGTTACAACAGAACAGTAGTCAAGAAGGGGTCAACTGTGTCCTGCTACTGAAAACGGAGAGATTAGATATGAAAGGAGTAAGTCATACTGAGAGCATGAACCTGCTAAGAGCATTTTTTCAACCTTAAGTAATATGGCCGTAAATACGTATGGGGCTTGGAACAAGGACTACTGAACTGTAACCCTTATACTCCACTGACCTGTTTCAGAGGCCTGGGTAAATCACCTCATCTCATCTCACTTGTTTTTCCAGCTGTGAAACACCAGCAACATCTATTACACAGGGACCTGGGGAAAAGCTTCACACTTACATACAACTACAAAACTTTGTAGGACCCAAGAGTTTGTATGTCTGAAAAGTTTGTCCCTTACCTCCTGTATCAATTTGTCTAACAGTTTATCATACCTCTAGCTACAAACTTAATCTTATTATTTTCTCATAGTTATATTATTTTCTCACACTGTTCTGCAGTAACTGTGGTTTTAACAGTTAACATGAGACTAACTTGACAGCTCTAGCATCTAGGAATATGTCAACATATGTTTACTATTGTTTACTATTTTGTTTAATTTTTTTCCTATATGCCTGTTTTACCTGAATGACTATGTTTTAATGCATTTTACCCCCTTTAATCCCACAGAGCTAGAAACGATGAGCCAGAAATGCTCTTCCCCATCTTGGGAAATACTGAATTGTTTACTAAATTGCAGCCCACCAGCTAAAGCTAGGCAGCCCTTCCGAAGACAGTGTGTTTCCCCAGCCCATGAGGCCAAAACCAAAATTGCACAATTAATTGAACAGCAGTTGACTCCAAAATGTGTCATAGCAAAATTTTACAAGCTATAAAACAAATAATTTGTTTGCAGTTTACAGTTTGCACAGTACAGCATAATATCACAGAATAATATGGAGTTGGAAGGAAGGAGATCATCTATTCTAACCTCCCTGCCAAGGCAGGTCCACCTAGAGCAGGTTGCACAGGAACGTATCCAGGTGGGTTTTGAATGTTGCTTTTTTCACAACACGGTCCTAACAAAGTCGCTGTCCTTCTGCCACTCTCTAGCATTCCTTCTTCAAACAAACATACTTCTAGGTAACTGATTGCAACAATCTCAAATTACTCATTTGGGATGCAAAGTTTTAAGAAATAGGAATAAGGGAGTCAGAGCACTGAAGCTCTGATAACGTATTTGGAGGAAAGCAGCTACACTGATGCAAAATTTCTGAACAAACAAATACCTTAGCTGTACGTCCCACCACAGGGCTCTTAATATTTCACTGCAAATGCACATGGGGATAAACGCTTTATATATATAATTATATTTTTATATATAGACACAAAGTACATAATATTTTATATATAATCATGAAGTATTTTTATTTTGCCATGCAGTTTGCCTTTTACTTTCTGGTCACACTTCATATTTTTGAAGTAAAAATATATGGACAATTATACAGACACCAGTGGGAAAAAATAACTGAAATGCCAGCACCAAAGACAGAGGTTTCTTCTGCATTGTTTAATTTGTGCCACTTTGACAACCAAAGGATAAAAAAATCCTCAGCATTTTCAACGATCACTCATCTTTTCTGATAGTTGCCGAATTATACCTACACAGAAATCAAAATTGTGAAGCACAGAAGTTCAGCAGGAGAAAGTAAACTTAGCTGGGAACACATGATAACAACTGGGATGAGGGGAAGGAAGAGAGGAGAGGAAAAAAAATAACAATCATTTGGGTGAGAAAAAAAAGAAAATAAGGAGGAGGATCAAAGTTGACCAATTCATTGCTACCCTGAAATTGTCTCAAAAATTCAGACTGAGGTTGTCAGAACTCAAATGCTGTGTGAAACATTTATATCCTAAAAAGACAAGGAGGTGAAACTGAACTTAAATAAAAATCAAAGACACCATACCTTTTATGTATGTGTCCAGAAAATCAAGACTATAAAAATCATCACTTCCAATGCCTTTTTTTTTTTTTTAAGTCAATCCACATAAGCAACAACAGACTCACAAAATTACATGCTATTTTACTGGTTTTCTGTCAGGTCTCCAAAAATCAGTAGTTTTCCACTTTAGTCTTCTTATTTAGCAGGCACCAGATGAGCTCTGCTTTCTTCACGATGGCTTAGGAAAATGCTTCCTCCGGATTTGTTCTCAAGGGAAATGAAAAAGTACTTCTGGTTGTAAGCAGTCATGTCTTCTAAAAGAGAGGGAAAAAAAAATCCCAAACCCAAACACAAGCGGGCATTTTGTTTGAACTCAAAAAACTTAAATCAGATAAGAAAAACTCCAAACATTCTTACTAGAGATCCATTACTCTAGTATAAAGGTATTTGCTATTATAGCATCATGGATGACATTTGTTACATGTGATGCCTGCATTTAAAAAAAAGTCTAACTAAATTTTGCTTTTGTATTAAAATACCTATTTAGAAATTGAGATGGTTAAAATTCCATTCTCCTTGTGTACAATAACTAACTATAGCTTCCTAACAGGGACCAAACACCACTAAATCCTATTTATACTCATACAATTTATTTAAACTAAGACAGTGGCCAGGTGCTGCGAGGGGTTCCGATGTTCCTGCTGTCACCCAAGGTGAGGAAAGAAAAAGCAATCCATACCAGCAGCAGCTGATGCTATATTAGAATGGAAAGCTGCAGCGTAAACTGCTCTAAGATGGTCCCGTAATTGGAACAAAACTCTGCACCACCACAAATCTTTCTGTCCCACCTTCCCAAAACATTTTGAGAAAGGTGCACACTTTTGGCCAACAGATCTATGGCATCTACAAATAAAGGACTCAGAAATATACTTTTTTCAATATGGTTTTAGTAATGTGAGCAAGTGTTTGAATTTGTCATGATGTTTGCACATACAGCACTTTTTGCAGCATACTGGGTATTTTATCAATGTCTGCTCTAATAAAACATTTGAATCTGCACATAGAAAAACTGTATTTAACATTCAGGTTTACCTAAAGCACTTCGCAAGAACAGAGTAGAATTTGATGTTTAGAGATTGTCTTTGAATGCTTTCAGTAGCAGGTCGGCTGCCAGTCCAGGAGACAAGACACCACTAAGAACTTTTTCTTCCAGAAGTGGAATTTTATCCTTGACGGCCAAGTGACTCCGGAAATGTTCCAACATATTTTCTTGGATGAGATTCCACATCCACACTTTCTGCTGTTTCCGTCGTTTGGCAATTAACTCACCACTTGTGAGCATAAGGTCACGAAACTCTGTCATTTTATCCCACATATCTGAGATACCTTCTCCAGTTTTGGCAGAGATGCGCATCACCTGTTGGATTCAGAAGAATTTTCAAAGCCAAGTAACTACTGGGCTTGAGGGCTCAATTACTGCATCAGATAGATTGTGTGAAAATTAAGAAATGCATAAGGTAAGCTTACTTCAATACACTCGCTTCATGAAGCTCTCAACAGTTTTGTGCTGCTTACTTTTTTTTTTTTTTTAAAAAAAAAAAGATCTCAAAAGGGATTCTACCAACTATAGGTGGACCCTGAGATCCATAGTATTTGGGGTTACTAGGCCTTGTCCAACTACTTGTATAATCAGTGAGAATCAATTTTAACGAGTCCTTTTGCTAGAAGGACTCAAGCCCTTTTACTCAAGTGAAGTGTTGCCTTTCTACTTAAATATAGAATTAATGACATATTCTGGAAGTCGCTCTTTTACACTTAAAATACTCCAGGAATGAGGTATTTCAACTATTTTTTGCATTTGCTTTCCAGACTAGGAATTAATTTTGCCCAAAATATTTTAGGTATCTGAGACGATGGAAGAGTTTATTTTTTTTTATAAAGACTCTCTGTTTTTTTAAAAAGCCTCTCTCTCTTCTCCGAATTTAATAGACATGATACAGCCCCTACACACCAGTATTTTCTTTCTTCCAGTTGTCAGACACTGCCATCACTGAAAGACAGACCGATTTCTGATAACCGGTTTAATTCACTGGTCTCAAACAGTTCTTTTGGGTCATGTTTATGGGATGTGACCTCTCATCAGATCTAGAAACAAATATTACAAAATGATGGCTAAGTTTCAAGCAGCTCAGCTGATTTAAACTGAATTAAATTGATCAATTTTAATACTAGGCTAGAGCAAACTTCCTTTATATATATGTATATATATACGGACATAAAAATAGAGGGAGTGAGTGTGTGTGTGCTTATTATATATATATATACTAAAAATCAGTACTGAATCTTTTCCTTAATAATTTACTGTAATCTTTTAATAGATGGCATACTGCATTACAACTAAAGGCCTAAAGAATAAGAATTCCAATAATCTAAACATTACATACACAAATAGATGAGGTTCTTGCCCAAGACCTTTTGTTATATGAGAAATTAAAATAAAAATGGTAAAGCAATAAAGGAAATGCACGAACAAGTTAAAGAACAAAGATAATAATGAGCTTCAGAGTCATAAAAAAAGGGATTTTTTTAAGATATGCATAGTTTACAAAAAGCAAGTCAAGTTTGTACCACTGCTGATGTTAGTAATAGGTCTGCTAGTGCTGAGATTGTAGCTCAGGACAGAAATCATGTTGGAGCAGGACTGCCTTTGCACAGAGTTTCATGTAAGTACATCCTGAGATCAGAGGTGAAACAGAAACAGCAGCAATCAACTCTCTAGCACAGTGTAAAACTGAACAACAGAACAGAAATTTTTATGGAAGAGCCCATGGAGACTACTCCAGCTAGATGAGATGATAACAATCCTAGATCATATGGGGAGGAGGAGGGGAGGCAGGCACAAACGAAACAAAGAAAAGCAAAAAACCCGACCAAAAAAACAACCTCTAAACCAAACAAAACCACACCATAAACCACAGTAAAGTACACAAACCTTTGGTCTCCAAACTTTCGAACGTTTACGAAGTAGCTTCAGAGCACTAACATATTCCGCTTGTATTCTCCGTGCAGGTACAACTAAATCACCATCAGCTTTATTTATAGCAACCAGATCTGCCATCTCTATTATACCTCGTTTGATACCCTGAGTGGAACATGGAAAGAAATCATCAATACCCAGGACTGTGACATGCTGATTTAACACAAAAAAAACCATGTCAAAATGCTTTACTAGTTTCTGGTGGTTCTTGCTGACTTGTGTGTGTGTGTGTGTGTGTGTGTGCGCGCTACTTACACACCAGTAGTGCCAATGGCCTCTGTCATCACTAGTTATTACTCTACTTTGACATGAGAAATCTAAATACGGATATCAGAGTTAATGTGATAACCCACTTCACGTGTAGAGCCTTAAGTTTAACTAACACATGACTAAGTTTGCAAACCTATTTATACTGATATCTGTTTTCCTATAATACAAAGTCACTCCCCCAAATCATACGTAACTATTAAGGAGGCTAAAGTCAGTCAGAGAATATAAAAACTAATACTTCCAAAATCAGGGGAAGGAGGGGAGAGTAGCAGATCCTAACTGTGCAGTAAATTGATAAGACTTCAGTAGTAGTAATGTAATTTACAAAACAGGATCTTCACGTATTTTCTGCACAGACAGATACTACATCTTGGATTTAAGTTTCTCTTTGTAGCTCTAGGTAATAGTTAATAAGAGAAACTGAAAAATACCTGTAATTCGTCTCCACTCGCAGGTGGTAGCAGTAATATAAACATGTCAACCATATCAGCCACAGCAAATTCTGACTGTCCCACACCTAAAAAATTAAATCCAGAGTTCAACATTTATTGCAAACTTTCATTTAGCAACAGCAATTACAGAAGATCCCAGTATTGCACCATGAACAAATCCCACTAACAAAGACAGCAGGAAACACAACATTTTCAACAAAGCAGTGCTTTTACAAAACATACAGGACTAGATAATATCCATTTTCAACCCATTACCGTGTATGAAAACATGAGCAAAATCAAGGATGAGTATGTGATCAGCAACACACCTTACTCTGACAGTGCAACAGGGTAACTGAGAGACAACAGTAAGGCACATACCTACTGTTTCCACAAGAACAACATTGTAGCCTCCACCCTCGCACAGCAGAATGGCTTCATTCGTTGTCCTTGTTACACCTCCCAGCGTCCCTCTGGTTGGAGACGGTCTGATGTAGGCGTTCATGTCTCTTGACAACTCAGTCATCCGTGTTTTATCACCCAATAGAGAACCTTAAACATTTAGTGTTATTTCAGAAGTGCAAACCAGCCAAACGTCCCCCTCTCCTCCCCAATAAATGAGTGAAAAAAGACAGATCTCTTGGTCTAAGTCAGCCAAATAAGAATATTCCAATACTAGTTGCTCAAGACTTTGCTGAAAGCTAGGAATTTCCTGCCTGGTTCTTCTGCCTATCAGAAGCTGAGAAGGTCTGACAAGCAGACCTTACTGCTACCAAATCTGAAGAATTTATTCTAGGTCAGAATGAATTCTGCAATTCCTGAATGGCTTTTTGAGACCTGCACACAGCAGGCCACGCAATTAAATCTTTGCTGTTTCTGTCCAAATCTTTTCTGTTTCTGTTTTTGTCCAGAGACAAATCTCTGCATGGTATTTGTTAATGGCAGATTTTTTGCTTTGTTTGTAAGAAGGCTTACATGCATCATTCATACAAACTTTAAATTGGATCCATGGAGATCCACACTCACGATGCAAATGGCCATCATATTCTGCTACTCTATTGATGTATCTTGAATGTATGTATTAAAAAATACCAGGTCATCGTAATGCTGAAATATTTTTTTTCTTTTTAAATAGTTACAACATCTCCTCTGATAGTGTACAAGCTGGAAAAAAGAATTATTTTCTCTGACAGCTGTCCATTAGTAAAAGATCAAAATCAACGTGCTATTATTTATGTCAGAGATACCATCAATCAAGCATGGTCAGCCTGTAATTTCCCTACAATTTTTGGTTTGAGAGTGACAGCCACACAAACTTGAAGAATTTCAAATTTAGAAAAAAAATAAACAAACCACATGCTCCAAGTCAGACAGAGAGCTTGAAAAACCAGTACAGTCAACAGAAATCCAAAAATTCCTACTGAGAAGAACTAACAAATATTCCAAAATCCAACCTGATCTACACGTTTGGATTGCAGCACCCTCTAAATAGTTTTAAATGAGCATGTGCTTCCTGCCCAGCGATTGGCGCTACCACTGTGCAAATTCAAGCAGAAATGAATGCCCTTCTAATCCTTCACTCACAGGGAAATAAATAAAAGTTCAGAAAGAAAACTGTAGCTATCCAAGGTTTCAGACAAAGTTGAAAAGGAACCTTTGAAGAGTGGAAAAGAGGAAACCTGACAAAATTAGGACACTAATTTTGATACATATTTCCCAATTTCATATTGCATGGGGGCTGTGTGTGTTTAAAACTTAATAAAACATTTATTTTTAAAATTTTACTTTTATAGGCCCCTAACTTTTCCTGCATTTGGCCAAAAGAGATACTCCTGTAGCTGACAAAGAATTAGAAACCTGACTCAAACTTTAATTCACACTCACCACCACTTGTACTAGAGGAAGGGTCTACAGCCAACACAGACACTTTGTATTTTCTTTCTGTAAGCATCTTCCCAAAGCACTCTATGAAAGTCGATTTCCCAGCACCAGGAGGACCAGACAACCCTGAACAGTCATGTTAGGAAGGAAAAAACACATATTGTTAATCAAATAAATCATACATCACATGAACACTGACAATATCTAAGCTGATAACAATCCATACTCTAGCACAGTATCACAACAAATCAAAGCTATGCCACAATTAATATGCCCAACCAGCAGCTGTAATTGACTGGGAATGCACTACTTCTGTTCATCCAATGCAACAAGCACTTCATCACCCCTCATCCTACCCATGCCAACATAACATTGGGTTTATCCAGCTTTATTTCCTCTCCTCCAATAAATTTACCTATACTGACTTACCCTTCAGAACTTTAAAAATGTCATATTCTATATCTTTATTTTTTAGATTTACCAACTATTTGTAGAAGACATACTCTAAAAGCAAAAGCCCATACATTGAAGAGCTGTTATTTCAAAAAAATCGGGCAATTTCCTTACATATCAAAGCATGTAAACTAAAATTAGCTTATTAATCTCCAGCAGATACTTCTCACTGCCATGCCCAAGTTCTTTTTGTTACTACTTTTGTACACATGCGAGAGAGGACAGCTCTACATGACATACTTTAATAGTCCACTGCTTTACAAAGGAAAAATATTTTATAGTTTCCAAAATAACCAGGTTCAAGTCTCCTCAGCTGAAAAGCAGGCTGCTTTAAAGTAAGGCTATAAAACAGGAAGGTACATATTTTTCCTTTTGTGGATTAACGGATTTGAGAAATATTCAAGAAAAAATATTCTTTGGGAAAAGAACAGGTCTGCTTAATTACGTCCTTCCCTACTGAAGTGTAGATAAGAGCTGTATCAAACCACAAACTACTTACCTAATATTTCAGTTTATAATAGTTATTAAAACCAGCAAGTAACTGCCTCTCCTCCACAAGAACAATTACTTCAAAGCATTTTCAAAAGCATTTTCCAGCTCAAGCTATAATTCTACTGGACAAGAGAAGTGAACTAGATTGGTTACGAACCACAAGAAAACATTGATCCAAGACTACAGACCATGATGCTTAAAGAACAATAGTGATAACGAAAGGTGAAGATTGTAACTCTGCCAAAGCAACTACTGGACAGATGTAAAAGGACTAACCCACTCTAAAGGCAAGTGGCTTTCCTTGATTTAACTTTTCTTGTTCCCTGTGGTAGGATAATACCTTCTGAAGGAGCACCTGGGCTATTTTCTTCTTCCTACTCTGAGTTGATTCTACAAGTGTAATAGCTTCTGCTAAGCAGGCTCTATGACCCTGGATTAGCCCACTGTAAAGTCTGTCTATGAGTCTTTGTTCTTTGTCAGAAAGTTCCTTTAGTTGCTGGTCAGGGACCACTTGTTGACACAGCTCTCTCCTCAAACCATTTGACGAACATATCCACTTTGTACGACAGTGGTGCACTGCTGTAAGAGATTCAGTGCACAGGGAACGTGCTCTGGAAGTGAAGCCAAAGTTTGTAAAGTGCAAGTTTGTGAAGTAAGTTCTTCTAGAAAAATAACAATGAGGGAATCTCAGCAGCAAAGAGGGGATCTTCATCTTGTTTGGAATTCACAGTACCAGAGGTTATCAGTTCACTTTAACTTGCAGACGCTCTAAAGAGAGAGAAAAACATTTTTACTTCCTTGAAAGCACTCATAAGGACTCATACGAAACCCACGTACACAGGCAATCAACGTTTACTGTTCTAAGCATAAAAAGATAGTTCCTTCTTCCCATAGTAAAAAAGCAAAACAAAACAAAACCAAAAAACATGCAAAAACCAGAGCCTACAGAACCAAAAGAATCTATGGAATCTTCAATTGCACAGCATCTCTTTATTGCCGTACTTAAAAAGTGAAAATATTATTTTTGTAAGTAAGCAAATAAAAAATAGCTTTCAAATCAGGCAGCCTCTAAGAGCACCCATAGTTCCCTAAACATCTAGGGGTGAACTAACCAAACAACTCTTGTGCTTACTGAAATTCTTACTGAAATTACTGTATATTCTACTTTCAC